>RJVU01063416.1:2040413-2126375 GCA_003731715.1 Anabarilius grahami | reverse complement strand
ATATTCTAATTAAATCAATAATATGAATTGTTAAATAAAAGGGGATTTTATTTATTTATTTATTTATTTCCAGAGAAACTTTATGACTTTATTTTTTCCAGAGTTATGTCAGGACAACCACAACCTCAAATAAGAGGACTCCAGCTGATTAGGGCTGATTAGAGAAAATGGAATTTGAAAGAAAATATTATGGGCCAGATTTACTAAACAGGGCAAATTAGCATGAGAGCGCAATTCCAAAAAAGCGCAGATGGGAGGGGAAAGTTTTTGATCTACTGATGACGCACAAATTAAAGAACACAAATGCAGCCAGATCATTTCCATAATTACCTCGCAATCTATCAAGAGCAGCGCAAATTGGCGTCTGGTTTAAGACATGCTCTTTTGGGGGGGTGGTAAATAATGGCACAAATGCCAGTAAATTGACTAGCGCAAACCTTAGTAAATCACCTTGGATGATTCATTTAAATACTTTCCATCCCCAAAAGATTGCGTTTGAAAGGGAAATTCCTAAAATGTTTTAGATGTAGTATCTTAGTTGATGTCAAAGCTCTGATTTCTGAGAGACTCACAACATCAATGTGGCATTTTTGATCGCGTTGTTAGCCTGTTATCATTTAATTCATAAAGTTTACACTCATTTACTTCACACACTCATTATTTCGTAGAGATTTTAGAGGTTTATAATACCGTGCTATGCTATCCCCTGGCTCACTTTTTATCCAGCAAACACAAGTCTGCAGATTGTTTTTCCTATTATTCGATAGAGTCCTTTATTCAGTTTGAAGCCAATATCTGTGCCTTTCCGAATAAGGTATTCTGCTTCGGGCACATCCCTAACTCATGTACTACTTTTTGCATACTATACTGTGTAAACATTGTAAACATTTTGCATGTAAACATTAAGCACTGGTCAAAACACTTAGGCTGTTGTTCCTCAAATGAGACCTTAGAAGACCTTAGTGGAGTGATTCAACAGCTGTTGGAATTTTACAGGCTGCTTAGTGATTCTGCCTTAAAGACAGGATGTCAGCCAGAGCCTTTAATCACACTGCCAGTATGCAATTGAGTAAAGTTTTCATTTGGGGAATGCGGCTAGACTCTCTGTACTGTCTGTTGGAGAGTAGATGTGCTTAGCTAAGCCTCTAGACCCAGGATCAAAGCAATGTCTTTGGAAACAAGCTCTCTTATCTATTCTTCCTCTCTACAACAGTTTCTCTTGCTTTCTTTCTCTTCCCTCTCACTATCTTTCCTCTGCAGCTCTGGAATATCATAACCTCAACACATCAGTAGCAACCAGGCCATTTTGGATAATCACAGGTAAACATCTTATTGATTAATTTTCATAGAATTTCTATTGTTCATTATGAAAGATTATTTTCACTCCCATTATCATTATATGGAGTGATGTTGTGTAAATTGATATTGGTTTTGTGGTTTTTACTTTGTATTTGTTTGCTTTAATATCATATATATATTCTAGAATACTCTTAAAAGCTCACAAAATAAGCTGCAGAACATGTGGGAAACATCTGGGAAACTTTTTGTTGTTATATTACAAACATTTTTGCATAACATGCATAACAAATTAAACCATTTGCTCCAGTGAGTTTGTATAATATGTATAATAATATGCTTTCATTCTATGGCAAGATTAGATAATTTATATTTCTTTCTATTTTATGTAAACACATCAAACCATTATCAGTTAATCTAAAGTTGAGTGTATTGAATAATGCTTGTACTCATAAATTGGTAAGGGACACACAACGGTTGATCCTGCTTTGAATTTGTTTGGAACCATTTTCATTGGCAGAGCAAAAACAAATAAATTGACAAAGTAAAATTTGATCCTTTTTTTGTCATTTTCGTCATCGGTTTCATCATCGTTTTGGTCATAATTTTTTTGGTCATAAAAAGTACAGCATAATTGAGAAGTAACTATTGTGAGCAAGATGCTACAGCAGTGGTTCAGCAGCAACTAGGACCTTGAGGGCCAGAGATGAGAAGCTCTGCAGCAAGACTCTTTCATATAATGTCTCTTCCTCTCCATATCTCTCCAGTGGTTCAAGATGTGGAAAACTCCTCTCTGGAAGGACAGTACCAGAGCTTTGCCAGTCTCATGGAGGAGCGGTTGGCTGAGCTCTTCATGGTGGCCCATCAGCAAGGCATTCGCTTTAAACGGGCAACAACGGTGGGCAGTTACACTGTCCAGGTACAACCTAATGGAACTTCCAAGTGCTAATATATTAATCAAATTTATTGCGAACAAATAAAGAATTATTTGAAAAAATTAGTAATTTTAGAAGACATATACACATACCCCAAGTAAGAAGTGGCCATAGTTTGGCCCAACAACAGTATAGTTAATTCTTACTTTAATCTGTTTCAGCTGTAGATGTGGAGATATCATAGTTTGTCATTTGGAAATAGGCCAAACTATGATACTTCCATATGCATGCACTTCAAATGAAAGTAGTTCGGAGATCTACAATGTATGCTGAAACTGTGTAAATTATTGTAATTTACAAAGAGTGTTGTTGTTACAACCTACCCATCTACTGGGCTAAGTTGTAACGCTAAAAGAAAACATGGACATTTAAAATTTTTAGTGCATGAATTTACTGTGGTAATCAAATTTCCTTATTCAAATTTTTAGTATGCCATTCCCCATCACCACCTCTATTAAAGGCACAATATGTAAGATTTTTAGCTGACCCCTTTATATTGATCTATAACTCGAGATTATAAAGAACAACTGGTAACACTTTACAGTAAGGTCTCATTATTTATGGTTAGTTAATGCATTAACTAAGATTGAGCAATAGCTACATTTGTTACAGAAGGTATAATTTTTTTGTTAATGTTAGTTAAGAAATACAACTGATCATTGTTAGTTTTATCTCAGGTCGATTGAATAAGTTCTTTTGATTTTAGTAATGTTATTAAACATTAACTAAGAAATTAACATTAACTAAGATTAATAAATGCTTTATACGTATTTTCCATTGTCAGTTTTGTAATAATGAATTAACATGTTAACTAATGAAGCTGTATGTCTCTAAGTTTTACTGAACAATAACAAATAATCAGAACATTTTCAATCATTAGGGGATGTTGTAGTCCAGATTAAAATATAAAAATGTTTAAGTTTGAAAATAAATAACCTTATAAGTCTTTAAGTATTAAGTATTTGGTGCTGTGATGAACAACATTGCAAATACAAAACTTGAATGGCTGCTTTGTTTCCGGGTTTCCGGGGTAACCGCTGTACTTCTGCTGTTCCATCAGCGCCCTCTGCTGTCAGAAAGTGAACGTGCACTTTCATTCAGCGCGTCTCCTTCACTCGTTTTGCTGTGTGCTTCTCCTGCATGTTGGGCTTGTTTACATCTGAGTGCACGTGTTGTGCATTTTATACGGTTGATGGGGAAAGTATTTTTAAAATGCATTATAAAAATTTGAATAATTGGTAATAAATAATTATTTACAGTATTTTGAAATGCCCGCGATAACAATATTGTGCATATTCATTATCGTGATCATATTACCGAATATGGGCACGTCTAATCAGTGTGTTAATAAATGCTTTATTAACACGTATTCCTAATGTATGTCATGATTCATTCAGGTAGTTATAAAACCTTTAGTAGTTGTGAGTTAACTATTTTTGTGAGCTCATCTAAAGTGAGGACTATTTATGCCTCGTAAAGAGTGATACAGAACATAGAAATATTTATTTCAAGATGCAAAAAATGAAACTGTACAACTGTACAAAATAACTGGTTTGATTATGACTATGATTTGATTTGACTATTTACTAATGCTTAACTAATAATTCATAGCGTGCAGTTATTATAAAGTGTTACCTTTTTTTTTTTTTTGGTAACATGTAGTTGTCATTTAACAATCATTAACATGATCACAAATTATAAACCAAAATGGATATTATATTATTTTCTTACCTCTTTTTTAAATTTTTCTTGCTACCTTTTTTTTTTATCATGCAATATTTATCCTGAATATATTTTCACACAAAAGCTACTATTGTACATCTTCTACTGTTACCTGAGGAGGGATTCATGTATGATAGTGATTTCCCCCCTGCTGCTCATTTCTAATTAATAAATTTTACGGGCTGCATCTGAAATCGCATCCTTCCCTACTACATAGTAGGCGAAAATAAGTATGTGACAAGAGAAGTATGTCCAAATTCACAGTACTCATTAGAGAGTAGGCAAAAAGTACCCGGATGACCTACTACCTACTACTACATTCAATGGACACTTTACTGTCCCATGAGGCCATGGGAGAAGAGTTGTGAATGGCAGTGAAGCGACGCAACTAACAGTGGTCGGTCACATCATAATGACAGCATGGTGAATGTAGTTCTTTTACATATGTTTACGTTTACATTTCCAGATTACATTCATACTACACACACTCATACTCATTTTTTTAGCAGCCATTAAGTAATTACTTATTCAAAATACGTATCAACTACAGAGAGTATGCGATTTCGGACGCAGCCACGGTGTTAGATTGTTTGTTGGAAAATGTATAACATTCAGGTTTACCACATAAAACTGTGTCTATAGAAAGTGATGAAGCTGTGTTTCATTGCATTCAGATGGTTAGTATCAGGCGTGTACATGGGCCAAAAAACCCAGCTGAGATGACCTACTATGCCCAGCAAAACGGGACCCCACTGCTTGGCACATCTGCAGCCAAGCTTCTGAACACAGTGGACTCGCAGACCATGGCGCTCACACTGGGATACTTTGTCCAACTGCAGGCTGAAGGTCAATATTATGTTCTCTTCGAGTTTAACTAGAATTATATACATTTTAATTATAGAAATGTAACAATATGCAAAATTAGTTAAATTAGTTACAAAAATATGGATATGTAACTAAGGGTACTTTATTTCCAACTGAGACATGGAAAAATGTTATCAATTATTTTATTTTTTTTGTGATAATCAACATTGATACATATGCTGTAAATTGAATCAAACCCAGAACATTTCTTTAAAGAATCATGAAATGTTTTACAGAACACAATTTCCTGTGTTGACATATTTCCTATTGACACAGGAAGTTGTGGAATATTTAAGGTCTCATTCTTTTTTTAATAGAAAATAATCTTTCAATGACATCACAGTCCATCTAAAACAGGATTTTCCACTTGCTTTTACTAGTTAGTGTGAGGCCAGTGGTCAAGATTTCGCATGACCCTGTCAACCTGGCTGCAAATACCATATTTCTCCTTTAACGGTCATTCAAAAATGAGAAAAGTTGCAACAATTTGCAACTTTGCATCAACCAAACAAATGCAAATAACTTAAAAATTATGCCTTTCAATTTACTGTAACTTTGAATGGCTATAATTACTTATTTCATACCCAGAAATAAAAAATAAAAAAATAAATCCATCAGTAGCAGTACTGGTATTGGTGATACTGTCTTTCATTCATAGTACTTAGTAAAAATATGCCTTTAAAGTTTCAATTACATATTACAATATAAAAAAATATATTTCAAATTTTAATGTTAGGTGCGATTAATCGTGATTACAGAAAAAATGTGCAAAAAAAAAATAAAAAAAAAATATATATATGTATGAATATTTTTTTTCTTTGATTGACTAGTAGTAGTTTAAATGCATTTCAGTCATGACAACTTACTGACAATTGAATTGGTCTTGGCAGACTAGATCTGCAACACACACTGCTGCAAAGCAAGTATAAACTTGCTACTGCCAATAGATACAAAGATGTATGAATAGGCATACATACATCTCGTAGCAGATCTAGACAGGTGGAGCTGGGGGAGGTGGACGATTTCAAAGGAACTCTGATTGCATGCTGCAGGACCAGCTTACAACGAACAGTTAATCAGAATATTTAAATGTTGAACAAGCAATCTCACTGCCTGCAGAATCAGCAAAGGGCCTATCAGCTTGTGGCATGCATTAAATAATGTGATTGCTAGCAGACTGCATATAAATGGCATGCCATTTAAAGCCCATGCCATCTAACGTTTCATGTCTAAAATAGATATGTTGGCTGCATCCAAAGTTGCATACTTTCCTGCTTTAAAGTAGGCAAAAAAACAGTAAAAGAGTAGATAAAAACTACCCGGATGACCTACTACTTCCAGTGAGATTCTGAAGTGTACATAAGATGGACACTTTTCCATCCCATGAGGCCACAGGAGATGAATCGTGAATGGCAGTAAAGTGACACAAATGACATTGGTAGGCCACGTGATGACAAAATGGCAGATGTAGTACATCCAAATGACATACTACACACATTTATACTATATATAACGTCCTTTTTTAGCGGTCGCAAAGTAATTACTTATTTAAAATAAGTACCTACTCAAGAGATTATGCGATTCCGAAAGTAGCCATATTTGCTAAAGGTTATTTTCATCAGCTTTACAGAATAGCATATAGAGCTAATAAAACATGGACTAAAATTCACAAAACTCAAAATATTGCTTTCATTTGTAATTCTTTAAGCCAACTTTGTACTGTATGATCCACTGAAAGAAGAAAAAGAATGAGTACTGAAATGTTGCTAATGTAATCAATAACAAAATAATTGTTGTGCAAACTAAATATTTTTCCCACCATGCAGCCGTGGTGAAGAATCCACCCAACAACCTATGGATCATTGCTGCGGTGCTAGCACCCATCGGTGTGGTGACCCTCATCCTCATCATCATCACCATGGTGCTCTGTCATAAAAACAAGAGCGATTTCAAAAGCGATCCAATTGGCAACTTCAACCCTCGAGTCAAGGTACGGCAGTAACTGGACAAATATCCTGCTTGACCATTTCCCATAAGGCACTGCTTTGCTCTTTAACTCTCTTGTTATAACTCATTATGGTATTTTGTACACTCAGCATATTTTACAGTGGCTTCATCAACAGTTTTCCTCAAATGCTTACATGCTTTGCTTGCCTCTGGGAATATATCCCAAAAGAACGTATGAGAGAGAGCTAGAAATGATTGATGACTCTTGATGCTGTTTTCTCTCATTTAGACTGCTTACTGGAGAGACGTGGGTTATTACCCTCAGGTAGTTATTCAGCTCTTCAATCATCTCACCTGCTGCTCTGGATCCTGATGTGCACACAGTGTTAAGGATGATGTGTAGTTTAGACAGGTCTCAGGGACAAATACTAATGATCTTGCACAATTAAAGGGTTAGTTCTTTCACACACACACACACACACACACACACACACACACACACACACACACACACACAAAGTTTATTTCTGTCATCATTTACTCACCCATATTTCGTTCCAAACCCATAAAACTATGGGCCCTATTTTAACGATCTAAGCGCATGGTCTAAAGTGCACGGCACAAGTGCACTTAGGGCGTGTCCGTATCCACTTTTCCTAGTTTAACAATGGGAAAAAAGGGTCGTCCCTATTCTCTTAATGAGTAATGGGTGTGTTTTGGGCATAACATGCAATAAACCAATTAGAGTCTCATCTCCCATTCCCTTTAAAAGCCAGTTGCGCTTGTGCCATGGCGGATTTGCTATTTACATGATGGGATTTGCAAGCTGACCATCTACGGGAAAAGCCGGATTCCACCAAAGCATTTTTATCTTTATGCACACAATAATAATTTTTTACATTGTAAAACTTTTATTTTTAATATTTGGCATGTTTGTGTCCTGCTGCGTGTCCCTGTGTGTGTACTAAGCCGAGTGTGTGCGCGTTGTGCACCCGCATATAGGCGCATATTACTAACGGGCCCTTTAAACAACAAAACAAATATTGACTTTAGACCAGGTTTCAGTTGGTCAATGGCGCAGTCTATTTCAGTTGCCTCAAAATAGTAACGCGCCATCAATGCGCCTAAACACACCTAATTTTCAGACCAGTACGCCCATGGCCGCACAATTAAGCGCAACTGCATTTGTTATTTAAACAACGTGGCGCAGGAAGTGAAAATTATAACTGCATCAGGCTGAAACTAGCAAAAAACACTTGCGTCGCGTCTGCCGCCGCGTTGCGCTGGGTGTATGATAGGGCCCTAAATTTCTTTGTTTAGCAAAGTGTCCTGGCTGCTTTTTCCATAAAATGAACATAAATGAAGACGGGGGATGTCGAGCTTCAAAACGAACACTTCAAGCTTTCATTATATGTTAAACAGCAGCCTTGACATGAAAATCACACAGATTTGGAATGACATGATGGGACAAGATAAATGAATTGCACTGAATTTTTTGAGTGAATTATTCCTTTAAAATCACTTTTGTATTACATAAATATGAAGATTATGTTGAATTATGCCAATAATACAGCATTTTTATTTTATTTTTTCTAATTAGGATCTGAATGTATGTGTGTGTACATGTGTGTATTGTGTGTGTTCCTTGGCGTGCTTGGATGCCTAAACAAGCTGAATATTTTAGGAATAAGGTCAGAAATTCTCTGATGATTAAGTAGGCTAGAGGGACTATGGAAGGGACAAAAACCTCTTTGTTATAAAAATGCATTTAATACATCAATTCTGCAAAACCATAAAACATGTATCTTCCTCACTAAAAGAAAGGCAGACAGCAATTATCTTTTAAACATGCCAAATACATCTTATTTATTAGGTATAATGATCTGACCTGCTTTTCCCAATATACACCCTCTGGCCTAGTTTATAATTCACTATTACTGACAAACTACTGCCTGAATTTTGCTTGACCATTATAGAATGCATCCTTGCCTTCAGTTATCCAGCATCTGAGGATTTGCTATTTGCAAAATCATATGCAGTGTAGTGGTACAGTGCGGTGGTTGCAGTGCACAAAGACACAGGAGATATAGAGGGACTATGGAAGGTATTTTGAGATATAAATAAGAGTCTTTATTAAATTTAAACACTAGAATAATCACAGGAACAAAAACCACCCTATACATAAACAAGAACAGACAAGGAGTGACTAAAACACAGGACTATATACAAAATACCAAAATAGTAATAATAATAAAAATAATAATAAAAAAAATATAGATACGGAACAGGTGAGCATAATCAATAAATCAAAGAGTAACTACAGTGACAAACTAGGGGGTAATGAGTAACCAAGAAAACTATACAGAGTGGGGAAACTATAGAAAACAGAGCAAAATATTAGTCTACGTTCACACTGTCAGTCCAAATCTGATTATTTGTGTATCCATTTAGAATCTGATCTAAAATTATGTCCACATTGTGTATCGCAACTGTTCAGATCCGAATTTGTGTCCATGCCACTCTGGAATATCTGCATTGGTTTCTATAGCAATGATGTAGGCATATGCCAAAAAGAACAACAACAACTGCAACATAGAGGGGTTTGCAATACAGATGTCATCTTATTTACAACATGACATTGTGCAGCCGCCGCGCTGGACTACGGAGTCTTCTGGGTTTCTGCAGCGACTTTCAGCATGTTTCCTATAACAACGTCTTGACGTTTATGTAACCCCTCACCCAGGTCCTACTCGCCCTGCTCTGCGCAAGCCTCGAACCTGGGTCTCCAGCGTGGGAGTCGGACACTCTAACAAGGAGGTTAAAGGCTGAAACCTCTAGCATCAGTCGCTAGAGCATCTCTTGAGATCAGAGGAGTGAGGTTTACTTGCACAGCAACTACTAGCTGGCCACCATTACACTCGCCCCCCTTAACCTCACTCCAATCCGGGTCACGGCACCAATGTAGCCCCTCCAGTTCGCACCTGCCTGGTCCAAGCAGGACACGAACCTGGGCCCGTCCGCATGGGAGTTGGACACTCTAACAAGGAGGCTAAAGGCTGCAACCTCTAGCGTCAGTCGCTAGAGCATCTCTTGAGATCAGAGTAAGGTTTACTTGCACAGCAACTACTAGCTGGCCTCCGTTATGCTCACCCCCCAAATCTCACTCCAATCCGGGTCACGGCACCAATGTAGCCCCTCCAGTTCGCAACTGCCTGCTCCAAGCGGCAGCTCCAAGGCTGCAGCCTCTAGCGTCAGTTGCTAGAGCATCCTAGCTGGCCTCCGTTACATTTTACGTGGTGTGAGAAAGTCACATAAACCACGCAAAATCCGAGCAGTCAGACCGAAACGAAATATTATTTTTTTTTGCCGTTCACACTTGCTAAGTTGGATTTTGTCTGACAGTCTGAACATAGCCTTATAATATATTTGCGAGGCCTCCATTCTTCACAATGGTTTCCCGGAGAGCAGTGCCAGGCCAGCGGTTTTAGGATGTGTTTTGGGTTTAGGTCAAAGGCAAGTTATTGGCCTTATGACACTTTTTAGACCATCACCTCATTGTGACATTTGTTTTTACGTTAATATTTAATTGCCATTTTAAAACAAACTTAACTGAGATATTACTTGCTTTGTTTATGGTCATCTCTTTTTGCTTTTTGTTCTGTCTTTTAACCAGATTATCTAAATGTTCTATCCCCAATATATTTATGTTTCTGTTATTATAAATTATTTGACAAATAGTTTTACTTATATTTGGGATTGTCTCCAGCTAGTTGTGCACAAAAAAATGTTAAAATTAAGAGATGGAATTGCTTAAAATCAGTGATATTAGAGTGTATTAAAATATTAAGATAGAAATGTTTGCGCAAAATGCAATTCAAATTCAGCAAGGTTAAAATAGCAGCTAAGAAACAAATAAGCTTCAAAAACATCAACATTTAGGTGAGTGGTTAACAATTAAAGACTTAAAGGGGTGGTTCAGTGTTTTGTTTTCTACACTTGATTGTGTTTATGGGGCGCAGTTTAACATGTCTTAATGCTTCGTTTTTAAAAAAACGCCGTATTTTTCAAATATTTTACCTTTATTCTACACTGCTGTTTCCCTTCTCCTAAAAACGTTCTGTTGAGTTCCTGCTTTTATGAAGCCCCTCCCTCAGAAATACGCAATGGGCTCAGATTGGTTAGCTGGCCATGTATTGTGATTCGCTGTCCGGAATACGTTGTCACGATTCATGTTTTCCGGAAACGCCACGCCCCTTACCATTATGGTCAAATGTCGCATGTGCTTCGATCAAATTCCAGTCTTTGCTTCGGTGGAAATGTAAATAATGGTGTCAATATTGCTGTACCAATTTAAGCCCGAATCAGATCCAGATAGCAGTAATGATGAAGAGGGTCAAGCAGAACCTCTGTAAGCACGGCTTTTAATGGACGTTTATGAATGTTAAGTATTTTTGTTTGTTTTTGTGTCAAAGTGTTTAGATATGCTATCACTTGTAAATGAATGTAGCTGAATACATGACTGAGTAGTAGCATTTTTGTAAATGTATTGTTTAATTTATAGCATGAACGAGCATGTGGGTAAACACAACATAAAAGCCGTAATGAAACAATGCTGTACACTGATAACAGAAACGCCAACAAACAGAAGCTCGCTGGTGTGATTACATAGAAGTTTGTTGGTGTTTGCAGGCGTTTGTTGGAGAAGTATGAAATAGGATTTAGCTAACTGGCTAGTGAAGCAAAAACGCATTGGTCTTTGTTTACGTCCCAGAAACTATATAACTTTATAAAAAAATAAAACACACTTACAGGTTGGGGCCCATAAACAGCAGCTTCTGCTTTTAAAGTGGGAACTGCTCCATCTTTTAGTAATAGCCTTTGTGAAAATCCAGCATTGAACTCGTGTATAGATGTCTTCCATAAAATGTGCAGCACAGACAGCTAAATTAGCAATATAATTGTCAGAATTAAACTTAAATTTTAAACATTGTTCCCGAACTCCAGCATCCCTAGGAAGAAAACTTGCATGCACGCGACATGGCCTCGCCCACTTTGTTGCGTGTTCCCGGGGGCAGTGTTTATGTTAATTGCAGGGTTTATGATGTCACCAACCCGGGAAGAAGCTCGTTGTAGTCCAAACCGATTGTTTTTGTAGGCATTAAACTGCCATAACTTTAAAAGACAATATCTCCATTTGCATTGAACTTTCAGGGCTGTAACTTTGCAGATACTGTTTATGCTCAAGTAGCAACATTACACACTAACTAAAGTTTAAAAAGTGAAAATCGCAATGAACCCCTTTAACCAAACTTCCACTGTAAACTTCCATCCTCAGTCTGGAAACCACTATGACACAATAACGCTGTGGCTGGATAAAGTCTTGTAAGGACAGCTTACAGAAACAGTGCTTAAGATAAATTAATAGGATGGCATTGCGACAGTATTATTACACATTGTTGCCATATTGTAAAATAACGTTGCGCAGAACTGAGAACAAGCCTTATATAGCCTTAATATATTAATATATTTGTTACGGTAGCTGGTACATCAAGCGCACGACAAGGAGATAGAGTTACTATAAGACTTTACTAGGAATCCACAGGAACATATACCAACATAACATGAGCAATACCAGACAACACAGGACTGGAAACACAGGGCTTATATACAAGGGATAACAAGGAGGGTGATTAGGAACAGCTGGGTGTGATGATTGTGGTGATCAGTTGCCATGGTGATTAACTGGTGGTGGGAAATGGAACAACAACAAGTCCAACAATGAGTCCAGAACAGAGTGCACATGTGACAATATTAAGGTGATATTTCTACATTGCATGATCCTAAAGAATGAAAAATCAGAGTCTCAATTAAATTTAAGCATGTTAATCTAAACTTGTCAGTCAAAACTTATAAATATCGGTTTATGCATTCATGTGACAGCATCCTCTATTTCTAATTATAAATTTATTCATTCAAATTGCCTTCAGACTACTTAATTAATTAGAATTTAAGTAAAGCCCATCCATTGCCAAATCTGTTCATTAGATTTAAGGATTATATTAACATGTGAACTCATGAACTTTCCTTGGTATAATCTAATGCAGTCAGATTGTTTGACAAAACATTTTTTATTTACAGTTTTATACTCAGTGATGGCTTTTATATGGGTGAGAACAACATTTAGTAGAAAAAGCATTTTATTCTTCATCTGTTGACAGATATCATAATGCCATAAGAAAAATCCATTTATATTTAGTTCATCTTAGTTGTATTCAGTGATAAGACTGTATTCATTGCACTTGAAACAATGAACATTTACTGGATCCTCATACGTTCTCATTTTAATAGAGCAGTCATATTCCTTACAGCACATACACTTTATATAGATGCCTGAAATATATAGTCAAAACATTTGTTCAAAGCAATTATTTCAAAGTAAAACAAAATCATTGATTTTGTAACAAAAGAAAACACTTTTTTATCTGCCTTAAATGGGTGATATTTTATGAAAAAAAACATTATGCACTGTAAAAAGTGGTAACCTGCCAGCTATTTATACATTTTTTTGGTATAAATTAATGTATTTATGTTCATTTACTGATGTTAATTGAGATGTTACTTTTTTATTTTTATTTTTTCATGTCTGTAATCAAATATGTGAATGTTTGCTCATTGCTTAGCCTGTTCAGGGGTTTGACTATGCCAAGCAACACCTGGGTCAGCAGGGTGGTGATGAGGAGACCCTCCCGGTTACCCAGGGGACTATGGTTCTGCCCCACCCCATTCGAGATGCCCCTCTGTCTTTAGAAAAACCTGCACGCCAGGATGGATCAACTTCCAAGAAGAGCCTGACTAGTGAGATAAGGAAAAGGTATGTGTGAAGAAACCTAACACTTTGCTGTAACTGCTCAATATTCATGTCGCAGCCCTATCAGTGATGCTGTCATTTGCTTTGATTTGGCACAAGTCCACAAAACTACTTGTCATGAAAGACATAACCTAAAGTAGACACTATACTGTGTTCAAGAAATGGTGAGATAATAGTGACAGAGACTTGTGTAATGAGTTCACTGCGCTCTTAAAATTTTGTCTTATTGTTAAGGTGACTATCTATTAATGAATTTCAAATGGTTGGATGAGCATACTGTAGCTTTTAGTTAGTTTCATGAAGGAGTGCGATAAATGGATCTTGCTTTAGGCAGTGTTCTCAGAGCAGAAACTATTTGAGTTAATAAGTGGATATGTTCTTGATGTAGACCATTTATCTCTGAAAATGTGGCGATGTAATACCTGAAAAAAATTTATTTTTCATTTCCCTGCCTCAGTTCACTGATGTTCCACTGATTAAAATGTAAATCATGAAATAAACTATGGTCAAAAGTAAGGAAAAAATAAGATTTTTTGAAAGAAATCTCTTATGCTTACCAAAACCATTTATTTAATCAAAGATGCAGTAAAATTTTATTGTGAAATTTTATTGCAATTTAAAACAACTGTTTTCTATTTGAATATATATTTAAAATGTAATTTGTTCTTGTGACGGCAAAGCTGAATTTTCAGCAACCGTGTTCTTCAAGCAAATTCATGTGACCACTCTTCAGTGTCACATGATCCTTCGGAAATCATTTTAATATGTTAATATGGTGCTCAAGAGATATTTTGGTAACACTTTATTTAAAGTTTTTATATACAGTATAGTTCAATATAAAAGTATTTTTAATTCATTAATTATGCCTCATAATGCACCTTATAATGCATTGTATGGTCTCATGAATAATTGTAACCACAGTTATAATACATTATAATACTTATATTACTCCTTTGGAAAGTATAATGCAAAACACATGGCAAACAACCAATTTCAGATGTAACAAGGAATCTGCAAATATTATAATGCATTTTAACTTTTGTTACAATTATTTATGAAAAGATATAATGCATTATAAGGTACATTATGAATAACTTTGTAATGCATTATACATAAAGACTTTAAGTGTTACCAACATTTCTTATTACTATCAGTGTTGAACAGTTCCCTTTCGAGGGAACTCAACTCTGTGTCATGGGGTTGACGCTATGGGAATGCTTCTGCTTCTGAAATAGAAGTAATCAGCTTCATTGTCTTAAGTAAGATGCATGTTTGAGTGTCTGTGTGTGAATGTACCCTGTCTGTTGGTTTTGATTAAATGAAAAGTATGGCATCCAAGAACTATAAACCATGTGTTCTGCCGTGCCCTCACTTTTTAACAGGGGATGACGAACACAAAAAGCTTGTTAAGTGTTTAGGAGCAGAGCATGCTCAATTGGTTCTCAATAACATATTTTGCGATTTATTACTTTTTTCAGCTGCAAATGTACCCAAAAGAAAACTTTTTTCCACATATATTTTTATCTAATAAGATAAAGTTCTTAGTCTGTTCAACATCTTCATATCCATGTCTTTCATCCCTTCCTTGTTCAGTATTTTCCTTCCTCGTATATTAGACATATTTTTAATAGGAATTACAGTTGTCAAATAAAATATTTTGCACATTTCGATGTTTTTACACTCAAGTCAATATTATGTGACCCTGGACCACAAAACCAGTCATAAGTCGCACGGGTATATTTGTAGCAATAGCCAACAATGTCACGTTGTATTATGAATGAGTGCACTGGCAGTGTATGTATGGCATTATATAGAGAACTTTTTTGATTCTGATCGCAAGCAAAAGTTTAGTTGCATCGCTGCGAGCAGCGATCTTGCATTTTTCGTGTCGAATTAACTCATTTAATTAACATGTAAGCGTTCGGTCCATGTTCAACTTCAGAAATATGTGAGAACGCGCTTCCTGTACACACAGCTTGCTGCGTGAGTGAGAGAGAAAGAGAGAGAGAGAGAGAGAGAGAGAGAGATGTGCTGTTTGGAAAATTGCAGTCTGAAAGAAATATTTCAAAATATTTTCATTTCCCGCATTATAAGGAGCTTAGAGTAAAATTATGCACAGTACTCACAATCGCAAGCCGAAATTCACTCCCTGAAAATATTGATACTTGCCGTCCAAATATCGATACAATATACCAACTCAAAATATCATGATACTATGCTGTATCGATCCATTTCATTCTGACTGCTCTGATCAGATTTTGCATGGTTTATGTGACTTTCTCATGCTAAGTAAAATGTAAACGTCAGACATTGTTATAGGAAACATGTTGAAAGTCAAAAGTACCGCTACGTCGTTTCCAAGTCGGTACTGAAATTTTTAAAATGGGACGATACCACTATTTCCCCCTAGCATTTTGAGCAACTTGAACAACTTAAACACCTCTGATTGGCCATTGTGTTCACACACTCAACAGATATGTCTGTGATTGGCTATAATGATCAACGCTTCAAAAACATGTGGTAAGACATCTTTGATGCTCTTCACCGAGCGCTTACACGGATACACACACTGATCCACTGATAGACTTTTGAGTGCTTCACAACATAAGACACAGTCCTGCAGCCTCACATACTGGGGTCTGTTGGTGAGTTAGTCAGTTAACAAGGTCACCAGCATAGGAAACACTCCAGCTCTCTCTATCTTAATTTTACAAAAATTATTGGAGGCTTAATGGTGTTAAATGCACTTGAAAAGTAAAAAAGTAAAAAAACAACAACAACAAAAACATTACTCTCACTATACTTCTGGCTCTCTCAAAGTAAGAAAATCCTTGCTGCAAAAGAAAATCACTGCAGCATAATCTCAATTACCTTGTTTTAGGCAAACTGTAATGGTGGTACTCCACTTGAGCACACTAGGGGTTGAAGATGGTCAAGGACCGACCAGCCTCTCCGATTTTTTCATCAGATGGGATATTAAAGCCACAGGACTCTAGTTATTGGGTTATTTTGGGGTGGTAGTCTTACGTAAAGGTACCACACAAGATGTTTTCCATAGTACCAGTACTCTTTCCAAACACAGACTCAGGTTGAAAATAAACTGAATGACCCCACATAGCTCATCAGCACATTTCTTAAGAACTCTAGGCCTGATCTAATCTCCATCTCACCTGATCCATTGATAAGGAGAGGTGTGAGAGGAAGTGATTAAAAGAATAGACAGGATGATCAGACTTCTGAGAGATGTTAGATGAGGAGGAAAAAGTTAAAGGAGCGCTAAGTAAAAGGTAAGAGCTAGCTGGTAACTCTGGGAGAGAGCCTTGACTTATTGATTAGGGGAAGCTGTAAGAGAGCCTGAAGTAGCAAATGGTTGAGAAACAAACCCTTCACGGACGACTGCCGCATATAAACATAAAACAACAACATAAATGTCCCAGGCCTGGTCCTCTCTTGTCCTTCACTGTCGTCACTCCTTCTTTTATCCTTCCTGAGCTCCTTTGTGGGACTCAAGACCGGTGTGGCGTGCAGGTGATGCTCATTGACAATCGTGCCACCTGCCTCACTCCGTTCCCATGGCTCTTGGCCATGCCATACTTGCTACACCCGCCATGGATGACAAGCCAGAGCCAGCTTATACAGCTTATTCTGAGCCCAAGCCCTCTATGAAAGAAGAGCCAGAGTGATTGTCAGAAGCCACATTCATCCTGCAGTTCAAGCCCATTGCAAAGTATGTCTAGGTGTGTGAGCCGGCATCAACATCCGTCATCGAGAGCATGTTAGTGTAGTTTGTCGGAATGGATTGGAGGCCAATCCAAACTCCTGCTGCTGAGGTGCATACCATAAGCTGGGCCCCTGCTGAATTATTACGTAATGAGCTGGATGATGAAATGTTTCAAAGTCTCCAGTCTCCACTGGTTCAGCCTAGTCCCAAGTCGTCTTTGTCTCTGCTGGTTCCGCCCAGTCCCAAGTCATCTTCGTCTCTGCTGGTTCAGTCCAGTTCCAAGTTGTCTCATTCTCTGCTTGTTTGGCCTAGTTCCAAGTCGCCTTTGTCGCTGTTGGCACTGCCCAGCTCCAAGTCTCCTTTGTCCAGCCTCCCTCCACTTCCTACTATGCCAAAGTTATACAGTTCCTCTGCCTTGCCTCATCTGTCTTCCTTCAGCCCATTGGCTCCTTCAATGCTTCTGCCCTGTTTCTCGGATCTGCCTTGGGCTTCTCAGTTGTCAGCTCTGCCTTGAACTGTGGATCCCTTAGCTCCACCTCAGAGCCCCAGAATCCACCTCAGCTCTCTGACCCATCAGCTCCACCATTGGCTCAACCTTCCCTTGTTCTCCACCATTGTCAGTTTCCAGCTCCACCTTGATCCTCCAACCCTCGGTAATGTCATGTGTACGGTTATGTTTAGTTTCATTATCCTGTTCTGTTTAGTTTCGAGTCATGGTTTTCTTTGTCATGGTATTTGCCTGTGTTCTTGTTCATTCATTTGTTGTCATGTTTCTGATTAGTCACCTTCTCCCTGTTTCTGTTAATGACCATCCTCTGTGTATTTAAGCCTTCTATTTTCTCAGTTCTGTGTCTTGCATTAACGTCATGGTAGATATACTTTGTTCTCTCTCTCTGTTATAATTATAGATTGTGTTTTTTAGGTCATTCTGTGTCATGCATCCTCTTTATTGAATTTACTACACAGCTAACCTGTGACAGGAATAAATTACAATTTAAAATATATTCAAATAGAAAACAGTTATTTTAAATTGTAGTAATATTTCACAATATTACCGGTTTACTGTATTTTCATCAAATAAATGTAGCCCTGGTGAGCATAAGAGACTTCTTTCAAAAACATTTAAAAAATCTTAATTATTCCAAACATTTGATGTTATGTCTCTAAAGGACACTGTTTAGTGGCTCTTTCTCAAATTTCAATAGTCAGGCTATTTGGAAATACTCAGTCATCACAAAGTTATACGGGGACAGAGAGTGAGGGAAGTATAAACAGACAGAATTCTAAGATTCTAAGATCCTTAAAACCAACACTCACGAAACAGGATAAGCATATACTCACAGCAATAAGATTATTTTTTATTCTAAATGACTGTACTGACCACACAGCTATGTGCACATTAATAGTCTGTAAATTGAAGTCTTACCCCTCAACAACCTCTACTATAGCACTTCCTTAGTACTATAGCATTTCCTTAATATATTACATGCAATATGCAATCATATGTAATTTATTATAATACTAAAATATAAAAATGAAATATATTAGATATTAAGAAGTCTGAGTGGAATCTTCAAAATCAACACTACTAGTCATATAATTCTAGCTTTAGCACAGCTACTAAACTGTGTCCTTTTAGCACTAGTTTTTGATAAAAGTATGTGTGTGTCTGTTTGATTGTGTGGCCTTGCATTATATGTATGTGTATGAGATCAGGATGCAGACAAAGAAAATGACATAATCATCCTCTCATTTCACACATGCACAGACTCACCGCTGCTCCTTGTTGCTATGGTTACTTGCAGTAGGTTGCCGAGTGAGGACGGTTCTGTCATCAGCAGCGAATCAGTGAAAGAGGTCTCGGGAAAGGGCTTGAGTGTGCAAAAAGCCACAGCGCAGCAGAAACTCACAAAGGAAGAGACGAGAAAGAGTAATGGTAAGAAATGCCTCCACAGTTTGAGGACTTTTTACATTTGTGCTGTCAGGCCTCAAGCCATCAGTAAAATGAAAGTTGTTTTTAATTATTATTGTTATTTATTTTATTTTATTTTTTTATGAATGTTCTTATCTTGTGAAGAAATAACAGTCACTCTGTTAAAAAAAAAAAAAAAAAACCTATAGTGAGCTGCCTCCATAGACATTTGAAAGGAGGTGTGTTCTTGATGAAAAAAAACAGGATTCCAAAAGGTATGAATAATTCTGCTAAATCTCCAAAAATAACTTCTTTTGGCCAAATTCTATTGCAGCATTGTATCCACTGTGAAGAGTGCAATCCCACATTGCATTGCACCAAGCTCTTTGGAAAGAATAAATCCATGATGGTAGGCAAAGTGAACAAATGTTGATTTATAAATATACTTGAGTATTTCTTCTATCGTGGGTCCTAGCGTCTTATAAATAAACTCTCTTAAGCCTCACAGACATGAGCAACATTGCAACACTTTTGAAACTTTTGTTTAAAGCAATTAAACTGTACAAATTTTGTATTAAATGCAGAGAAAAACTACACATAACAATAGCTTACAGAGAACTTTTTGAAGAAGAAATACATTTTAGCATACTTTTAAAGAGTAGTTATTAAAGAAATAATAATATACATTAAAAGTATGAAGGGAATGTAATTTTTCAGACAGTTAACTAAATGTGGTTTACAATTAAATGAAAATGTATTATAGTTTAAATTTATATTAAAAGTAATTAGTTGACCTAAAGCATTTCAAAAGACTATTAAAACATAATTCTAGATGTAATTTTAAGTAAAACGCAGTTACAAAGTATACTTAAGTATATTAGGAAACATGTCATGAAAATGTACTCTCTTTAAGTAAACTCAAGTGGCCTTTTATTTCATTAATATTACAACCTGAATTCCGGAAAAGTTGGGACGCTTTTAAAATTTGAATAAAATGAAAACAAAAAGACTTTCAAATCACAAATTTTACAATTTTATGCACAAAATGAGCTCATTTCAAATTTGATGCTACAGGTTGGGACGGGGGCATGTTTACCATGGTGTAGCATCTCCTCTTCTCTTCAAAACAGTTTGAAGACATCTGGGCATCAAGGTAATGAGTTTCTGGAGTTTTGGTGTTGAAATTTGGTCCCATTCTTGCCTGATATAGGTTTCCAGCAGCTGAAGAGTTTGTGTTTTTACCGACAGTGGTTTCTGGAAGTATTCCTGGGCCCATTTAAGGCCCCGGTATACTTCAAACGAAGTTCTTTTTCGTTCTTCGTTTAGGGGTAAAACGAAGTTCGAAATGCGTGACCAGCGATACTGTAATCGAATATCTAACGCCACCCACACTGCTGAGAGCGACGATTAGATGAATATGTAAATATGTGCCGTGCACTTTCTTCTCAGTAACAAAATAAACACAACAAAAATGAGAAAACATCAAGCATTTTTAATAGAAAGCATAAGAAAAGCGTCTGATCATAACAACATGGGTATGTTAGCACGAGCTCTGCAAATTAGCACTCCAGTCACGTTTATTTATATAGCACTTTATTCAATAGATTGCTTAAAATCAAGCAGCTTTACAGTATCAAACATGAAAAACAGTGTCAGTGCCTCATTTTTTTTACAAGCACAACTTCATTTTTTACTATAAAGCGGCTATCCAGTGTGTTCATGTTTTCACCCACGGAGCTCTTACCTCGACGAACTCAAACACACGAAATGAGTCAAAGACGTGACCCATGCGAGTGAAGGCGGAGCCTCAGCGCACACCTCCTGTTACGTTATCGTCACTGACCAATCGTAGTACGAAGGTGTTTTGCAGGTAGAGCGAACTTTTCCTGAAAGTTCGCTTTGGCAAGCCGTTTCGAACTTCCAAAAAGAACACAAAACGAACTTCGTTTTGGCCTGATTTTGTTTGAAATTACGTCACATCAGTTCGTTCTTCGATTTCGTTTGAAGTTTACCGGGGCCTTTAGTATTGTCATTGACACAATCATGCCGATGAGTGATGCAGTTTCATCTGAGGGCCAGAAGAAAGGTCTTCGGCATCCAATAAATGTCTTCGGCCTTGTCCCTTACGTACAGAGATTTCTTGTCCCTTACGCACAGAGATTTCTACAGTTTCTCTGAATCTTTTGATGAAGTTATGCACTGTAGATGATGAGATTTGCAAAGCCTTTGCAATTTGACGTTGAGGAACATTGTTTTAAAGTATTCCACTCGTTACGCTTAGATGTTATCTACAGTATGTTCTACTGTAAATAAAATATTGGCTCATGTGATTTTAAAGTCTTTTAGTTTTCATTTTATTCAAATTTAAAAAACGTCCCAACTTTTCCAAAATTTGGGTTGTACATTATATATACACCTGTGCAGCAAAATATTCATCCACTTGAAAACATAGATCTTTATAAATTTAAACTTGTGTCAGAGGTTCTAAGTTGTAATGTTGTTGTATATAGTAAAATTTAGCTTAAAGGGTTAGTTCACCCCAAAATGAAAATTCAGTCATTAATTACTCACCCTCAACTCACCCAGAAAGGTACTAAAAACATATTTAAAATAGTTCATGTGAGTACAGTGGTTCAACCTTAAAGGTGCCCTAGAATTGAAAATTGAATTTACCTTGGCATAGTTGAATAATAAGAGCTCTGTACATGGAAATGACATACAGTGAGTCTCAAACACCATTGTTTCCTCCTTCATATGTAAATCTTGTGCGTGAAAAACACCACAGAAAAACAGGCAAATCTCAACATAACACCGACTGTGACGCAACAGTCGGGATCATTAATATGTACGCCCCCAACTTTTGCATATACCAGCCCATGTTAAAGGCAAGCCAGTATTAACGTCTGGAGCTGCACAGCCGAATCATCAGACGTTCTGCAGGTATTGTGAAGCATGCAAGCAATGACAATAGCGAAAATGGCAGATGAATAAATGTTAAATGTGGTTAAAGTTACCATTGTTTATTACTGTATTCACGGAGATCAGAGCCATGTCGTTATTTTCATTTGTAAATGCTTGCAGTCTGTATAATTCATAAATGCATCTTCATTCTTTATAAATCTCTCCAACAGTGTAGCATTAGCCCGTTAGCCATGGAGCATTATCAAACTCATTCAGAATCAAATGTAAACATCCATAAAAATGATTACCATACTTACGTGATCTGATGCTGCATCACGAGCACTTTGTAAAGATCCATTTTGAGAGTTATATTAGCTGTGTGAACTTATTCTATTGTTTATGCAATGTATTATAGAGTTGCGACTCTTGCGAGCTTGGGGGCGGGGAGCACGAGCATTTAAAGGTGTACACGCACTGAATCTGCGCATTTTTAATTACACCCCAAAATAGGCAGATAAAACATTGTATAATAAAAAATTTTGAGCTGAAACTTCACAGACACATTCTGGGGACACCTTAGACTCATATTACATCTTGTGATATAGTGTTCTAGGGCACCTTTAAAATTATAAAGCGACGAGAATACTTTGTGCGTCAAAAAATAAAGAAATAAATAATAATAATGACTTTATTCAAAAATATCTAGTGGTGGACGATTTCAAAACACTGCTTCATGAAGCTTCGAAGCTCTACAAATTTTTTGTTTCAAATTACTGGTTCAGAGCACCAAAATCATGTGATTTCAGTAAACGATGCTTCGTTACATCATAAGTGTTTCGAAATTTCAGTAGTTCACGTGATTTTGGCAGTTTGATACGTGCTCCGAACCACATTTTTCCAAATTAAATCTGTGGTAAAAAAAAAAAAGAAAAAGAAAAAAAAGGAAAGAAAATGTAACTCGGTCTGCCCGTCCTGTTTTATGGTATCTTCATAAGCCTTCCATACCAATCATTTCACATCAGCAACGTGTGTATATCATTCTGCATCAGTTTAGCAACTAAGTCAGATTGTGAACACATCTGTTCTTCTTTTACCATGGGCAAAGTGATGCGTGTAGTAGTTTTTCCAAATTAGTGAAAGTACAAATCCTTTAGTTTAAACTGTCATGTGAATAACCTGTAAATCCTTCTGTTGTGTTTGGTCTGAGAATGGACATGAATTTTGTTTCCTCTCCTGAATTCCTCCACAACTCGTCACATTATAAATCATTATAAATCATAAAACACAGTATATACTACATTAATGTAAGGTCAGGTGTGGAATGAGCAGACAGAGGAGCGGATCTACATGCAAGGACATTTAATAACAGAACTCGGAAAACAAGAAACAAAGAACCAAGAGTGAACACAAGGACTATAAATACACAGCGA
Organism: Anabarilius grahami; assembly: GCA_003731715.1. Classification (NCBI taxonomy): domain Eukaryota; kingdom Metazoa; phylum Chordata; class Actinopteri; order Cypriniformes; family Xenocyprididae; genus Anabarilius; species Anabarilius grahami. The sequence continues at coordinate 2,102,779 of RJVU01063416.1, read as the reverse complement.
AGACTAACTAAACAAGGTAACAAGGGGGCGTGGCAGATAGGAAACACATGGAGAACTAAAATCAGCCTGAAAAACTACAATGAACCACAATACAAAACACACGACAGAAAACAACATAAGAGTCCAGACACGGGGAATTTGTGACAGAACCACAGCCACCACAGCAGTGTAGTCTGGGCTGAAGACCTCCACGGCGGAGCAGATGACCACCACAGCAGTGTAGTCAGAGCTTTAGACCTCCAAAGCAGATCTGGAAAGACAGGCAGAACTCAACAGAGGGCATAGGCAGGTTAGTAATAGCCTCTGAGGCCAAAGACAAACAGGCGGGGAATTCAAAATCTGTCTCCTTGGCCATGATAGGGCTGGCAGAAAGTTCAGGAGAGATCTCTATCGTCTTTTCTAGGTTGACAGGGAGTTCATAAGCGATCTCGGTGTCTGTAACTGGGCAGACATTAGAGTCAGGGGGCACAGAGAGTTCGAAAACAGCTTCAGTAGCTATAACGAAGCCATCAGGGGACACAAAGAGTTCTGAAAAGGCCTCCATGGCCTCAATAGAGCTGTCAGGGAACACAGAGATTTCAGAAACTGTGCCCACGACCGAAACAGAGGCATTGTAGATCACATGGGTTTCAGAATTAGCGCTCACAGCAGAAACAGAAACATCTGAAGACACAGAGTTCAGAAAAACCTCCCACCGCTGACTCGGGGGAAATAGGTGATGTGCGTGCAGCCCAAACACACCAAATGGCGGTAGCCATTGCAGGGAGAACAATAAACAAACAGTCTACCTCCGAGTCGAGCGGCGCTGCATTCGAAGAACTAGAAAGCACTGAGACAGATGGGCTTGTGTGCGTAGCAACCGACGGGCTTGAGTGCATAGCGGCAGGCAAAGGCTTCGGAATGCCAGCTGCTCGTGCTAATGTCAGCGGTGGATCGTCCACACTGGACACCAATCCTCTCCGCTCTCGGGCGGGTCCAGAGACCACGATGGTGCTGGCTGATGGTGCGGTATGCAATGGGCCCCGCTCCGCAGCCGGACGGAGCTTCGGCCGTATAGCCCCCCTCCAAAAAATGTTTTAAGGGTGGATCCTCCTCCACTTCACCCACGGTGAAGGAAGATCCACACAGCTGCAGAGCCAGATCAATATACTGAGTCCAGCCGACATTTTCCCACGGCATCAGCTCAGCGATGTTCATATCCAGCCCGCTCCAAAAGCAAAGCAGATTTATCCAGTGGAGCGAGATGGCAAATAGCCAAAAACTCCTCCACATAACATTCTATCGATCAAACGTCCTGGAACACGGCACAAAGAACACTCAAAAGGGTCTGACTTGATCCTGCTAGATCCATTGTTGATCAGTCGTTCTGTAACGTTCGATGTGGAATGAGCAGACAGAGGAGCGGCTCTATGTGCAGGAACAATTTAATAACAGAACTCAGAAAACAAGAAACACAAAGAACCACATACATACAAACGTTAATGACTGATAACCAAGAGTAAACACAAGGACTATAAATACACAGAGAACACTAACTAAACAAGGTAACAAGGGGATGTGGCAGATAGGAAACACATGGAGAACTAAAATCAACATGAAAAACTTTAATGAACTACAATACAAAACACACGACAGAAAACAACATAAGAGTCCAGACACTGGGAATTTGTGACAATTAAGGTAATTCTAAGATAACATTTTATCTTTGTGAACAGATAACCTGTCATTTAATATTAGATCAACATCACACCACTGCGTGTGTTCAGCTTACATGTGGTTATTCGTAATTATATATTAAATATATGGCTTAAGCTAGTGCTTCTCCATCTAAATTTATAGCCAGGAGCTAATTACATGCATCCTAAATATATAAAATTAAATGGTATTTTCACAATGTTTGCATAAAAAAAAAAAAAAAAAAACTGCAGCTTTATCATAAATGACGTTCTGTTCACAAGTGATATACCATTACATTACATATTTTATCTCAGAGCTCATTACTAACTCGATTACTTTCATATCAAATTATGACCACAATTGAAATGTGCAAAATTGTAAACATTCTCTGTTCGCCGCAGGGCCCCCTCAAGCATGGGGTCCAATGCGGTCGCACCCGTTGCACCGCCCTAAGGACGGCCCTGGTGCAGTGCGACGTTGTTTGGGTTACCCTACATGGTAAATGGGGTTTTAAAGGACCTTTTTACCAAATGACCATCCTCAGGAGGAAAAGAGTGATCAGTCGTTCATGAATATGAATGAGACCCTCTTTTCTGACATGATCCAGTCTGTCACTTTGGCTACCAGCATCACTGGGGAGCAACAGGGTCACACGCACATTTTTTGCGCACACACACTCATCCCCAAAGACATACAGACTGACACAGATAAAGGCACACCTGTTGAAGCCTAATTTAACTATTTTTTTTTTTAACCTTTTGCTCGGCAGAGGTCATAGCTGGCATAAAACGCATATCTTCAACTGAATTTGAAGACTGGCCTGGATCATGTATTGACCTATCAATATACAACCCTTAACTCCACCATGCACACATAAATAAACACGTTCTTCACAAAAACAACACAAGGTGCCATATGTTCAAGTTCTGTTGGCACATGCTGCATGTGACCTTTGTCAGATGGAACTTTAGTCTAGGGAGAGATGTGCCAGAACAGAATTTTCAATAGTTTGTCTCAAAAAGCATTAAAAAGCGATTATTCAGTCAAAAATGAATTTACTTTTTATCATTACACCAGTATATACACACACATACACACACAACTGTTCTCTCAAAATGAAAATTCTGTCATTATTTACATATATCGACTACATTTATGGTGCTTTTTCGTGTTTTAGTCCTTATCAGTGCTTGTGATATGTAATTGAGCTGCATGAAGATTAATTAAATTCTACTTCATGTATTCCACAATAACAGCAGTGAATGATGATAGAATTTTATTTTTTTGTGGTAAATTATTACTTTAAAAGAAAATGGGCTGTAAGATCCATTCCACAGATACTTGTTAAATTCTACTCACGTTGAATCTAATTCTTTATAGTTAGGACAAAATGTACAGTTTTGCTTATCGTTTTGTAATTTTTTTCCACTTCCATATGAATATATCTATATATGAAATATATATTCTTATATTCTTATAATTTATGTATTCTCTCAGAAGTGGATAACTATAAACTAATCTGTCTTGATAAATAGACCCAGTTAATTAAAATTAAGAGATACAGAGAAATCGTTAGGCTTAGACTTTTTCACAATTTAAATAGAAAATGAGAGCTAAGGGAAATAGGCTAATTCATGTTCTGCAAGTTAGCCAGAGCCAGTCACATAACCAGGAAGTTAATTTGTCTATATTCTGCTTGTATAATCTGATGTAGTCTTTGCAAGCTTGTGGCTACCATGGAAATCAAAAGTTTTTGTTTTTGGCAGATCATTATGATAGTTCTTCAGGATCACTTCAGCTTATTTCCATAAAACCAATGGCAGCTCCACCTACTTACTCGCACCCTGCTTCATCTGACCGCAGTCAGGACTCTGCCATATTAAATGGAGAGGTAAGATTTGATTTTATTAGAAACAGTCTCAGACGGCAACCACTGACAGACCAGTCTGTTGACTGACCTTCTGATGCATTTTACACACAAAAAAAGGGCTGTTGGATATGAAATTGCCAGTTCATTGCTAATTGGCTGACTGTTATGTAATTTCTGCAAATCCAGGAGCACAGTCTGACAGGAAACAAGCCTCTGCAAGAGAGTAACTGTACAAAGACTTAATTTAACATATAACACATAATTATACAATATTTTTAAACAATAGTTGAGTTAAATAAAACTACCCAGCAGGGTGGGCAAACATCTAACCCAACCACTGAAAAAAAAAATGGCTGGGTTAAAACAACCCATTCGCTGGGTTAAAACAACCCAATTACTCGGTTTGTCCATTTTCAACTCAACTTGGGTTGTTTTTAACCAGCATTTTTTTTTAGAGTGTAGTATATCTCAATGGATACTCTTGCTTAATTTAGCAAATTTGGGTTTCAAAGAGACCTGACACAGATTTCTTTTAGAATATCACCTATGGGAAATTATTTTGAGCAACATTTTTTTAATGGATGTTTTTTTTTTTTTTTGGAGTGGGTGATTAGCCAGTCCACCTTATCTCTTTCTTTCTGTGTATACAGGTGAATTTGGCTCTGAAACAGAAGTCAGACATTGAGCACTACAGGAATAAGCTAAGACTGAAGGCCAAGAGGAAGGGATATTATGATTTCCCTTCTGCTGAGGGGAAAGGCAGCACTAAAAACCTGAGTCAGCGACACAAGTACAGCCACGACAGACTTCCACACCCTCACAGCAGAGCTCTGGAACAGGAGGATGACAGGGGCTCCACATATGTGAAGCATCACAGGAGGTGAGTGATTTTGCTTGAATGAGAGTGTGTGTTTTTAAACAACGTAAGGTTGTTTTTGTGTATGTGTACATTGATACTTGGTATGACACTGTTGCATTTATTTATTTTACCTACAGTGGCCCCAAAAAATATTTTGACATTTAAGCCACACCTAAAAATGAATGAATATCTTTGCTTTAGATAAAATATCAAGTCATGTCCCTTGTGAAAAAGAAGTATGCTTAATTGTGTTGAACATAAATCTTAAAAGTATGCAGTATTTTTTTTTTTAATTACTTGTAGACAATATCATATTATTTAATATAAGGCCATTTAAGTGTACACTTTAATGACTATCCCCTGGTTTCACAGACAAGGCCATTGTTTTGTCTCAAGATGCACACCAGTAAGGTTTTTTATTTCTTCTTCTTTTTTTCCCTTTTTTTTTTCTTTTCTAAGGCATGTTTATAAAAGCTACTTAAATGTTCTAATTGAACTATGGCCTAATCTAAGCCATGTCTCTGAACCCGGGTCTTAATGTAAAAATATATTTAAATGTACTAAATTGCAACTTCATCATTACAGATGTGTAAATACAAATATATTTAAATAAATGACATACAAGTTTCAATAGAAATGGCATTTAGTTTAGTTTTCATAAATGTTTGCCAATACGTTTGCAGTACACTTTAACCATATTTCAAAGATAATATATGTAATTATAATTAACATATAAAGATGTAGTGAAGTCCTACTGGGTCAAAAAGAACTCAAGTTAACTAATTTAATAAAAAAATGTAAACTATGATACATGTTTTATTTAATTGCAATTAACATCCAGTTAAGTGTCAGAAAACATTACATTCAGTTCACACGCAAGTATGTTTTTTTTTTAAGTAAATTGTTTCCATTTTAAGTACTTAAAAAATACTCTTTAGTGTACTTATAAAAGGTTTTTATTTTTAGCATAATTTGTAGCAGATACCACTTTGTTTTATTATTATTATTATTGTATCTAACGAAATGACACTAGACTTTGAAGCATTCTGTTCCATACCAAAGATTAGTTGATCAGGAAAGAAGGAGGCGGGAACCGTTGAATGTTTAACACAATTTATATCAAAATAAACAAACAAAACAAAAAAAAGCATATATATATACAGGTCCTTCTCAAAAAATTAGCATATTGTGATAAAAGTTCATTATTTTCCATAATGTAATGATAAAATTAAACTTTCATATATTTTAGATTCATTGCACACCAACTGAAATATTTCAGGTCTTTTATTGTTTTAATACTGATGATTTTGGCATACAGCTCATGAAAACCCAAAATTCCTATCTCAAAAAATTAGCATATTTCATCCGACCAATAAAAGAAAAGTGTTTTTAATACAAAAAAAGTCAACCTTCAAATAATTATGTTCAGTTATGCACTCAATACTTGGTCGGGAATCCTTTTGCAGAAATGACTGCTTCAATGCGGCGTGGCATGGAGGCAATCAGCCTGTGGCACTGCTGAGGTGTTATGGAGGCCCAGGATGCTTCGATAGCGGCCTTAAGCTCATCCAGAGTGTTGGGTCTTGCGTCTCTCAACTTTCTCTTCACAATATCCCACAGATTCTCTATGGGGTTCAGGTCAGGAGAGTTGGCAGGCCAATTGAGCACAGTAATACCATGGTCAGTAAACCATTTACCAGTGGTTTTGGCACTGTGAGCAGGTGCCAGGTCGTGCTGAAAAACGAAATCTTCATCTCCATAAAGCTTTTCAGCAGATGGAAGCATGAAGTGCTCCAAAATCTCCTGATAGCTAGCTGCATTGACCCTGCCCTTGATAAAACACAGTGGACCAACACCAGCAGCTGACATGGCACCCCAGACCATCACTGACTGTGGGAACTTGACACTGGACTTCAGGCATTTTGGCATTTCCTTCTCCCCAGTCTTCCTCCAGACTCTGGCACCTTGATTTCCGAATGACTTTGGACCACTGAGCAACAGTCCAGTGCTGCTTCTCTGTAGCCCAGGTCAGGCGCTTCTGCCGCTGTTTCTGGTTCAAAAGTGGCTTGACCTGGGGAATGCGGCACCTGTAGCCCATTTCCTGCACACGCCTGTGCACGGTGGCTCTGGATGTTTCTACTCCAGACTCAGTCCACTGCTTCCGCAGGTCCCCCAAGGTCTGGAATCGGTCCTTCTCCACAATCTTCCTCAGGGTCCGGTCACCTCTTCTCGTTGTGCAGCGTTTTTTGCCACACTTTTTCCTTCCCACAGACTTCCCACTGAGGTGCCTTGATACAGCACTCTGGGAACAGCCTATTCGTTCAGAAATTTCTTTCTGTGTCTTACCCTCTCGCTTGAGGGTGTCAATGATGGCCTTCTGGACAGCAGTCAGGTCGGCAGTCTTACCCATGATTGCGGTTTTGAGTAATGAACCAGGCTGGGAGTTTTTAAAAGCCTCAGGAATCTTTTGCAGGTGTTTAGAGTTAATTAGTTGATTCAGATGATTAGGTTAATAGCTCGTTTAGAGAACCTTTTCATGATATGCTAATTTTTTGAGATAGGAATTTTGGGTTTTCATGAGCTGTATGCCAAAATCATCAGTATTAAAACAATAAAAGACCTGAAATATTTCAGTTGGTGTGCAATGAATCTAAAATATATGAAAGTTTAATTTTATCATTACATTATGGAAAATAATGAAATTTTATCACAATATGCTAATTTTTTTGAGAAGGACCTGTATATTTAAAATCAAAATTATGTTGTTCCCTTTCGAATTGGAACTCATGCTGCGTCCCCTAGAGGGCGCTATGGGGAATACCTCCGGCATGATTGTTGTCTGAAACATGAGTCTAAACACGACAATGGCAGGCGGCAGCCTATGGTGTCAAAGCAGGTGTGGCTGAGAGTACAAAAGGGCACCTGAGAAATACGTCATCCTCTTCGAGTCTTCAGAAGACTGTTTGTTTGTTTGAGTTAGGAGCATGCGCGTTTAGCTCCTGAGGAAGCAGAATGCACAGATTGAAGGATTTCTCAACGGAAGCTCCGTTCACGCCTTCCCTAATCTTAAAGGATGTGGGATGCACATGTTTGGGTGGAATGCTGTCTTGTCTTTGAGGAAGCTGGATGCGCTAGGTATGATGCATTCACAAGACTGACTGCAAGAGACAGGTAAAGAACTGTTTCCCTTTTGCTCTCTCCTGAGGGATAGTAGTTAGTGTTTGCACAAGTGCGTTCGGCTCTTGAAGGAGTTCAAGACAGTTATAGCGATGCATTCGCATCTGTTCTTGTTTGATTCTTTTTAGAGTGATAGAATCTGTCATTTGAACTGGTGCGCTTGAGGTTAAAAGCACGCTCTTTGTGATGCAGTTGCAGTATTCGTTCTTCCCGGGCTTGACTCTCTCTTGAGGGATGAGAGTTGAGCACCTGCACCCCGTGGTCGGGTCCTGCGACCGCCATTACAGTGATGCGGGATTAAGCGCGGGGTTGTAGGCGGAGCACGGACGAGTCAAACAGGAAGTTTTTCTTTTTTTTGGCTCCTCTTGTGACTCAAATAACACTATTGTGTCTTTGTGTCTAATTCTGAGGAATTAGAGACAGAAAAGTGCTATAGTTATTATTAAAGTTTTAACTTTAGCTTGCAGATTAGATCTGTTTTGGCTGCATGAGACAGGTTTCGTGGAAAACAATCTCTGTCTGTACTTAGTACCTGCTCCTGTAAGCCTTCTGGTTTCCTTTTATCTCCATGCTGAGGCATGGAGATCATAAGCTGAGGCGTCCTCATTGAAGGCTCTGACCTGGCCAGTTGGGTTTTATATTCTGAATGGCAGGTTCAGTAAGGAGCTCCGCTGTTAGCACCATCAAGTCATTAGGCTTTTGGTAAGCCTCCTTGGTAAGCCGTTCTGAGTTTAGGATGTAGTTGGGCCTCCTCTCACTTAAGAGAGTTGTTATTTGAGGCCTCTGTCCTCAGAGCTCCATCACACAGTGGTGTTGAGTTGTTGGGCTCTCTGTGAGCCTCATTGGCTACCGTGAGCGTTGCTAGGCCTCCTCTCATCAGAGAGTTATCTATATTGAGGCCTCCGCTCGCCAGAGATCCGCTAGGGCATCAGGGAATTGTAGGCTCTCTGTGAGCCTCCTTACATGGTATCCTATGCCGTGGGGCGTTGTCAGGCCTCCTCTCGCTTCAGAGAGTTATCTTTATAGAGGCCTCCGCTCACCAGAGCTCCGTGTGGACATCATATTGCACGTTGTAGGCACTCTGTGAGCCTCCTTGCACTGTATCTTATGCATGGGGCATAGTTAGGCCTCCTCTCATGTTAGAGAGTCGTTATGTTAAGGCCTCAGCTCCTAGAGCTTGGCCATCTACTGCGAGCATTGTCAGGCATCCTCTCGCTTCAGAGAGTTATCTTATAGAGGCCTCTGCTCGCCAGAACTCTGCTAGGACACCATATTGGAGGTTGTAGGCTTTCTGTGAGTCTCCTTGCATGGTATCCTATGTGTGGGGCGTAGTTAGGCCTCCTCTCGCTTTAGAGAGTCGTCATGCTGAGGCCTCCGCTCCTAGAGCTCGGCCATCTATTGCGAGCCTTGTTAGGCCTCCTCTTGCTTCAAAGAGTTAGCTTATAGAGGCCTCCGCTCACCAGAGCTCCACTAGGACACAATATGGCAGGTTGTAGGCTCTCTGTGAGCCTCTTTGCATGGTATCCTATGCGTGGGGCATATTTAGGCCACCTCTCACTTTAGAGATTCATCATGCTGAGGCCTCCACTCCTAGAGCTCAGCCATCTACTGTGAGCATTGTCAAGCCTCCTCTCGCTAGAGAGAGTTTCCTTCATTGAGGCCTCCACTCTGCAGAGCTTCGCAGGCCAGTTAGCTCCGAGTGTTAGGCCTTGGACACTGGCCTCAATAAGAGAACATAGTTAGGTTTCCTCCCTCCTTGAGGCATCCTGTTGAGGCCTTCATTTTTAAGAAGCTCTTGTCTATGACGTTGCAGGTGTAGAGATGAGGACTGGACTCCTTTGAGTCTTTGACTTAGCTCAGCCAATAAGGCACCAATCCCTTCAGCATGGTGGCGTGGGTATACCATTCCCCATAGCGCCCTCTAGGAGACGCAGTGCAAGTTCCTATTCAAAAGGAAACATCTCAGGTTACGCATATAACCATGGTTCTCTGATAAGGGGAACGAGACGCTGCATCCCTTTGCCATGCTTCAGGTATTCCTGCACGTCTCCTTCAGACAAGAAGTGGATGACGTATATTTCTCAGGTGCCCTTTTATACTCTTTCATGCCGGAGGCATTCCCCATAGCGCCCTCTAGGGGACGCAGCATCTCATTCCCCTTCTCAGGGACCAAGGTTACATGCGTAACCTGAGACATTATTGTGCATTCTACTATGACTTACTATATCAGTGGTTTCCAACCCTGATCCTCAAGCCTGATTCAACACACCTGATTCAGCTCATCAAGTCATTAGAAGACACTCCAAGACCTGAAATGGGTGTGTCAGATACTTCCTGAATGTGCTGCTCCAGGACCAGGGCTGCGATCCACTCTACTATACCATAATTTCCACTGAACTACTGGCAGGTCATCCATCTTATATCACTTTCCAGCCCCCCTTTTCCTGCTGTCATTTCATGTCTAGGGGGTCTTCATTTTTTTTTTTTTTTTTTTGGTAAATCAAAAAACAAAACAAAACAAAATGTGTTAAAAAACAGTATTATTGCTAAACCTCCCACATTATGTATTAAGTAAACATCATCAATGTAAAGTATATATCAGTAATGATTATTTTAAAATCCTTTGTAATGTAAGTATCATAATAAATACCTTAGTCACAGGAAATACGTTGATATAGTAATAAACAGACTTCAGCTGAACAATGACACTATTGTCTTTTTAGAGCTGCTTTATACAATTGAATTCTGTTTGCATCATTAATCATTATTTTCCTGTTCATCACTGTAAAGCTGCTTTGAAACAATCTGTATTGTATAAAGTGCTATGTAAAAAAGATGTATTCATGGGCTTTAAATTCATATCTGGCTGAACTGAATAATATAGTTGGACTGTGTGGCTGGCTTTCTCTAACATTTGGCAAAGGACCAGTATAATCAATATGCAGTGAGCTTTGTTGACTTGCTGTTAGCAATCATGATGCTTAATGATGGAAACATTTTGTGCTCAGAAATCTCTGTTCTTTCCCCTGGAGTTCAGGAGTAGACACAAAAGCCACTGTCACAGACATGACTGAATCAGATATCCAGTAGCCTCTGCCTGGTCTCATTAGCTGACCAAAATAACTCCAAAGTGAGGGTTTGTCTGTTTAAATATTTAATTTCCTTTTTGGATCCATTGGCACTCTGTCAAATCTTGCACAATTTGCTGCTCATTGTATAATGAAGAGTGTATCTTTCTGCTGCTTAAAGCTTTCCATTTGATTAAGCCTCAGTTGCCGGGGATCACTGGCACTGCTTAAAATCTAACCCCAGTGATTTGTTCTGTTGCCCTTGCAGATGACAAGGCGGCATTCTCTCTAATATTGGTAGTGACCCACAGTTTTATCTTTAGCTTCCCTTTCATTTTCCACAGTGCATTAAAATAATTTTCTTAATCAGTATTTTTGTAATTTTGAGATACTAACTGATGTTTAAATCATTTTTATAAGGGTTGCTTATTGGTGTCACGCTGGGTAGACGCAGATAATAATAATAAAAAAAAGAATCTACTTGCAGCATTAAGGTGTTTAATGAAAAAAAAAAAAAATACTCTTTGAACACTTGACAAACAGAACAACCTCCATATAATGATGAGAATGGACAACCAAGGATACAAACAGAGGACTATAACACACACGCACACACACACACACACGATAATGAGCAACTCAACTAAATACAGATGTGTAACTCATCAGTAACCAAGGCAACTAAAAAAAAACAAAAAAAAAACACTCCCATTAAGACATGACTACACACCTTAAAAACAACAAAAACAGTCCAACAGAGGAAGGAAGGGGGCTTTGGTGGAGGATGCAGAACAGGATCAATAGAAAACCACAGGAGCCAGGGTGAAGAAAACATTGGGAAATCCAGGGAGGAGACAACAGCAGGAGGAGCTAGGGAGCTCTCCAGACACTGAATGACAGTCTCTCTCCAGTTCAGTCCAGTGGTGTCTGGGAGGTCGAGATGGTGGTGGAATGTTGCCCTGATCCAGAACAGGGTCTTTAGGGTCTCGTCATCCAGGGAGATGGTGACGGCCAAGTAAAGAAAGTCCTTAACAAAAGAGAAAAGATCATGGCTCTCCTAAGCCTGGACAATCATTCTGGTCCTATCATCCATTTCGGGTGGTCTGATCATCTGTCCCTGAGTGTTTAGACAGGAAGACAAAGACAGACAGATCAACAGTTCGGATCAACATAACGGTTTTCAGACAAGGAATGAATGTGAGAGACCAACTTATATGGGGATTGCAAATGAGGATGATTAACAGAACACAGCTGACACATATGAACACAAATGAGAAGCTGGAAAACCGAACAAAGGAACACATGATGAGAATGAAAACAAACTAAAAGTCCATGATAATGAAACTAAACAGAACATAACTGTGACAGAAGAGTTGGACAGGCTGAAGGGCAAGTTATGGGCATCAAAAAATCAAAAAATGAGAAAAGAAGATCCGTGCACTTAAAAATATAGGCCAAAAAGCTCACATCAATTTATTATACAGAGGCCAAAAAATAGACTAATATGCAAAAGTGCACTGTGCAGCAGAATGTTTTCAGTTTCAGCCCTTCATCAGTGCCATGTGCTTCCAAGCATCCACCTGCACTCATTAACAGTCTCAAACACACTAGCCGAACAAGCTACGGATAAAATAACTATAAGGACCTTCTCAAATCAGAAACCTTGGGTTGACAGAACAATACGTGCTGCAGTAAACAAACGCACTGCTGCTTACAACGCCGGTCTTTTGTCAGGAAACATGAGCGAGTACAAATCATCGTGCTATGCTCTCCGACGCGCNCACTTTATCAGTAAGACAATTCATAATTCACTACCTCACATTGACAAACTGAAAGTGTTAACCTGTTTGCACTTTTGCCTCTTGTACATTCCTGTGTATCTTAATATTTAAGACTACAGTATAATGCACATATGCACATTGCCTCTTGCACATCCCTGTGTATCTTAATATTTAAGACTACAGTTTACTCTCATGCACATTATTTTCCATTCTATATTTAATTCTACAGTATACATTTTTTTTATATTTTATTCTTATATTTTTATTGTTTACTTTTATTTAATTCCTTCATAGCTATAGTTATGTATATTTTCATCTGTGTTGTATTCTTTAATAATTGCACTGTCCATGGAGCGGACCTGACTCTCATTTCACTGCTGGTTATATATGCTCTATATAATTGTGCATGTGACAAATAAAACTCTTGAATCTTGAATCTTGAATCATTGCTGTAATCATTATAATACATTGAACACTGATTTTGCCACATATAGAAATATACAACACACATAAACATTAGCATAAGCATAACCATAGAAATTCTCATTATACATTCACTGATCTCATAATATAATAGTCAGTAAAATACTTTATTACACTATAAATTTCCATTACCACTTGATTAAATACAAAAGCAATTAAATTTTATATAATCAATAAATCAACATTATTAAAAAAATACATATCAATGTCAATAAATAAGCATTCACAAAAAGAGGGAAAAAAAGAATAAATTAATTCATGCCTACAGAATATTGTAGTGAACTGCAGAGATGATGGCACCAGAGCTTCACAACAGAAGTTCACACGTCAAAACAAGAATCCTCTTGTCCCACTTTGATTAATACAAAAGAGTGTGATCTTCAAAAGAGTAGCTCCCTCAACGAGAGCTAAATGACTATTGTAATTAGGACTGCTAAAGGTGGAGGGCAGGAAAGATGACATCAACGGCCCATTGATCACAGGCTAATCTCATCACGAGTTGCCTATGTTCACCTCAGCCCTCCATGCCTGAGTCCAAGGTGTGAATGGCCATGGACTCTCAGGGCCACCAAAGCGGTTCTGGCTAGAGCACAGCAAGAACAAAGAAAGGCCTCAAGAGAAAGACAATTTCTAAACATATTGGCTTGAAACCACAAAATGGACAGGAATACTGTAAGGAACATGTCCTATATGTCTTTTTACTCATCCAGGAAACTGTGCACACACAGTGGAAATCGCACCTGGAATAAAAGCCAATGCAATCGTACCCACTGAGACAGAAATGTGATACTTCAACCAATTCACATCAAGTCTGGACTCTGTGAGTTCAGAACACTGGGACAAGGACTTTGAGAAAGGTTTGAAAAAGAAATAAAGCATGTCCAAGGTCCTAAAGACAATGTTCTATTTACAGTAACTGTGTATTTTGGGACAATCAACAAGTTCCACAGGATGAAAGGTGGGCATGATGGGCGGACACCTGGAATGCTATGACCCAATGACATCACCACATCAGGAAAGGTGGGGATTAGTAATCCCCTCCCCAACAGGAGGGAATAAAAGCTATAAAAGCTTTCCCACGTGAATAAACCCTTGTTCTGAGTTTCTAACCTGACGAGGGAAGAACAGCAGCACGACAAAGGTTAAACTCTTGCGAGTAAACCTTTCACCGCACGGATCTTCAAGCAGCCCAACTGCTTCTGCAGAGGACTTTGGCTCCTGACCTGCATTACTCAAGTACCTCCAACCTACAGAAGATCCTGCGGATCGACCACCATCTGACCTACAGTTCTCTGGATTACACAAAGATCCCAGCACTCAGTGCAGCTCTGCAACTGTTGGAAAGCAATCCAGTCTCTCCCACTGTAAACGGAAGGATACCAGTGGAAGACGTTTCCCATCGCCGGACTGATCACCCAACCAAGTGAAACTTGGTATAAATAAAAATATAAGCTAGTCAAACCTTTTCCCAAAAGCCTTGGCATTAGGTTGTTGCTATATGAGATTGCTATTTGTGTAGATACTGTTTATCTAGGGTCAGCGTATACAGATATATACATTAGACACGTTATCTGTATTCATAGTAAATGCTTATTTACTATTTCACACCAGCATCCAGAAAGACCACAATTGACTCCCCCATAGACTGCTAATTACCCATTCTTTGCTTCATCCAATTCGTTGCTCATCTATTTGCCATTCATTTTTGTTATTGTCCATTTGTGTAGTAGTTTGTAGTTTCTGTTTGATAATTGATTAAATTTTCTTAGTAGTTTAGTCATTTTTCCTTAGTAGTTTAGTCATTTTCCTTCGTAGTATTTAGTGAGTGTGATATTTTACTCTTGTATATCTTTTTGTTAATAAATTCATTTTTATTGCAAACTGTGTCATTCTTGTGTTGATAGTCAGAGGCTCTACAAACTCACCTGAATCTCACTAAATCCTTCAGATTGGTCAGATGATAAACTTCCTCCAATTTATAAAATTCTAATTCAGTCAACAATCTTCCATGATTGTTCTTTATTGTCAAGGTGAGATTCCTTGCTGGTGCCCCGACATATTGGAAGGAATCATCTGACTCGATATTAATATTAATGTAAAATATGAATATTAATATTTAAGACCATAAATGACTACATTTGTGGTGCCCTTGTGTGAGGCTAATCCAAAATCACTACAATATAAACATCTAAGGTAAAAAATTCAGTTTACATTCCCTTTTTAGATCTTTTTGTATTTCTGGTCTTCTGATTCCATTCATGTGTTCAATAATGTGTGTCTTAATTTGACTATTTGTCTTGCCCACATATAGTTTTTCGCATGGACAAGACAACAGACAGATAACATTAGTAAAACCACATGTAACAAATTGTTTAACTTATTTTGTTTCACCGGTCTATAGGATGCATTTCGTACTTTCTCCAAAGCAAAATCCATCCACTTGTTCTGATAACCCCTGAGGATAAATCGCTTATACATTTTGACCACTTTTTGTTCTATCGACCCAAATGTGTTTGCGTGCTTTGGCTGGCGCCGAACCAGAGCCAGACGTGCTCAGCGCTTTTCATATCACAAATATGCAGTGTTTTAAACCACATAAAGTTTATTTTAGATTTCAGACATTTAAATACACGTAAGTACTAACAAAACAATACATTTAGAGTTTGTAAAATACATACTGATGTGTATAGAAGTGGAAATAACAATCCTTTCCATTATAATTAGATGACATGTTTTATTCATATCAGATACACATTGTGTAAGTAACTTTAAAGTTTACCCTGTTTTTGCGAAAAAATTATTTACTTTGGATAAGGCATACATGACAGGAGTAACAGGAAACTCTTTAGTCCGAAATGTTAACTTGGCTTATGAGACCCTTTTGATGTGATTCTTGTAAAAACATGTCAAGATTTAGGCATTACATAGATCTAATTTGGTGAAGATGCAAGCTCCAAGTATATCTTTTATGGCTGCATGAATTAATGGCATGGGTTAAGGATACTTGACGGTGACGGTGTTTAAACCACAGTACTGTAGTCTATGCAAAAGCAAAGGCTGGCATCTTTCTTTGCCACAGAAATGAATCCAGCAATGTTAAGTGGAAGGTTGAATGAATCCCTATTGTAAAGCCATGATGCCATAGTTCCGAGTAGAACGTCAATGGTGAAATCTTTTATTTAAGAAATAAGGTACAAAATTCTAGCCTCGAGTACCTTATTGCTTTTATAAAACGGTTACCACACAATACAAATAATAATAATAAGCCAAACATGTATCAGTGCAACTTTCATGAAGTGAACTTTCACTAAAAGCCTTCCTTCCGGCAGAAAAAATAGTCCCTGTCCGTGCAGCAACAGAAGTTACATTGTTACGGCATTAGATGGCGGCAAAGACTGTCTTTATAAGCGTGTCAGTCAGTAGCGAAGACTTTTACATTGAAAAGACTGTATTGTTGTGAACACGGAACAAGACGCAACTGACAAATGCTTTGACTAGCGCTGTCAGTCAAGGGAAAACCCCTTAACTGTTAAAAGGACAAGATAATACATTGGACATTTAAACAGATTTTTTATTATGAACATAGGACTGACCTGAAGGAAAATGCTAAATCTGAATGCAGGTAATAAACTTGCTTACTCGATCTCTGTCTCGCAGTACTCTTCAACATAATGCAGTAAGCTTCGATGAACAATATCAATTGAGAACAAACAGTTTACATTGCTAAGAGTGGTTGCTAAGGGTGTTGTGTAGTGATACACAGAAGCGTTGGGTGAAGCGGTCATAGCCGTGTTTTATCGTGAATAAAACAGCTATTGACCAATCAGAATCAAGGACAGGAACTAACCGTTTTATAATAATTATTAATTAGTTGTGTTGAGAAAGCTATGGAAAACACAAGATGAGAGGGGTGATGTGTGTGTGATGAGTAGTTAGATGATCTCCTTGTTCAGTGCTCTGACTTGGAGGTTGAGTTGTAATTCTCCATATGCTGGAGCCCAGAGGGTTAATCTAACGCTATGATAGTCAAGCAGGGCTTGGACAAATTTCACTAGATACGGTGACATCTACTAGTAAACTATGACCAGAAATGCATTAGGCAAAATGATAGGAAGTGACAGGAAGGGTATGATTCAGGGCTTGCCTATAGATTGACTTGCAGCCAGAGTACAGAAAGTGAGAGTGTTATCAGCAGCAGAAGAGGTGCCTTGACAAATAAAGAGTAAGCGATCCTCAAGGTCTTTTCATTTCTCTGTGTGATAAACTATTGGGTAACTGGGCCGGTGGTCCCCATAGGTTGTTGCTGGCAGAGGCAACTCTTATCCATGGCTGATGGTGATTATATAAGTACAAAATTTCGATTTCATCAGACCATTTTCTCTTGCATAAAGCCATTAGATTTAACATGCCTTCCATAGCTGACATTAGGCAGAATGCAAACAGTAGCAACATTTAGTGACTTTTTGAGAAGGCTTTAGCTACTTTGCATTGAAAATAGTTGGTAACAGTGAAAAAGCTGGTCAGATGACTTTTTTTCACATGCACAAAAGAGCAGTGCCATTTTATGTTTCAACCACATATGGCTATAGAGAGTCCAAAGGTCTTTAGTCCAGCTTTACCCCTTAAATGCATGAATGTTACGCCAATCATTATTACATATTCGGGTCTTTAGCGACCCGGATCTAAATATAAAACTCCCCTGATATTAGAGTAACAATTACAGAAGAATAAAATAAATAATATTTTGTTACCTTTTGGAGCTTAGAATGGCTCAGTTTGAGCAGATGTTTTATGCCATCATCACTTTCCTCGTCAGAGCTCATTCCCAGTACATTCAGCAAATAATAGGCTAGTTTTATGTTTGAGATCGCGAATGAGCCCATTCAAAACTATATCTAGTTTTAATATTTTAAAACATCTTTAAAATCAATATTTTGATCCTAACAGCTTCACCAGATCCATCCAGTGACAGTGACACTCATATTTGATTGCGTTAGTACTTGCTCTGCAGTAAATCACTGAGTCATTTCATGTTTTGCCTATTATTTCGTTTTTCTGTCTGAATGAAATGTCACTTCATCACTGTGTATCAGACATTGCCACCTTGTGGAATAAAGGTGAATTGCACTTATTCCGTCATCAAAGATTCAATTATTGTTGTGCAGAAAAAAATAAATGTACACTGATACACACCTCGGGTCGTTAGTGACCCTATACAATTTTTACAAAAAATGAATGGGAAAACAGGCATTCTTTTAAAATGTTATGATTTCTTTTTCTTGTTATATTGTTTATAATGAATTGATTGAGGAATGCTAAGAAGGTTGATGTCTAACTTCAAAAAATGAATGAGGAGAAGGGCAGTGAATGACGTCCTGGGTCGATAAAGACCCGAGGTATGCATTTAAGGGTTAAAGGTTTGAGTATTGTAAATACTCCAAAAAGGCGCTAGAAGTCACATTTGGCTGAGGCGGTAGCCATAGTCTGTAACTATTGCTTTCCATTGTGAACATTGACAAAACAAGTAACAGTCATTATCACTTCATTCATATAACATCACAGATATATCACAAAAAAGTAATGTTTTTTTTGTTTTTGTTTTTAAGTGTTTTGTTGAATGCTGTGCAACAGAAGGTGAAAAAAACAAAAACCTATTCATTTCTTTTAAAAAGTCAACCCAGTAATTGTATTATTTGGACACTGATGATTTAAGGCTATATCTCTGAGCATTTCATTGGGGTTTTAAAGGCACTTTATGTATTTTTAAAACTGCTGATGACATTTATTGAAACTTTTACATCTCCATTGACCCCTTATAAGTTAAGCATGTTATTTTGGATGTGTTTTCTGTGTGAAAGTGGTAACCTCTGCTTTACTGTGATCTGCTGTCTGAATGATTCATTGCTCTGATGCAGGACACAGAATGATGAAATCTGATGAAGTTGCCTACACAGCAACTCAATATTTGTGCTTATTAAAGTATTTCTTCAACTTCCATATGAAGTTTTTCTTACTGTGAAGATCTTATAAATCTCTTTCGCCTAAGTGTTTACATTTTTTTGTTATATATCATTTCATTGTAAATCCATCAGACTAGAGCGGCATTATTTAGCCAAAAAAAAAAAAAAACTTTTTTTTGTTTTTTAATACATTGACTTCCTTAACACATTCATGGCCTTACTGGTACTGGATTATCATTCTTGCATGGACAATTTTTAAATAGCCAATAGCCTCTTGATACATAACAGCTATGAACCAAGATGGCTGCCTCTGGTAATAGGGGAAGGGACATCCTCATTCCAGAGTGTACCTTCATAAATGAGCTATAATGCCATACATAAATATCTATTTCAGTGGACATGACAAACTCATACATACATACATACGGAGGTCCTGTTTACATTTATTGTGGAAATGTCCATGCACTTGCATAATTTTATGCTATTGTTCTAAACTGTGTGTGTGTGTGTGTTGGTTTCAGACCCTCTCAGGTGAGTCACCCCACACATCGCAGCAGACAGTCTCTAAACAGTCCCAGTCCTGGAGGAACAGAGATGGATCTTCTGGTCATGAGAGAGAGACCCAGAAAGGGGATCCGTAACAGTGGCTATGATGTGAGTGTTCTTCATGAAAAGCGGTATAAAACATTAGCAAAATCAAATGGAAAGGTTTCAAAAACAGCTGGCAGAGCATGGAGTCAGCAACAGGCTGTGGCTTTTTTTGGATAAATGCATCTGCCAAATGCATAAATGTATATTGGACAGTTACATATGATATTGTAAGGCCTTGCTTGGTTGTTATTAAGTGGAGTTATGGGTGGGTTGTGATCTTTTTTCTTTTTTTTTTGTTAGGCCACGTGTGATTGATTGATTGACTGATTTATGTTATTTTATGTATTTATTTATTTTTTGCTAAATTAACAAGGCTCTGGGGCCTCATAGATAAAACTTTCCGTAGATTGCATCCTAAAAGTGTGCGTACGCATAAAAGCCAGATATTCCGTACGCACAAAAGTTTTCAGACTTATAAAACCATGCGTATGCCAGAACCTGTACATAATTCCCTTTATAAAACCCAGTCAGCGGATGATTGTGCGTACATGAATCTCCGCCCCGTCTCCTCCCCGAAATAACCATATATGGAGCTTACAACGCCTAGTTTAACTATGCATTACATCATCTGCATATCATTTTCATGCATATTCCCATTCACGTTACACCGTGTTTGACGGTACAAGACATTAGGGAAATATGACAATAAATGCCGTCACATTACATTGCTAATAATTATTCACTATCCTTGTCTTGTTTTAGAAAAATAAATAAATAAATCAAAATTGTATAAAATACTGTGAAGAGAAAGTTTTCAATGAAGAGTTATTCTTATTTGTTTAAAATAAATAAAATTTATGCAATTTTGCCTATAAGGTAAACATATATTTTAGGATGTTTATATATTTTTAATGGAAATGGATAGGCCTTATTTCTGCATTGTAAATACTTATCTGACTCAGCGCTTCACTGACAAAACATTTTAAAAATAAAACGTGCATATCTTACCATTCCCTTCAAAAGCTATCCTTCAAACACAAAGGTATTTTTTATAATATTGGGAAGACCACAAAAGGTGTTATCTTTAGGCTACTGTCTGTCTGTGCACGACACCAACTGCACAGCTGCGTTCAGCAGAGGTTGTACACTACAGTAGCTACTCTTCGGAAGATCAACGAGCGATTCCTTCAGTGCCTGTTATTATGCCATTATGATGCTAAGCTATCTGCCAAGATGAAGTGCGCTTCATTGATCATTATTTGCGCAAAAATATTTTCTGTGTCTGCTATTGAGTTCTACATGAGTTCTGCTATACACAATTTAAAGTGGAATTATCGTTCAGCAAGCAATCCTCGCTGTAGTTAAAACATTTAAACACAGCATGCCATTGAGGAGAGTGACACATTTTTAATCTAAATGTGGAAATTGAAATGTTCAAATGGAAAACAGAGTTGAAAATCATTTTGTTTACTTCATTACTTTGCTCACTCCAGTAAAAGTGTGCGTACGCATGGTCTAGAGCTCCCGCACATATTTACGCTAAGTTTATTTTTTATAAATCCCAATATGTGCGTGGAAAATTGAGTATGCACATTTCAGTGCCTTTTTTTGTGTGTATGCAACGTTTATACATCAGGCACCTGGTCTTTTTTTTTTTTTAATGAAAGAAGAATCATAAGGTGACCTGAATCATGATGCAAGTTCATCACTATGGAAACAGAAGCACACTGTTTTGGTGTGGATTGCAACTGGGAATGGAGAATGGAATCAATGTTGACCATTTTGTATTTCTTTACTGTAAAAAAAAAAAAATGGTTCTATAAAGCATCTAAGCTTTAAGCTGACATGAAACGTTATCAAGACTGCACTCATGCAGTCGTGTCCCAGATCTTAAGTGAAATTAACTGTAGTATGCTGACTGTGTGCACCTCTCAGCAATTGTAAACATGCTGACATGTTTTATTTGAAATAGAGCTTACCTATGTTGAGCATGAAAATTGGTCTCTTTAAGCAGTTAAAAAAGCCACACAGTCTTTGTCTCTGTCCATGTATGAGTTGTACTGTTGTTAATTCAGCTGTGTCCCTGTACTTAAAGCTGCAGTCCGTAACTTTTTTGGTTAAAAATTATACCAGCCAGTACATAACCAGCCAGTGTTCAAAACTATCTCATTATCTTAGCTCGATTCACAACGGTAAGCTTGTAATAATGTTTTATAATAAGAGCGACCTGGTGGATTTCCACGGGAAATTCGAGCATGCAGCATTTCGTCTTTGCGTCTTTACGTCACGTCCGTAAACATAAAGGAAGGAGTCCAATCCAGGCTAGTCGGTTTTATCATGTGAGGATGCTGCTTGTAGCGGATCATTTATAGCCTGTTCTCACAGCAGCTGAAATAATTAAACTTATCATTTTGATGGCGGATTGTAATCCAGAAAGATCCAAATGACAACCATCAGTGACAACTGGAGATTCACCCGTAGTCAAAAAGCAAAAGACTTTGGACTGTGGAGTGGCTACAGAAATTGAAATTTACAGATAACGCTAATATACACTAAATACACATAGTCATGCAATGCTGATGTTGTTAACATTAACAATTTGAGAACAAAGTATAACAGTAATAATAATTTGCACGGTTTGACGTGATCCGAGCTAAGCGATCGTTAGATTTAATCATCATTGACAGCGCAATTTATTGTAGGCCTAAAGCTTTTTTCCTCAGCTGGTCAGAACAAAAGTGGCAGAAATGTTACTTAATTGTTCAGATGATATTTTCCAGTGAAAATTCTTATATTGGTTATACTTTCAAGACGTAGAATCTGTGATTCTGAAGTACAGGATCCACACCGGTGCGGTGACTGACAGCAAGCATTAGATTCATCCACGCTGAGCCGTGCCGATGCACAACGCACGTACAGATAACTATTCTGCAATTGCAGGTTTCAAACAGAGATGGCGACAAAGACGAAAAATGGCAGACTGCAGCTTTAATGTGGATTCTGACTCTGTGTAAAAATAGCTTTCTATTGATTACAGTGGGAATTAGTTGCCATTGTCTAAATTTCCCCAGATCTTCATACTGACGCTGTAAGAGGGACTGATTTATGTGGTGCACTGCACCAGATATC
Source organism: Anabarilius grahami (assembly GCA_003731715.1). Classification (NCBI taxonomy): domain Eukaryota; kingdom Metazoa; phylum Chordata; class Actinopteri; order Cypriniformes; family Xenocyprididae; genus Anabarilius; species Anabarilius grahami. The sequence goes on along the minus strand of RJVU01063416.1, from coordinate 2,080,184 downwards.
CTGTACAAGTGATTCACCTCTCACATTTGACACACAGGAAAGGAGAGAGAGACAGACTGTGTCTGAAACCTAAGGTGTGTTTTTGTATGAAAAAACCTTCTAAGGAAACCATCCTTAGGATTTTAGATCAGCTTCCAGGGCACCATTTAATTATCAGAGGTGATTTAGAAAGTCATACTTTTCATTTTCTGTCTGTAATGTCTGAGTAATATAGAGCAAATTTTCAGGGATGGGCGATAATATATAACAAATAACTGAGTTTCTTGTTAGTTATTAGTACTAGAATGTTAATATTGTCTTGCTCATTTGTTCCTGTGTATTTATTATTAATGATGGAACAGTATTCTAAAGTGTTTCCCAATTTTCTTTTCATTGTCTAAATTAACAACAATTTATTATTATTATTTTTTAAACAAGTGTTAACAAGCATGTTTTGCATTTGGGCATTTGTGGAGGCATGATGAAGGCACCTTAGTAGACATAATGTTATACAAACATTGAATTTGGACATGCCTTGAGGCCTTCCTACCTCTGTATGGTGCCTGAGAAGCAGGACACCGCCAATGAATGATCTGAACATAAGAGTAGATGAAATGTAGAGTAAATGGTAAGTTAACAGAATAATATGATGGATTGTGCAAGAGAGGAAGAAAAAGAGGGAAAAACAAAAGACAGACAGGTCAGTGAATTGCTGAAATCTTTAATCACTGCACTCTTTCTTACTGGGCCTGTGCACAACAGATACATGATGAATAAACAAAACTCCCACGCTCTTAAACCAACCAGGATTGAACGAGAGAAGATTCCACACCATTTATTTCTGCTATTCTGCTATTATTGTGTATTTTATAAGAATTTTTGTTTTTAAGATAGAAAGAGACACAGGAGAAAAAGTAATAAAAAGAAAAAGTAATTTAGATAATCAGCGATCATGGTATGAATTCATTTTAACAGCACTCACTTGTTCCAATGAAGGTTCAGGGGACACGTTATGAAAAGATTTAAAATGAAAATGGTAATTTGGGATGAAAGAGAGTCTGATTCATAAAGCATATCGGAATGGTAGGGCTGTTTTGGGATCAGGTTATGTGCAGGTGTGGCTTATTGTTACCAAAATTAGTCTTGTCAAGGCACAATGCTCATCTGACATTTTTATTTTAATCTTGAAATACCAAATACAAAATAATTCCTGCTTATAAGATTGAAAATGAAAATTTGTATTTACCCTTTGTATGAAACCTTTCTACTTTTAAAAAAGGGCCTTTGTTATCACTGCATTGCTGAATCAGTATGCACAAGCACACATGGTGGACAAGATTTTCAGTAAATATTTTACATTTATTTACATGTCTTTTCCTCACCCAATGCTATCATATGGTTTAAGGTGACTTATATAGTGCTGTTGTTGTGTGGATTATTTTAATATTTGTATTTTTGTTTTTTTGGTTCGAACTTTGGTTAATTTTGGAGTATGACAGCTCCTGAACACTGTGAACTGTTGTTGTATGGAAAAGAGCAGTGTAAAGATTCTTCAAAACATCTCCTTTTGTGTTCTACAGTCATATGGGTTTATCATTGGGCTACATGAGGCCAAATAAATGATTTTCATTTTTGGATGAACTATTCCTTTAGGGTACACAGCCACAAAATTAATAAACTTTGTACCATGGCTGTTTTAGTTTTTCTTGTTAATTATTGGCCTCCCAGATAGCAACAATGTGTCAGCTCAGATCTGGCCCACACATACCACATGAAATGATGGCACTTGGGCAGTCAACAAGCCTGTTAACAAGCAGAATCACTGAAGGAAAGAAGAGAACAGAAAAAAACAGACGAGCAGAAACACAACTACAACTGACTTCCAGCAACAGCCTTAGATGAAATCAACTGAAGATAAAAGACATTAGATCTCAAGATCACAGCAGAAAAGGATTAATCAACTCCAAAAACAGCATTACCAGCTTCACTTATTACTAACCAGTTTATCTTTTTTTCTACAAAAGTACTTCTTGAGAATTAACAGGGGTTAAGCACTAATATTAGTTTAATTTGAAGTCACCATTATGGTGATTAGTGTGCCATGAAGTGGTGTCTCTTTGAATCATGGTGCGCACAAACGCTCCACCTATGACCCCCGTGATCGATGCACTGACTTGGCAGACGCAGGACCCAAACCACGGGGTGCAGACACCTGGCTCCATTCTAAACTGTTCATCCTGTCATCCAGTCTTTTGTCCTCCACCATTTGACTTGCTGGAGCAAGAAAGGTTTCATCTCTTATGTCCAGTCAGGGCGCTTAGAATTGACATTGACTACTCAAGCATACGGCGTAAATGTGATCAGTTATTGATCTGCTTTGGAGGTCGAGGCAGGGTTTCCCCCATTTCCATGCAGCGCCTACAATTAGGCCTAAAACTGCATATGAAATTTCCATCGATTTGGATTACATTTTTTTTTTTAACATAAACAAACTAATATACTTGATGTGATACATAAGTAAGAATGGTATTTATGTAATGGAACCAATTAATACAATTTGTTTTAAATTCATAAGAAACATGTTTTTTTTTATTCAAATTAAAAATTAACTGAAGTGAAGGCCAATTATGGTAACCCATACTCATAATTTGTCCTCTGCATTTAACCCATCCAAGTTAGTGCACACACATTAGGAGCAGTGAGTAGTGAACACACACATTGCAAGCCATGGACACACATACCCGGAGCAGTGGGCAGCCATTGCTGCGGCACCCGGGGAGCAACTGGGGGTTAGGTTATTTATTGGGGTTATTTTGGGAATAACAAAAACTCAAAAGGCAGCAAAAAGAGGAGCTATCAAGACATACTAGCCAGTGTTCATACATGTTGCTTTGTGTCTCTCAGTTACCTAATCACTGAAGCATCTTAATTTTCAGTGCTTGGACTTTTGGTGACAGCTTGGTTGTATCTAGCTCCATCAGGATTTTCAGAAGTGCTTCAAACCTGCACTTGAGGTCCTTTGGGTAGTTTAAGTCTAAAAAGCATCACAAATCCAACTTGAATGAATAGTTAATACAGTTAAAATGGATAGTTAATACGGTTAAAACGGTCATCATTTACTGCCCTTCATATTCTTCTAGACCTGTATGACATTTTCTGACAGGTGGAGATAAAAAAAAAGAAGATGTTTTGAAGAATGCTCATGCTAATCTTTTCCATACAGTGACCTGGGGCAAAAACAACATAAAATCATAATAAAAAAATATGCTATAAATGTTCTGAAGCCATACCATAATTTTTATTCTCCTCAGCCAAAGGAGAACCAATGGTGTTTAGGATTGTTGATGCCAAACCTGGTGCACTGGACTCTTTATGCACTAGGTTTGAATCTGCAACAGCAAAAATGATATTTTGGAGCTTCATTACCCCACTTCTTTATATATATATATATATATAAATGCATTGTATAGTATACAACTGCATGGACATTCTTCCACAAAAGAAAGAAAATCAAATGGACATTGAAGATCACAGAATTTAAATTTTTGGGTGAACGATTCCTTTCATTTTTCTTTTGACCATCACCATCCAGTAGCTTTTGAATATCTGTGCATCTGTTTGTGTTTATTTTTTCTTTTGCAGACTGAGCCAGAGATTATTGAAGAGACTGACGTCGACCGACTGGCGGGCCGCCATTATCTTGGCTGTGGTCGACAAATCAAAGGTCAATCTGAGACATCAACGCTGAGCTCTCAGCCTTCCATAGATGAGGTTCGTCAGCAGATGCATCTCCTGCTAGAGGAAGCCTTTAGTCTAGCTTCAGCTGGCCACTCCACCTCCAGCAGACACCACCACTATCATTCCCACCATCAGCATCCGCCGCTGGGGCCCTATGGCCTGGGTCCAGTCATCCCCTACTCAGAGGTGGTGACCAGTGCACCAGGCACCACGAGTCAAGGGCAGGGAGGCCTGCAGTGGGTGCGAGCCTATAAACCAGACCCTTACCAATGCAGTCTGGCCAAACAGGTACAGTTGTGATTCTGTCACTAAAGCCATTATAAACACTTATTAGTCTTAAAGTCAACATGAAAGTAAAATTGATCATATTTACTTGCATAATACTTGCTTAACCTTTATGTACTGTTGGGGGTCAATTTCACCTGTTTCGATTTTTTAGTTGTTGGAAATATCAGTTAACCTATGTTGTTTTTCTTTAAATTTAGTTCATTTAGGGTCACGAACATGCATGCAAAGTTTCAACACGCTGATATGTTTTGACATATACACAAACAAATTGTTACATTTGTAATGTTCATGGGTCAGTTTGACTAGCATATTCTAAGGCTATATTCCGCATGTTCTAAGGCAACTGTACAGCCCCAAAGATTTTTTTGGTTATATTTTGTTATGTTGTGAGCTTTTTCCCATTTATTTCAATAATGAAAAATATTTTGTCAGCCATATAAGGTAAAAATTTGCTATAATTTATTTTTATAATCTCTCTGAAATACTATCTAACCTGCATTGTTTTTCTTGAAATTTTGTGACTTTTTCTCATTCAGGGTCATGAACATGCATGCAAAGTTTCAACACGCTTGATGTGTTGTGAAATGTGCATACCGAAATGTTATACAACTTGCTGTTCATGGAACAATTTGACCCATGTAGGCAGCTATTCAAAAGCAGCTGTACAGATCCAAGATACAAAACAATTCTTTGTTGTATGTCAGAGCTCTTCAACTCCACTGACGTACCAGTGTCTTGCTGAGTTTAACAACTTTTTTTATTTTCAAAGTTTGTGAAAATAAAAAGTTGTTTTACCTGTTAACTGTCTGTCCCAACTTAAATTGTTAAAAATCTTGAATACTTCAGAGCACAGACTTAAGTTTGGTATCTTTTTAAAAGGAACACTTCACAGATTATAGTACAAGTAAGAAAAAAAAAAGTTTATGAAAATTTTAAATATGTAAAATATACATTTTGTATATTTTATATCAACAATATATTTTACAAAACATGTTCAACTCTAAAACTTCAAGAAAATCGAAGCTAAATATCTCGACAAGTTATGTGCCAAATTTTAGGTTGATATCTCAAAAAAAAAAAAAAAAAAAACTTTCAGTAAGATTTTGAGTAAAGCTGGGTGCATACTGTGTGATTTATAATAGTCCTTTACGATGGTTGCTTGTCAGACTGTACGAACATGACCCTCATGTCACACTGTGGGATCTCAGCCGTCATTAATGTCAGACTGTACGACATTTAAGATGCATTAAAAACGGACGCACACAAGAAAACTTGTCTGAGTTTTACATCATCAACCCATACACGTTCGATGACTCAGAAATCAGAATCAGAAAGAGCTTTATTGCCAGGTATGTTGTTTACACATACTAGGAATTTGTTTTAGTGACAGAAGCTCCACAGTGCAACAGAGTAACAGCGACAAGACAAGACACATAATAAAAAGAATAAAATAATAATATACAAATTTACAAGATAGACAAAGTGCAAAAAAAAAACAAAAAACAATATATAATATAGACAATTGTATGTACAGTTATGTGTGCAAATTTGAAATATAAGTAAGTATTTTAAGTAAATAATGTGTAATAGTGTTGTGTGTTCCATGTTTGTCAAGTGTTCATGAGATGGATTGCCTGAGGGAAGAAACTGTTCCTGTGTCTGGTCGTTCTGGTGCTCAGGGCTCTGTAGCGTCGACCAGATTGCAACAGTTCAAAGAGGGAGTGTGCTGGATGTGAGGGGTCCAGAGTGATCTTCTTTGCCCTTTTTCTCACTCTGGATAAGTACAGTTCTTGGAGAGTGGGGAGGGTTGTGCCAATGATTCGCTCAGCAGACCGGACTACCCTCTGTAGTCTTCTGAGGTCAGATTTGGTAGCTGAGCTGAACCAGACGGTAATTGAAGTGCAGAGGATGGATTCAATGATGGCAGAGTAGAACTGTTTCTGCAGCTCCTGTGGCAGGTTGAACTTCCTCAGCTGGCGAAGGAAGTACAACCTCTGCTGGGCCTTTTTCACAGTGGAGTCAATGTGAATGTCCCACTTCAGGTCCTGTGAGATGGTGGTGCCCAGGAACCTGAATGACTCCACTGCAGTCACAGTGCTGTTCATGATGGTGAGTGGGGGGAGAGCAGGGGGGTTTCTTGAGCATGTTGAGCTCCAGGTTGTTAAGACTGCACCAGACAGCCAGCTGTTCAACCTCCAGTCTGTAAGCAGACTCGTCTCCGTCCCGGATGAGGCCGATGACTGTGGTGTCATCCGCAAACTTCAGGAGCTTGACAGAGGGGTCTTTAGAGGTGCAGTCGTTGGTGTAGAGGGAGAAGAGCAGTGGGGAGAGGACACAGCCCTGAGGGGCGCCGGTGCTGATGGTGCGGGTGCTGGATGAGAATTTTCCCAGCCTCACTAGCTGCTGCCTGTCTGTCAGGAAGCTGGTGATCCATTGACAGACAGAGGTGATCTGTGAAGATGGGGGCCAGCTGGTCAGCGCAGGTTTTCAGACAGGCTGGTGAAACGCTGTCTGGGCCTGGTGCCTTTCTTCTCTTGTTCTTTCTGAAGACATGGCGCACATCATCTTCACTGAACTGAATTGTAGGTGTGGGGGAGAGGGGGGTTGTTGGAGGTGTGAATGGTGATTTCTCAAACCTGCAATAAAACTCGTTCAGATCGTCTGCCAGGTGTTGATTTGCCACAGAGCTGGGGGATGGTGTCTTGTAATTGGTGATGTCTTTCAGACCTTTCCACACTGAAGCTGTGTCATTAGAAGAGAACTGATTCCGAAGTTTATCAGAATAATTCCTCTTTGCCACTCTAATCTCCTTTTCCAGTGTGTATTTGGCCTGTTTGTACAAGACTCTGTCCCCTTTTCTGCGAGCATCTTCTTTGGCCTGACGGAGCTGGCTGAGTTTTGCAGTGAACCAGGGTTTGTCATTGTTGTAAGTGAAATGAGTCTTTGTAGGAATGCACAAATCCTCACAGAAACTGATATATGATGTAACAGTCTCTGTGAGCTCGTCCAGATCGGTGGCAGCAGCTTCTTAAACACTCCAATCAGTCCATTCGAAACAGGCTTGTAAAGCCTGCTCTGTTTCGGTGGTCCATCTCTTCACAGTCTTTGCTACAGATGGTGTAGATTCGGGCCTCTCCTGCCCCTGCAGCCTATCTATCACACACTCTGAGGCCCGAATCTTCGTCAGATTTTGTGACTTAGCTTCGACTTTGCTTTTCAAACCAGAAGTACGAAATTGCTTTATAATAACCAATTATTGTTCAATAATAACCTATTTCCACTTATTGATAAACATTATGAGTGCTATTAATGTTTTTAGTGGCATGTAACCTGTACATATCTGTTTACAATCTCTTTAAAAAGGTGTTCTGGGGTTTCATGACCCTTTAAGGAAAATATTTTTTCTCTTTAGGTTTTATTATCTTTTTAATAGTTGTAATGAATTAGGTTTTAACTCTTTAAAAAAGTTATTGTTTTTAAAGGGGTAGTTCAACCCAAAAGTCATCATTTATTTACCCTAATGTCATTCCAAACCTGAATGACTTTCTTTCTTTGTAACATGAATGAAAATCTTTTTTTTTCTTCCGTCCATACAATACTAGTCAAGAGTAGCCTAACCAAAATGGTTTGGTTGCCAACATTATTCAAAATATCTTCTTTTGTGTTTCACAGAAGAGAGAAAGTCATACAGGTTTGGAACGACATGAAGGTGAGTAAATAATGACAGAATTTAATAGCAGTAAATTTACTTTACAGCATCCAAGCTTAAAATCAGTGCTTTACAGTCAAGTGCATTTCTATGTGACAAAAGTGCAATATTAACTTTAGGTTTAGACTAAGATATTATTGTTATAAATGTATAATGGTACAGTGCTCAGCGTAAATGAGTACACCCCCTTTAAAAAGTAACATTTTAAACAATATCTCAATAAACACAAAAACAATTTCCAAAATGTTGACAAGACTACGTTTTATATAACATCTGTTTAACTTATAACATGAAAGCAAGGTTAATAATATAACTTAGAGAACAAAATTTTCAGTTTTACTCAAATTAGGGTGATGCAAAAATGAGTACACCCCACTGAAAGTCTCTGGAGCAAAGCTAAATTTTAGACTACAAATGTCTAATTTAACAAGAATTAAACCACAGGTGAGTCTAATTATTCATTACACAGGTGTCCAGCAGACAGTTTACTATAAAAGGAAATTTGACTTCCAATTTCATGCTGTCAGCAATGGCACCACATGGAAGAGAAAAGATCTGAGAAAGAAAACAATTTATTTACACCAGAAAGGTGAAGGCTACAAGAAGATCAGCAAAGCTTTACTTATCAGTCAGAATACTGTAGCAAAAGTGGTACAAAAATTTAAAAAAGGTGGAACTGCAACCATCTCACAGAGACATCCAGGTTGTCCACAAAGTAAACACCTCGACAGGAGCGTCTTCTGATGAGAAGGGTTGAAGAAAATCGGCATGCAGGTTCATTGCAGTTATCTAAGGAAGTAGAAAGTCAAATTGGGGTGACTGTTTCTCGTGACACAATACGGCGTACACTGCAGAGGAATGGCATGCATGGGTGCCGTTCACAAAAGAAGCCTCTCCTAAAGCCCAGGCACAAAAAGCCCACCTAGAGTTTGCCAGGGCCCATGCTGACAAAGATGAAGACTACAGGGACTCTATACTCTGGAGTGATGAGACCAAGATAAATGTTTTTGGAACTGATGGCTTCAAAACTGTATGGTGTCGCAAAGGTGAGGAATACAAAGAAAAATGCATGGTGCCTACAGTGTAACGTGGTGGTAGTGTCCTCATGTGGGGCTGCATGAGTGCTGCTGGTGTCGGGGAGCTGCATTTCATTGATGGCATCATGAATTCACAGATGTACTGAAAGAGAAGATGCTACCATCACACCGTGCCCTTGGTCGTCGTGCACTTTTCCAACATGACAATGGTCCTAAACACACATCTAAGGCCACTGTTGGATTTCTGAAGAAGAACAGGGTGAAAGTGATTCAGTGGCCAAGTGTCTCCTGATCTGAACCCAATCGAACACCTATGGGGAATTCTGAGCATCACTCTCCATCCAGCATCCAGTCTCTAAAAGAGGCCATTCTTGAAGAATGGAAAAAGATAGATGTTGCAAAATGTCGCCAACTTGTTCATTCCATGCCTAGAAGACTTGGTGCTGTCATTAAAAATCATGTAGGCCATACAAGCTACTAGATGTAGTAGTTTTTGTTGTGGGGTGTACTCATTTTTGCATCACCCTAATTTGAGTAAAACTGAAAAATTTGTAATCTAAGTTATATTATTAACCTTACTTTCATGTTATAGGTTAAACAGATGTTATATTAAACTTAGTCTTGTCAACATTTTGAAAATTGTTTTTGTGTTCATTGAGATATTGTTTAAAATGTTACTTTCCAAAGAGGGTGTACTCATTTACGCTGAGCACTGTAAATGTCCAGCGGGTGTCGGGGAGGGGCCGTCTTAAAAATAGTGGTTAGAAACATTTTTATAAATCATAAATTCAGGTATTTATTCTCTGTAATGTGTGAAAAGTATTGATATTAAAAGTTAATTATTTGTACCTGATGTATGTATTTTGAATTGTATTGAATCCAATTATGGCCAATTTGACCTGGACCATACAGACTGTAACCAGAATTCAAACAGTGCATGAAGGTTAAATAAGATTATGGAAGTAAAATGGATTGATTTATACTACTGGTCAAAGGTTGGAATAATTACTTTTTTTTGTTTTTTTTTAAATAAGTCATCTCTTTTTTTTATTGCTAATTAATCAGTTAACATTTTGTCATTTTGATGTTATCAGAAGTGGTGAATAGTTATGCCTTTTTTTGTGTTTTTTGTAAAATCAAGCAATGTCTGAAATGTGTTATCATTCAACTATTGTATAGATTTGTGTATATATGTAAAGAAATATCAACAAAAAGCTTCATTGTTAACTTATTTTCTTGGTCAAAACCCATATCACTTTTATTATTAATATTATTAACCCATATCATGTTACATTTATGTGAATGCTAATATGCAATTTCTCAAAAAGGCATTCAGGTTCACTCAGCTTCCTGACATGGCTCTTGAGTCTCCTCCACCCCCCATCCCACCAAGGACAGGCCCTCCACCTGAGTCCTCACTGCGACGGTCAGAACACACACACACTTGGGCCTTGTTATGCCTTTTTTTTTTCTTCTCATGGCAGACTAGTTGCATAAGTTTATCCAGCATTTATTTTTGTTCCATCATTTACTCATCGTTTCAAACCCAATTGAGTCTGTCTTCCGTGGGACACAGTAAGAGATGTTCACAAGTCAAACAATTAAAGTAAATGTTGATAGGACTATCAAGCTCCAAAAAATGACATAAAAGTATGTACGACTTGTGTGCTATATAAGTCTTCTGATAGCTTGTCATTATTAAGTAGTTATGCTTTGAAAACTAGAGCTTCCTTTTTTATTATTAATAATAATAATAATAATAATGTTTGGGTATATTCTTAATCTTATTAACTCTTTTAACCTGGTCCAGTGGGTAAAAGACTCAACTCATATACAGGGCCATACTTTGGACCTTGTTCTTTCACATGGGTTTGCCATCTCTGATATTAGTGTGTCTGATTCTCTGCTATTGGATCATAAGGCGATTTTATTTTCTCTGTCTCTTCCTGATCTTTCTTATATCACTACGAAATATACAACATTGTCTCTGTCTTATTCTCCTCAGTTTAGTGCTAATTTTAATCAGTGTTTTATGGATTCCTGTTTACATCTGCATCTGGACTCACCGCTATACCTGACTTCGATGTGGACCAACATCTTAGTCTATTAGATTCCACTTGGCTGGATATATTAAATGCCACTGCTCCTCTCAAGCCTTACAAGCCCAAATGTAAATCTGCACTGTGGCAAAATTCTGAGACTCTACTTGTACGACAAGCATGTAGAAAGGCTGAGCGTAAATGGAAAAAAGACAAATTACAGATATCGTTTCAACTGTTCAAAGACTGTTTATCAGCCTATCAGAGTGCAGCTAAGTCTGCAATACAACGTCTGCTGCTTCTAATGTGAAAGCTTCCTGAGATTTTTTGACAAAATCTCTCATTTAAGACCCAACGTAAGCTTTTCTCATTGTGAACCTCCTATCCCTTTGCTGCATCCTGCTTCCTGGGATCTTTTTGAACCTATCTCGCTACAGGTACTTAAAGACACCATCGCTATTCCTAAACCCACCTTTTGTTCTTATGACATCATACACCCTAGATTCTTAAAATTAATTGTTGACTCTATTTGGCCGGGTTTGGTGTCTTTTCTTAATAAGTCTCTCTCTACTGGCTCTGTTCCTGATAATCTTAAAGTGGCTACTGTCACTCCCTTGCTCAAGAAGCCCTCACTGGATCCTTCTGTGTTGAAAAACTTCCTGTAAATAACCTGGTTTACCATTTATCTCTAAGGTTTTGGAAAAAAATTGTATTTGCTCAGTTGTATATTCAGTTTTTTATAAATTGTAATTGTATCTCTGAGATTTTCCAGTTAAATCTGCTCATAGGACAGAATCTGCCCTCTTGAGAGTGCTAAACGACATTCTTTTAGCTACTGATTCTGGTGACTCCGTGGTTCTTGTTCTTTTAGATTTAACTGCAGCATTTGATACTGTTGACCACTCCACACTTATTTCTAGATTAAAGTAATGTGTGGGATAAAAGGTACTGTCCTCAAGTGGTTTTTCAGTCTTATTTATCTAATAGAAAGTTTTTGGTCAAAATAGGTAACTTTTCCTTTTCTGTTGCCCACCTCACCTGTGGCCTCCCACAAGGCTCCATCCTGGCTCCCTCTCTTTTCTCGTTGTACGTAACCCTTGGGTTCTATTTTAAGAAGGCACGGTAGCCTTCCATTTTTATGCTGACAACACCCAAATATATTTACCTATCAAGAAAAATTATCCATCTGCTTTAACATCTCTTCTGTTGTGCTTAGATGAGGTTAAATCTTGGCTTGCTCAAAAATTTGTATCTTTAAATGAAGATAAAACCGAGGTGATAGTCTTCGGCCTCATTTTCAGATTGTATGGCCTCATTTTCAGACCTCCAGCATCGATTTAAAGAGCTTATCTGCCTTTAGATCTATGCATGTGCAAATTTGGGTGTCCTTTTAGATGAGCCTTTGAAACTTGACAAACAAATATCTTCAGTAATTGGATCTAGTTTTTAACAACTCCGTCTTTTATCAAAAATCAAACACTTCCTTACAGACAAAACTCTTGAGATCAGTCTTAAATTGCCCACCTTCAAATGGTCCAAAATGCTGTTGCTAGATTTATTCACAAAAGTCGTAAATATGATTACATCATTCCAATTCTGAGAGATCTTCATTGGCTACCTATTCAGTATGGAATTGATTTTAAGATTCTTTTATTTGTATTTAAATCTCTACATAACCAAGCTCCTCCTATCTACTTATCTGAATTGCTGTATCACTATACCCCTTCCAGAAGCTTAAGATCAAGTGAACGAAACCTCCTTCTAGTACCACACTCAAAACTCAAACGTAGAGGGGATCGAGCCTTTTCTGTGGTTGGGCCATGGTTATGGAATAACCTGCCCTTAGAGATCAAAGTGTCACCTTCCCTGACGATTTTTAAGTCTCTCTTCTGTTCTCTCTGGCATATTAAAATCTTTTGCACATTATTTTAATTTATTTCATTTATTTATTTCTGTTTCTTTTTGTCAATATCTGATGTGTGTATATTTTAGGGTATGTGTTTAGATGTTTTGTACCGCACTTTTAAATGTGCTTTATAAATAAATTAATCTTGATATTTAAACATACAGCATCATCTCAAAACACATCATGCCAAGTTTGCTGTCACTGTTGTAACCAATCGCACTGTGCCAAGTTTGATTAAAGCCTCTGCTCACTGCAGAGCCAATGAGCCAACGTCCAGCTCCTCCTCACTAGATGGTCCTACCGCACCTTAACCCTACTGCTAAACATAACTCCACCCATTAGGTCCAGAGAGGGGGAGCTTAATGTCAGCTCTGCAGTGAGCACCACTTGCTAATGGGTGGAGTTATGTTTAGCGATAGATTTACGGGTAGGGTTAGGGTGTAGTTGGACCGTATAGCTCCAACTATTACGTCCAGCGGGGGGGAAGCTGGACGTCAAGCTCCATCTATTGGCTCTGCAGTGAGCAGCATCTCAAATTCAGTAGCACCAGTGGGAAAAAATGCAATAATTTAGTCACAGTCTAGAGCAGTGGATCTCAACCCTTTTAACTTCAAGGTCCTCCCATTGTTCACAACATCTGAAGCCCCCAGATTTTGACAGATGGCATGTAGCAGATTGTGTAAAACAGGTTCTTCAGTAAAGTTTTGATCACATGAATAATTTAGGGGCCTTAGAAATTTGTGTTTAAAATATTATACAGTAGGCTTTATAGGGTTAATTGTGCTTATTATTTTTTTGGAGCTTGATGGCATCAATAGCCATTCACTTTCATTTTTTGGAAAAAGCAGCCAGGAAATTGTTCTTAACATTTCAACAGAAAGCCATGTGGGTTTGGAACATCATGAGGGTGATAATTAATTATTTTTTGGGTGAACTATTCATGTACTCATGCATAGCCAGGTAAATTAATCATTTTCAGGTTTATTTCAGTACTAAAGTCAAATGTGTATTTTAAATTGTGAATCATTTTGATAAGGTCAGTCATATAACGCATGGTAATTCTCTCTGTATAAAGGCAGCAGATTTTGACTTTTGACTTTGATCGTAAATCAACACTGCCACCTGGTGGTAAAACCATATCAATGTATGTATGAAATTGTTACTATGTTCTTCAGGTCATCTTCTGATCTTGGTCCAAAGGGTCATTGCTCTGAGTCGTCAATGCCCAGTCAGCATGAAAGCGTCCCCTACATGCCAAACAGCAGAGCGCCACTCCCACCTCTCACTACTGAGCCCATTCCCGACCACTCAGGTTAGTGTGTGTTTCTATTGTTTTTCTATGGTTTACAAACAATAATGCAATAATGACCTCAGTCTCTCAAAGGCCTTCATGCCTCACAGCCAGCAGAATTTCAGCTATGTAAGTCCATGAACATTGATGGATTCCTGTATTATACTTCCGTATATATGAGAAATCTTTTTTGTTATGGTACCATATTTATTATTTTCTACATACATCCAGCAAACAAGAAGTTCAGCATGTAATAGTTATTCAGAGAGTAGTTATTCTTATATTTATAGTAATACCCTTCTTGAACCATTGATGATCTGCAAATGAAGGATACCTCAAATTGTGAACCTTGTTGAAGAGAGTTGGGCTGTTACTTTTTAAATGATTCGACTTGGCTGATGATATACTGTAATGTAGAACATCAGAAATGTACATTGAAGGAGGGACTGAACCCATATCTAGAGAAGAATATCATAAATTTTTTAGTGGGCTATTTTGACTTCAAATAGCAGAAAAATCACATTGCAACCACTCAGAACACCATAGCAACTTCTTTAGCATCATGGTCATGAGTATGGCACTGGCAAACACTACTCATATTTCCTTCAGAATATGTAAAAATTAGTTAATCTTATCATGCTTAATAATAACATGTATTTAGTTCAATCCTTTCTCTTTTTTGTCACAGGAAATCCTATGACAGCAGTGTACTCCATCCCAGCCACTCGTCCAGGATACACAGGATATTTTATCTCCACACCACCCTCCTCTTATCACAGCCCGTCCTGGATGTCTTACCCCCCTGAACCCGAGGATGTGCCTCCTCAGTGGGCCGAATCTGTAAGAATGCATTTATCATATTTATTTATTGGTTCTCTATCAGTTGTCCAATTCTGCTTCAAACTGGGTTACATCCCAAGACCCCAGTGTTACAGTGCATGCACCACTAATACAATTTAATGTGGAGTAAACCTATAGGACTGCAACCAAGAGAAGCAGAACTGGTCTGTCACTTGTGCCTCTATACATTGTTCTGAATTTGGGGAACATTCTGTCTGATCATGTGACCTGCCCTTGGGCGCAAGGATTGTCCTTCTTATCCCTGTTTGTGTGTGCCTGCATTCACACGGTGTCTTTTTGCAGAACCAGTGTCATTTAGAAACCATTTGCTGAACTGAATTTATCGCTGACGTTGAGTGGAAACAACAAATTCCCGGGGTAGTTGAGCACATTTCTTCAAATGAACACTTTTCTTTTTCTTTCTTTCCTGTGTCACAAGCAGGGTTGTGTGCCATTCAGAACTGAATTGAAATTGAATTGAATTGAAGTAGCAAATAAGATTCAGAATTCAAGGAAGTACAAATTAAAAAGAAATTAAATTTTATGATATTCATATAACCTATAGATATACAGTAGCTGTGTTCATATCCTGATATGAACAAGCTATATCTATATCTGATATGGTATATTCTGATTTTCTGCTTTTACACAACAGGGGCAGGACTCAGAAACCATTCTTAAGAATAAAATTCTTTCTAACTGCTATTTTCTTATTATTTTTTCTTAAAACTTAATAAGAATTCAGGTTATTAAAAATAATTCTCTTCACTCTTTTCCCGCCATTGATGAAATTTTCTGTCATTTATGACACAATGCTTCCCCAGCATTGGCAGAATTTTCTGTCTTTCCGTGCTTTCACTGTTATACAGTAGGGGACACTATTATGCATCTTCTGAAAAAGTACACAACGTCTCAGTTACGTATGTAACTGGAGACGTTATGTCAGAACATTCTGACGAATGGGGTCTCGCCTGAGATTCGGCTGCCGATGATGCGCTGAGTATGGGGTCCCTTCCAAAACACCACAATGGCTGTCTTCCAGCTCCCTGCGTAAGTCATAGCACCCTATCATGAGGGCCAGCACGAGCGAAGGGCTAGACTTAACACAGAAGTATACTGGGTATGCACATTCCATCTGGAAGTATGCCAACAGGCTGCCTGCTCATAGGGAAGTCTTACAAAGCACATATGAACCGGCATAGGCGGTGATACATGTTCTACGTCAGAGATAGCAAGAGTAGTCTTGCCAAGGGAAAGACACATGCTACTGAAGGAGGCTTACTGTGACAATACACACATGGGATTTCCCAGAGGGGGAATCACAACACATTGAGGCACCTAGTCTGACACGAGGGCTGACCGACTGGGCATGCACACAGGTGTCAGGCATCAACAGTGCAGGAGGAACCCAGGGTTCTGAACTTTGGAACTCACCTGAGGAGAATAGCGCACGCAACCAGTCCGTGGAGTCTCAAGTGAGATCGACACAGAGCAGGTCCTACTTTCTGGCCAGTTGGGGCGAGTATACGGGAGGACACGGGCTCTACACGGAGATTATGAAATATCGCAAATGTGTTAGGTGTCACCCAGTCCGCAGCTCTACAAATGTTAGTTAGCCAGGCGCCATCCGCCAACACCTAGGAGGAAGCAACGCTCCTAGTTGAGCGTGATTTCACCCCTAGGGGGCATGGCTATATGGTAAACCAAGGCTATAGTGTACACTATCCAGTGGGATAACCTCTGCTTGGAGACAGCCTTTCCCTTCTGCTGGTCTCCGTAACAGACAAAGAGCTGGTCTGAGGCACTGAGTTCTGTCTACATAGGTGCGGAGAGCGCGTACTGGACAGAGCAGCGCCAGGGCTGGGTCTGCCTCCTCCAAGGGCAGTGCTTGCAAGTTCACCATCTGGTCCCTGATAGGGAGTGGTGGGAACTTTGGGCACATATCCAGGCCGGGGTCTAAGGATCACGTGAGAGTTGGCCGGCCCGAATTCCAGGCACACTGAAAATGCCTGTAGGTCCCTGACCCTCTTAACAGAGGCCAAAGCCATCAGGAGTGCCATCTTCAAAGAGAGGAACTTTAGCTCCACTGAGAGCAATGGCTCAAAGGGTACTTTCTGCAGCACTGATAGGACCACTACAAAATCCCAAGAGGGCAACTGCTGAGGGCGAGGCAGATTAACCCTTTAGAACATGAAGCTAACATAACCCGTCTTCACATATTATGTTTTTTTGATTATAAAATTGTCACACAAAGTGTCTTCAAGTGCAAGGCATAATTTTTTTCAGAAAACAAATGGCTTTCAATATATTACAGTTATTGACCATTAATATGTATGCTGAGTTTGTACATAGAATTTAAATAGACAAAAAAAAAAAAAACAGGAATACGTTTTCTGGTTTTTATTTAGAAAAAAAAGAAAATGTTGATTAAAAGAATCTAACACTTCAAACTTGAAAATTCAGCTATATTACATATATACAAGTCTTTTTGTGACACTGGGTTGCACAGTTTTCATTCAGGAGACTTTTTTTTCATATATGTACACATACGTATATGCATGCATACATTTACACACAAGGACACATTACACAGATGCACACCAAATGCGAAAGAGTCTCGCTTAGTCTCCTCCCAAGTCTTATCAAAAATCAGCCCAATCGCCTGTGTACTCCTTTATCATGTTTTTGTTTGTTTCTGCTATGATTTATGCGATCCAAAACTCCCTAAACTGCCGCACTCCATATCTCTCTGTTCAAATCCTCCTTCCACCCTTTCTCCCTGAAAGCGGCTGCCATTTGCTGACGGAAGGCACGAAATGACTGTAATAACCCATTAATTGCCAAAAATCCCTTGTTGTCTACTGTCTGCAGCAATTTGAATTATTACGATAGCGCAAACAGTTGAAGAGTTACGGTTGAAGAGTTACATGATGACAGCTTGGTTGGATGTGTCAGCACCGACACATCTGGTTTAAAAGGGTTAAGCCGCCTAGCCCCTCTCAGGAACCTGATAAACAGGTCATGTTTCCCCACCAGTTTGGAGTCAGGTCATGTTGAGCTGAGATATCAGCCACATAGACCTTCAGGGTGGAAGGAGACAGCCTTTGTTCCAACCCCTCTTGAAGGAAGGAGAGCACTGACCTGATCGGGCATTTCCAGGGGTCTTCTTGACGAGAAGAACACCAAGTGACGAAGAGGTTTTACTTCAAAGCATAGGCCTGTCTGGTAGATGAGGCTCTAGCTGAAGTGATAGTAGCTACCACCTGAGATGGCAAGGTACTAAAACCTTCCGCGTCCCGTCCAGAACCCACACATGCCGGTTCCAAAGATCCAGACGCAGGTGCCAAAGGGTGCCCCCTCTCAGAGAAAGAAGGTCTGTTCTCAGAGGAATTGGCCAAGAGGGGCTGTCGCGAGAAGTACGAGTTTGGAGAACCAGGTCCGGTTGGGCCAATAGGGCGCAACCAAGAGGACTTGCTCCTCGTCCTCTCTGATCTCCCTGATGTTCGTTTGTTCGAGAAGGCTCACTGGGGGGAACGCATACTTGCGCAGACCACACAGCCAGCTGTGTGCCAGTGCATCCATGCCGAGGGTCCCCTTGGTCAGGGAGTAAAACAACTGGCAGTGGAAAGTATCTGGAGAGGCAAACAGGTCTACCTGTCCATCTCCAAAAGTGTTCCCAGATCAGCTGGACCGTTTGGGGATGGAGTCTCCATTCTCCGGGGTGTGAGCGCTGCCGTGAGAACTCGTTGGCTGCACGGTTGAGCTTGCCTGGAATATGAATGGCACGAAGCAACCTCAGATGCTTCTGACTCCATAAGAGGAGATGGCGAGTGAGTTGCAACATGCGGCGGGAGGGTAGACCACCTTGACGCATGCATCCTTGACCACCATCGTAGCACGAACACCCCGAAACGTGGGGGGACGCCAGGCAAATTTAATAGCACAGCCGAGCCTGATCGTTCGACTGAGCCAGCGGGATGGACTGGGGAGCTCTAGCGAGGCCCCCAGGAACCGAACCAGTGGGGTCAGAGGAACTACAGGCATACTTGCCGTGGGGCAACGAGGTGGAAAAGTTGGCCCTGACATGGGAGGCGCAGCGTCCCTTGGTGAGGGCAGGGTCTGGTTCCACAGATTGGCAGAGGTGGCATGAGAAAGCATATCATTCTCGTAAGGCTGCCTCGGGCTGAGAGCTAGTGACAGGGAATGAGGGGGACAAGAGTGGCGAGGTGTCACGTCGCCAACTTGGGACCCAGAGGTAGAGGAAACTGCTTTTTTTTTTTTGGACAATTTGGGTACTGACGGCCACCAGGCCAGTGGCGGAATAGAAAGAAAAGGAAAACCAAGGATTCTCCCCCGGCCCTCCTCCAGGAGAAGGAGTGGTCCTGCTACCATCTCTTGAAGAGCTAATGTCTCTGACTCCGGGGATGGCCATGGCATGCAAAGTGGAAGCGCCCTACCCGCAGCGTTGTAAGCCTTGCCCACAAGTGTGGATGAGAACTTGCAGGCTTTAGATGGGTGCTTGGGATTACCATGCCAGGTGGAGGCGCTCTGAGGACACAGTTGCATCGCAACAGAGCACTCCACTGGGGGTATCCCTGCATACTCTTTGGCCACCCCACCATCGAGGGCAGGGAAGGCGGAGGTAGCCTCAGAATGGTTATGGGTAGTTAGAGGTGCCCTCCCAGAACTGAAATGCCACATTTTTAGGTGTCTATATTTAATTTTATAAATTAATATGAAAACAATTCAGAGGTGGACATTAAAATTGTTTTCGATGGAAGGGTTAAAGGTGCAGAGTGTAAATTTTAGCGGCATGTAGCAGTGAGGGATAGGGTCTACATATTAGGGAATAATTAGGCATAATTAGTCAACACTAATGATTTAATGTTTATGTTTTGTTGAAATAACCTGAACCAATGAAGGTCGTTGTGGACTAGTGAACTTCCTCTGTTATGTGACTATGTCGAATTTCTTTAAATGGCATTTCAGTCATTTCCTCTTCCTCTAGGCTGGCCAATTAAATTCAAATTTACACTTGACAGCTGCAAAGGAGTCAATTCTTTAATTCTGAATTATGCCCAACCCTGGTGACAATGTGACCCTTATTCAGAGTGTTTATGATTTCATAACTTTTAGTTTAATGAAAATTATCAAATCACACAATTCAAACTTGTTTGAATGGAGTATCACTAATATTACTCATCATATTAGTAGATCCTTAAGCTTTTTATTTCCCTTATCGTGAGTGTCTTCCTTGTGCATTTGTCTATTGGTTCCCTTTTTAAGTGTAAAGTTTGGTCAACTGCAGCTCAGCTCAAGACTCAATAAAAATAACAATACACCCTTGCTTACTGGTTTTAGCATAGGCCTTGTTGAATGTTATTTGTTTTCTATTTCAGATGCCCTTACCAGGCTACGCAGAGGCCTTTCCTCACCCTCACTATCCTCAGGGCAGCCCTCTCCTGTGGCACCACCGCCAGTCCACTCAGGGTGGTCCAGACCAACCGCCCTCTTCCTCCACTGCAGCGTCCCAGCCGAGTCTAGCAGAGCCTGGAGATCTGATCAGCCCTGACACCCCCCTCAGCAGCCTTTCCACTTCAGCCCTGGTCAAAGCCATCCGTGATGAGGTGGCCAAACTTGCCAAGAAACAAGCAGACATGTTTGAGTTCCAGGTGTAGAACTTTCCAGTGGATTCATGGACCAGCTGCATTGATATATGTATAACTTCTGTAAAAATTAGACTTCTAATTTCACTGGACTTAATCATATTTCCCTGGATACTTTTTTTTTTCTTTAATGAAATGCCTGTCTGTTTTCAATACAGGTTTTGTGTGGTTCTCTTTGCCATTGTACTATAACATTAATATCTAATTGCATTTTTTTTCTTTATTGTAGTATAACATTAATATGTAATTTAATATTTTATTTAATCAGACAATATGAAAATTCACACTGTTTTCCCATTTTAGCAGTGTTACGTTTAATTATGAAACCTGACATGGTAATTAAATGGATGGTTTACCCAAAAAATCTAAATATTTTTAATACTCATTATTTTTGTCCATGCAACTAAAATTGTCAAGCTTCAAAAAGTCCATAAAGACATTCTAAAAGTAATCCATATGAATCTAGCGGTCTTCTGAAAAGATATGATCAATTTATGTGATTTAATTTAGGTTTTTATTTACATAAAATACATACATAGAGCACATCAAATATTGTGAACAGGAGAACAAAATAGTTTTTTTTTTTTTTTCGGGAATCAAGCAAGTATGACTGACAAAAATGATGACCGATTATTAACATCTTAATTTGTGTTCCAAAGATAAACGGAAGTTGTATGGGTTTGGAATAATATGAAGATGTGTAAAGGATGAGAGAATTTTCATTCTGGAGTGAACTATCCCTTTAAACCAGAAATAAACTGACACAACAAATTACAAGATGTAGAACAAACTAGTTTGCAACAAAGTCATTTTCAAGGCTCAGAACCTTAATGGCACTTTATTTATTTATTTTATTGTATTATTATTTGGAACACATTGCCACCATTGGGAGCAGTGTTGTCTTGAGATTGTCTACACTGGAAGTGTCAAATTTGCATGTCATCTGTTTAAAACTTTATGGAAATTCACTGATAAAAAAATGTACTATTATTATTTTATATTATTATTATTACATTTGTATTTTTGCAAGTGTAAGTGTATTTCTATGGTTAAAAATGTAATGGTCAGAAATTATATAATTAAAAATATAATACAATATACTAAAACAATAAAACATTTAATACAAAAAAAAACAAAAAAACAATCAATTGACAAGTGATATTTGTACAGACAGGAAAATATTGGGCCTGCAGTATAGCTCTGCAACATATCAAAAATCTAAACTAAGCCAACTCAAGTGATGCACCACATTGGACACTTCCCATGTAGACATCTTTGTGAGGACCTTTGTCAGGGTAGAGCCCATATTTAACTTGAAGCAAACAAAAATGAGGCAATAAAGAGACAGAAATATAGTCTTTTTAAAATATATACTGTGTTGATCAAAATAATGAAAATATTATGCACAAACAACTTCAGAAAACTATGTACAAAATTAGATGTGAACTATACCTTTGATCCTACTGAGTGGTTTGTGCATCTGTGCCTGTTCAGACAGGGCCAGCAGGGCCTCCTGAGGACCCTCTCAGAATCAGTAGCAGCACCTCTGACTTCACAGTCTAATTTTTATTCCACAAATTATACATGACGTCTACCCTGACTAAGGCCCACAGCAAAAATCGTTTTTTATCATTTTTACTTTAAAGAGCTTAATCTATTTACATAATCATAAAATGTGTTATGCTTTAATAACTTGAGATATAACAATATACCATTAAAATCGCTGTCAAAGGTGCTATTGTGGGTTTACTACATCAGGATAATCACATTATGTATTTATTTTTTATTTTTTTATTTTATTTTTTTTACATGTAACTCGTTTGTTGGACATAAGGGCTTACTTTAATGTAAAAAACTGCATTTGAAGTAGACACATCTGTCTTATATTCATATGCTGACACAATTTATCTATTTCCTTTAAAGAAACTTTTTACCAGTTTATGAGTCAGATATGCATAGATCAAAATTCCACATAAAGTAATTGATTTGACTGTAACTCTGACACGCACTTTACTCATGTCTCTTCTGCATACATGTCTAAAAAATACCCAGAAGTTTGATGATAATCACTGTAACATCTCAAGAACAATCCAGTATTTTCATTGCCAACATGGGTCTGAACTAGCCCACATCATCTTCCCAAATAAAACTATAAGCAATTAACTATTCATTAGCTTGAGCATGCTGTGTGTAGCCTGAAGTGGCTAAAGAAAACAAGAGTTTTTGACAGTTTTTGTGTATTTATTGTATGTAAATTGAGTTTTATAGGACATACTGTCCCCACAGCTGTATACTATATGTATGCCCTGAAGGGGCGGCAGCAATGGATTATACTTGTACTGTATTACCTACACTCTAATAAGTATGTTTTTTGTTGTTGTTTTTTTACCTATAATCCCAACATTATCCCCCAAACTTTTCAACTAACAACATTTAAATGTTTAAAAGGTGGTACATTTTGTTACATACAAAACATTGTAATGTCTTCATTAAAAAGTTTCCTTTTAAATATCAATTTGAATATTTTAGATTATTTTCACATTGAATATAGTTTTCACCCACCCCATATTTGTTTGGAGGCAGCTTCTTAATATACAGTTTACTTACATTCTGAAACATTGTTTAAATCATATGATAAACAGTGAAAACTTTGATGGCTATAGTCAGTTGCAGGCATTTAAAATCACAGTAACATCTGGTGGTCACACTCAAATCCTTTGCAAATTTCACTATTATCAAAGTAAACTTAAAAAAATCATTTGCATTTATTTGCATTTATTAATTTAAGTATTATAAAATCAACATTCTGATGTTATTCTAATTTGGAACCATGTATCTAATAAAGCACTATTAAGAAGTGTGTTTGAGCCATTTTTGATGAGACATTTTGCAATAAAAAAATAACAGAATGAATATGATTCTTGTTTATTGAACTCTTTAAACTTGTTGTTCAGTTTTATTTTGTTCCCAGCATCTGTTTCTTTGGTTCAGACTTCAGGAATTATCTGCAGAAAAAGCAGAACATACGTATATATCTAATAATTTGTAATTGTGTGATATGTGGCATAATCTAAGATTTAAAATATTTTATTATATTTTAAGGCATTTTAATTTTATAGCGCTGTTGGAAGGGTAAGTTTAAAATGAAATTTCAGACAAAAGTGACCCAATAATATTAATGGAACACTTATGTTATACTTGAAAATGTCTGGAAGTCATTGGATTACACATCTGGCAGGGGTCAGGAATTTAGCACATGATTTTTGGTTTTGTTAACTGTTATCCTCATACATTCTGCCGATGTGAACGGAACACAGTAGCAGTACAATTGGTGCATCCCAGACAGTTCACCTACTTATACAGTACTATGCCCTAAAACCACTCTTTTTAAGAAGAAAAAGTAGATTCTTTGGAGTGTGTCCCAAAAGTAGTCAAGCTTTGGGACATATTAGCATGTCAATAAAACTGTGCTCTTTTACTTAATTACATGCATTCTGGAAACTGGCCCGTCAATCATCATACACTCTCCACATATTACTTAAATTTACACAATCTATTCTTTATTGGAGAGAAAACAATTAGCATGCTTGATCTGCTGTTGTGGGTCTTGAATAACTCTGCTCATGTTCAGTAGAGGTCCTCATAAAAGTAGGGCATGAGAACAAATTTCCTGCTGATCAGTTGTCATGACACCTTGTAGTGGATTTAGTTTATGAAAGTACTTATGATCTCTCTTAGTTTATTTTAATTTTTAATTTTTTTATAAGTCCAAAGAAAAATACAGAGGGGATATATAATTTGGCTGAAAGTATCCAATTCTTAAAAGGACTAATTTAACACATAAAATCAGTCATCTGGCTCCAATTGGATAACTTGAATAAGTTTTTTTTACCAACTACTGTTAAACCCTAGGAAATATGTTTCTACATAAAGTCAACAAAATCATTATAATTATTAATATTTGTTGAACAAATTTTTTTTTGAAAAGTATGTCTCGAGATTTACAACTTTTCATTGATTCTTGTAAACTGGCTATGAGACAAGCTACACTCGATCAGCCTAAAAGCTATGGACTCAAAAAATACATGAGCACTGTTAAAAGCTCATTCTGAGAAAACATAAGGTCATGTTTGTCAGTCAGATTTTTTTGGGTCATTAGATACCCTAGTATTATATTCTTCATGAGTATTGGATCTTTTAACATTAATGGTTGTCGGGATACAAAGAGATTTGCTTTGTTTAATTAATTACTTTATCAAAAGCAGACATAATTTTGCTTTCAAGAAATTCATACAAACCAACAGAATCAGGCACAGTGGATAAGTGATTGGAAGTGTAGGGTAATGTTCTACTGAGCCACAGTACTAATACCTCAAAAAGTTTACAATGACTTCAGTAGTTACTAGAGAGTTAACATGTTTTTCACTTTAGAATACTGATCCAAATAATTGGTAATTCCTTCTGAAGGATTTGGTAATACTTCAGTTATTACTACCATGTTACCATGTAGTAATGTCGACGTTTACTTTAGAATTAATTATACATGTTGGGAGGTATGAAAAAATAGTAGTTACTGATTAGCTAATAGTGAACTACCACATTCAACTGAGCACTATTGCTTACTAATTCATTAATCAGAGTTCCTTGTTAGTTAACCTGTTGCTTTAAGCCGTGGCTCGTCTGTATGGGCAAAATATAACATAGACCTCTATAAGCTGAATCAATAATAAAAAGTAAATGTGTTCAGCATTCTGCAACAAATATTTTTCAGATTTTCTAGACTACAGCATGTTAAAGTGCCCCTATTATGATTTTTCAAATATTACCTTTCACGCAATGTGTAATGTAGCTGTCTGTGAATGTAAATGATCTGCAAAGTTATGAAGCCAAAAGTGCAAGATACAAAAAGTTATTGTCTCTCAAAAGAAAGAGTCGACTCTGAACCGCTTAAAAAAGTTGTCAGGAATTCGATTTCCTGATTGGTCTAGGGGATGGTAGTCTAAATGGATGGTGGTGAATGAATGTGCAACAGCATGAAGCCACCCCATCTCCAGACCCAGAATTGTTTCACAACTCAAATAACCATATATTTCAAAAAAGAAAGTACCCTAAACCTAACCCTTATTTACAAAGTCAAACAAAATAAAACTAGGGGTATCAGATTCAGAAGGGGGTATTGCCAAAACAACAAACATAAATCAATCTAACTCCTCATTAACCAAATTACCTAAAATAAAACAAAAGTACAGCAAAATAAGCTAACTCCCTAGCTAACATAAACAGGAGAAAAAGTTCAATTCAAAATAAAATGGCAACCACCTCCCTACTAACCCCACAATAAAGAAATGAAGAGTTTGGTTCCAAAACGCAATAACTCCATTTTGATTAATTTGAGTAAAGATTTGTTTTTCTTTACCAAGAAAGGGGCAAGTTGAAACTATGTAACCATAGTTCCCTGAGAACAGGGAACGAGACTCTGCGTTTACCGCTTTGGGGAACCGTCACTCGTGATAGGTGTTCGAAATGCCAAGAATCACACCACTCCAATCTTATTGGCCGGCGACAGCCTATGACGTCATTACGGCGCAAACCGTGACGTATAAAGGGAGCTCCCGAGGAAGCAGTCAACACCTACTCGTCTTTGAGGGACTGTTCATCAGGCAGCCCGAAGCATGGCAGGGCAACGCAGAGTCTCGTTCCCTGTTCTCAGGGAACTATGGTTACATACGTAACCTGAGACATTCCCTTTCGAAAGGGAACTTCAACTCTGCGTTTACCGCTTTGGGGAACGATATACCCACGCCGCCATGCTGGAGGAGAGTGCCTGCCAAATGTCTGGACAAACGTCCGGCAGTTCCAGAGAAAAGCCGGGAGCAACTCCACCCAAGGCTGTCAGTGACAGTATTCCCTATGGCCAACAGCCCAAGCTGAGCCTACAAGAGGCCTTCCGAAGAAAGCCTTCCAAGGCTGCTCAAGGCATCTGGGACCAGCAATCCATGGAAAGTGGTCCCTTAAAGGGAATGTAGCCAGGAAACCAAACGGAACCCCGGCCAGTCACTAGAGGGGAACGAAGTCACCCTCAACGCCACCAAGGAGGCCGTACTAATCTAGCGAAAGCCAAACATAGTCTGGGCCAGCCCTGTCTGATATACAGAATCTCCAAAGCGCATTCTTCAAACAAGAGAGCAGATAAGAGCGACTGCAGAAGAGCAGTAAGCAACTCAAACCCACACGCAGAGATGGGCATCCTGGAGAGTGGAACTCAGCTGAGTGCTATAAACCCCCGTATCGAGTGGAGTATAAACCACTCATCCTAGGATCTACTCAGTGTCTGATTAAAGCACTGAGGAGGCCGTGCACTAGAAAAACCCTGGTACAGGGGAGCACAAATCAGCCTGGGGCTAGTCTGAACGGGAGACTTCATGGAAGTCTACAACCAATGACCAGCTTAGGGAGCTAAGCACAATTACGCAGTCAACCCAAAGGGAAGTACAAACCTCAACCTAACAGACAGACCATACTGTAGGCACATAGTCATGGAGGCCGACCAGAAATGGCCTACAACATAACTAAAGTTCTTACAAATGAACTAATATCACAACAAGAACCCAATTCATATGGTGGTATTCAGGATGGCCCATAAGGCCATTTGACTGAAAACATAGCATGCTGAGCGCATGACCAACCAAGTAATTAGGTAGCTGTGAGTGCCCACGAAACAGTCCGCCCAACACAATCCAACGAGCAGTGTACTCGGTAAAAGCACCCTTTTTACTCTTTAAGCAAGAGAAGTACAGCGTAAGCCATCACGCGCTAAAGAAGGCCCCATAGGCCTATAACCTCAGCAGACACGTGGCATCAGCTCGTGGCAGTGTTATCAAGCTCCAGGCTAAACAAACCGACTACAAAAGGAGGTCATAAGTCAGCCAGAGCCCTGGCCAGCCAGCGACATAAAAATCCCTTTTACTGTCTTCAGTAAAGAATGTCAAAGTAACGCAAAAGGTACATGCCAGCATGTTCCCAAAGGAGGCCCCACGGGCCTACCTGTCACACGCGGCCGCAGAACTCTACGAGAGGCCTGACCTAGGGCCTAGAGTCATAAGACAAGACTCGACCATGGAATGAGTCTAGAAATAACCAACCCAGCTGAGCCAACACATAGGCTACAAAGGAGGCCTGGCAAGGCCTACTACTTTTAGCACAATGTGGCGCCAGCCAGTGGTCATATACAAGACCCGAGCTCAAAAAAGGGACCAGCACTAAACCCTAAAGTTTACTGAGGGTGACTAGCTTACACAATCTGAGCTTAGGTGTGCACATTCCAACAGGCAATGTACCCAGTACACATAATATGCTATCATGGTCTAAGGAAGGCCTGAAAGGTCTGCTACCTCAAACAACATGAGCATAAGCCTGAGGCAGTGATAAGCTAAGTGAGCAAATTCACAATCGTAAACCAACAGCGCCCAGAAACAAGCTGTATTATGAAAGAGGCTACAAAAAGAGAGCCAACAATCTAACAGCATATGTAAAACAGCTGCTGTGGTCATGATCGACTGGGAGCTAACAGAGATCATACTATTTGTGACGAGCAGGGCGGGCGAGAGCCGTGAGGGAACGGCGCGAGGCCGGTGACGCGAGTGTTAATGATCGTCACCTGTGAGGCGCACCGGCCTCGAGTCCCTCATGGAGGAGCTCCGGGAGCATAAAAGGAGGAGCGACGACAGTTAAGGACGAGAGAGGACCAGGCCTGGACTTTACGTTATGTTTTATTATGTTTGTGTGGCCGGCAGACTGCCGGCATTACTTTCATTTTGTATTTGTTTATTTGATATTAAAGTTTTGTTGAATGTTCGCCGGTTCCCGCCTCCTTCTTCCCATATTTACAAACCGTGTTACATTGGTGCCGAAACCCGGGAGGAAGGAGGGACATGCTGTCTGATAGCCCTCGCTGCTGAGGGGGATCGCGGTGCTGCGGAGTTCGGGCAGCGCGGGAGTGGGAAGACCGCGAGAGGCTGCCCGAGGCGGTGGTACTGGAGCCTGGATGCCGTTTGTCCTAAATGTCCAGCCATAAGATTAGAATGAGCCGCTTGGAAAAGCATTTCCCTGCGGCTCTTTGGAACTAACAACTGGGTTGTATCTTCCTTTGTCTGAGTGTCTTGGGTCACTCGATACAACCTATCTTTTATGATCGCAAAATATGGATAAGTCAGTGGGCGTCCAGGCTGGAGCGGCTGACCGTCGATAGTGCTGACCTTTTCAAAAGCGTGTTTTAATGTCTCGTCTTGAGACTGCTCCAGGGGAAAGTCATCGCGGTCTGAAAGAATCAGTCTCCCGATTCCACTCTGTTCCCCTGAGGCAGTACTCATTGGTCCCTGGTCAGACTCTCCCACCTGCACACGCACATCCTTACCCAGCAAATTTTTACTCCAAGAGGCATCCGAGCATAAGCAACCCAATAATTTATTAAATGCTGGCCAATTCGTCCCCAGAATTATCGGATGCCGGAGGTGCGGGTTAACTGCCACCTCCACACTATGGTTTTGACCCCTGAATTGAATAACGACTGGCACAATAGGATATTCCTCCACGTCCCCGTGCACACACCGCACCCTAACCATGCGGCTTGTATCCAATGCCCCGGACGAAATCAGGCTTTGATGAACCGAGGTTTGGTTACATCCCGAGTCCACCAAAGCCTGATAGGTACCCCCCTTGATACTCACAGGTATTTGGTACTCGCCAGCCTGACCGGGGGCGGCCTGCGGGTCGTCCGGGACCCGGATCAACGTCCCGACCTCCATAACTGGACACCGATCCACAAAGTGCCCCGGGTCCCCGCAACGCCAGCAGGCCGGCCCAGACCTGCCCGCCGCTCTCGTGGCAGAGAGTGGGTTAAAGGATTGGCGCGGAGAGCGGGGAGAAACAGGAGGGTGGCCCCCCTGGGCGGGACCCGCGATCCCGAAAAGTATCCATGTTCAGTCCCGCCCCGCCCCCGGGGCGGGACGCGAGGAGGGCCGGGCGGACGAGACCTGGGGAGAGGGACAGGCTTAGAGAGAGAGAAGGAGGCGGGAACCGGCGAACATTCAACAAAACTTTAATATCAAATAAACAAATACAAAACGAAAGTAATGCCGGCAGACCCTCGCGGACGTCTGCCGGCCACACAAACATAATAAAACATAACGTAAAGTCCAGGCCTGGTCCTCTCTCGTCCTTAACTGTCGTCGCTCCTCCTTTTATGCTCCCGGAGCTCCTCCGTGAGGGACTCGAGGCCGGTGCGCCTCACAGGTGACGATCATTAACACTCGCGTCACCGGCCTCGCGCCGTTCCCTCACGGCTCTCGCCCGCCCTGCTTGTCACACTATTCTAACCAGAATAAGTCTCTCTACACTCAACCTGAGTGTGCAATCCAACAGGTGATGCACTCAGTGAAACACGAACCCTACCCGGGGAGTACAACAAAACACCACGTTCATAGATAGAAGCTAATCACAGCCTACTATCACAGAAACAGGTGCTAACCTGTGGCAGCACTAGAGTAAGCTCACATATATTGAAAGTATGTAGGGCTAAAGCTTAGAACCTAAAGCAAACGCAAATGCTTTGTAATACATGCCATCCAAACAGGATAAAAGCTTTCACAAAACAGATCCGAGATCTGTATTGAACCCTTGAGACCAAAAGCTAAAAACATATAGCACCGTATGCTCAAACTTGAATATAATTCAATGGGCTCATGTGAAGACAGAAAATGAACTGTAACTTAGTGAATTCTAATCACAAAAAAATGACACTTGTGTCTAAAAAAACTTTGAAATGTCAGGTTTTAAATCGTGTGAAAACAAACATTCTGTGTTTATGTAATCTGTATGAAAAGAGAGCTATGTCAGAAGTCCGTGGTTCAGCTCATTATCCGCTAATGCGGCCACGCCCACGGAGCCAGCGCTATTCAGAGGCAAATTCAGTCAATACATGCAGACATCGTCTCTCAATCGTGTATTTATTGCCTTCAAAAGTGTTTATCTGGGTGTAAAAGCCATGGTTAGCCAGTTAGCTCCTTTTTAATTTTCTTCTATAGATGAATTTTAGATGAGTTTTTGTTTCTTTAGCGCCCTCCGGCTGCAGTATGAATTGAAAACACCATTCATGGAATAGCCTCTTCTTCTTTAGATTAATTTGTGGACTAAAAATGCACAGAGAGCGCCCTCCGACTGCAAGTATGAATTGAAAACACCAGCGCTCATAGTAATGACATTGAATATTAAATAAATATAACAACTCCTCTGTATAGAAAATTGGCATAAACATGAGAATCCAATATTTCTCCAAATGTGCATGCTTTTAAACTAAAAGCCTATATTCAGACTCTTTGCATCACAGAAATACATCATATTTTAAAGTATAATATAAAACCATTACTTTATATTGTAATAATATTTTTCTGTATGTTTCATATACCATGATGAGCTTAAGACATCACAGAAGGTTTTTTTCACAGCCTACCTGACTGAAATGCCTCATTAATATGCAAGTCATTTCAGCTCATTATTATTCAATTCTTTTGTCTTCTCAGGTGAGAATGAGCCATTATTCATCATTATTCACGATGATTCACGCCTCCATGCATACTGTGTTCCTTGGCAAAAAGTGTCTTACAAAAACTAAATCAATATATTGTTATAAATGAAAGAGTAGTCAGCATAATTTTTACATAATTCTGAAGCAAAAACTCTAGTCTACAACCTCCAATACCCTAAAGTATTGTAAACACAGATTTACTATCCTTTTTTTGGCCTTATTTCAGTGACTTAAGTTTTTTGTTTTTTCAATAACCACGCATAAATGTTATTCCTTCAAAAACACAAACATGTACATACATGTTCCTCACATATTATTGTAGCCTAGTTTGTGCTGAATACAGTGTAATGACACTTGTGTCATTTATATGTTTATGAACAACTGAAAAAAGCACAAATGTCAGGGCATGTCAAAACTTCTCCAGGCCCCAAATCAGCCTCAGACTCCAGAGGGTTAATAATTCAAATCCAGATTTTGAATAACAACACCAAAGACATACATGTACAGCTGTCTGGAATAGTATGCCTGACCAATGGGGGTTCTAGGGAGTATCAAGTTCTGCCAAAGTCAAAGCAAAGAGTCACTGCATCTTGATCTACCTTCCCCAGCAAATCATAGAACGCCCATGCTCGTCTCCTGTGTAAGATGTAGGATGCTGACTCACTGTGTTTCTCTTCTTCAGTTAAGCTGGGGTCCTTAACTCTCAGTTGAAACCTGGCACATGAAGAACAGGCATCTGTGGCAGGATGCCCAAATTCAAGGTTAAAGTGCTGTCAAAAAACAGTGTAATACAGGGAGTAGCTGACTACATCATGATTTTGCTGGTTGAATAGCTCATGCATTCTTTTCACGCTGAGGTCACTGGGTAGGTATTTCCGGCCAGGTGCTCCCCTTCTTCCATAATGGCTAGCCCTACACGTAAACGTTTGGATGTGATCCATCACGAGCTGCTTCTTGGCCTCATTTTCAGCCACCTTACGAGCACCACCCCTGTGTTCTGGTCTGGCTGTAGCGTTGAGTGCATAATACTTTGCCACTCGAGACACACGATCTTTGCTGATACCTGCAATGACAAAAATAGAGACATTTATTAGTTTGTATGTATGTAGGTGTGTTTGTTGTATGTTTGTATTTATGTATGTATCTATCAATCTATCCATTTATTCATTCATTCTCTGCTTCACTCGCTACTTCATTTATTCATTCACAGTATCCATTTGCAATGACAGATGACATGGCCAACAAGAATATTTGTGATTAAGAAGTGCATAAGACAACTAAATGGCAGTCATCCATG
This sequence comes from Anabarilius grahami, assembly GCA_003731715.1. Taxonomy (NCBI): domain Eukaryota; kingdom Metazoa; phylum Chordata; class Actinopteri; order Cypriniformes; family Xenocyprididae; genus Anabarilius; species Anabarilius grahami. Next base: position 2,047,812 of record RJVU01063416.1, on the reverse strand, counting down.
CAAACCTATAGCCTATATGTAATCCCATTTATGTGTGTGTGTGTGTGTGTGTGTGTGTGTGTATGTGTGTGTGTGTGTGTGTGTGTGTGTTGGTTTTTGTGGTTTACGAGGACTTTTGACCTGAATACGCACCAGCATTACGGGGACATTTGGGTTTATGAGGACACAGGCCATGTCCTTGTAATTCCGGCAATGTAGATGCCTTNAGTATAATTAATAAATCACAAATAAACTCACCCAATACGCTGCAAAAGGTGGCCTTGCAGACAGGAATCTTTGCTGGATGATCTTCAGTCAGCAAATGGCATTCGTTTGTGACCTCCCTATTCTTCTGCATATCGCTGTTGTCAAACTTGGGGCGTCGCCGCTGAACTTTTTGGACGGTAATCAGCTGTGAAATGGCTTGGTCCTGCTCGGTTTTCGTTGACTTTGAGTAAAACAATTGAAAGTTTGTCAAAAGATCCCCTGGGGTCAATGTGTCAGCGTGACAGACGTTTGATGCTGTCGTGTAAGAACAAGCAACCGCCGGCATTTTTCCTCCCCCCGAGTGCCTCATCTTCTTAATCTCCTCACGTAAATGATTAGATTTTGATGGCTCACGTTTTCTCCCCACTGCAGAAACCACCACAGGTTCATCTATGCTGTCAAAATTCATTTTTGTTTGTTTGTTTGTTTGTTTGTTAAGCACAAGGAAAACTAGGATGCCGGGTTTATTCAGAGCGCCGGCGCCAATACTGTCTACAGTGCGTGGAATGGTGCGCTGATATATATCGCATTCTGGAAAGAAAGGGAGAAAACATGACAGAATAACATGACGAATATTTTGGACTTTTCAATATCGACCAGATACAATACTGATTTTGGCGGAAACTCAATTTTTTTTTTAAATGGCGTTTATCGCGTTTTGGAACAAAATATATAAATCAAATTAGAAAACTTCAAGTAAACCAAAGACATATTTGTCAAAACATTAATCAAAAAATGCAATAAATGATCATAAGTTACCACTTACTTCTATATTTTAAGTCTCAATCATAGAGTGTAATAAGAGAGACAATGGAAAGAAACTCTACCTCAATAAGTTCAACAAATGAGGTAAAGATACACAGAGCCACCAACTACTTGCTTTAACACAACATCAAGTCTGGGCTTGCAGATGAGACCTCAAAGCTGTTGCACACAGTCAAGCCAGCACCAACACAGCTCTATGGTTGCAGTTTAAATACTCTTCTTCCCCTCCCATCATCAAATCACAACAGGGCATTGATTATTGAAGTCAGGTGGCAATTATCTTCTCCTACGGAGAGAGACAGAGAGAGAGAAACAGAGCACAGCTTGGGCACAAACAAATAAACCCTTATGGCTTTGGATGTAACACTTGGCAAAATAGATGCGTCTTTAATCTAGATTTAAACTGGGAAAGTAAGTCTGAGCCCCGAACATTATTAGGAAGGCTATTCCAGAGTTTAGGAGCCAAATGTGAAAATGCTCTCCCTCCTTTAGTAGACTTAGATATCCTAAGTACAACCAGAAGCCCAGAGTTTTGTAATCTTAAAGAGCGTGATGGATTGTTGGGCGGTAGAAGATCATTTAAATACACAGGGGCTAAACCATTTAGGGCCTTATAGGTCAGTAGCAATACTTTATAATTGATATGGAACTTAATAGGTAACCAGTGTAGAGATGAAAAAAATTGTGTTTTATGATCATATTTCCTTGACCTAGTAAGAACTCTAGTGGCTGCATTTTGGACTAATTGTAGCTTGTTTATTGAGGATGCAGGACAACCAGCTAGTAATGCATTACAGTAATATAGTCTAGATGTCATGAATGCATGAACTAACTTTTCTGCATTGGAAACCGATAACATGTTCCGTAGTTTAGCAATGTTTCTGAGGTGGAAGAAGGCTGTTTTTGTAACATATGAAATATGATTTTCGAAGGAAAATTTGCCGTTGAATATAATACCCAGGTCTTTAACTGTAGAGCAAGGGGTTCCCAACCACATTCCTGGAGGACCCCAACACTGCAAGTTTTCCATGTCTCCTTAATCAAACACACATGATTCAAGTCATCAGCTCATTAGTAGAGTCTCCAAGACCTGAAATGGGTGAGTCAGACAAAGGAGACATACAAAATATGCAGTGTTGGAGGGCCTCCAGGAATGTGGTTGGGAACCACTGCTGTAGAGGATGAAGTAACAGTGTTGTATTCTAAGAGATTCTGTGTACAGGTTTTTGGTCCAATAAGTAATACCTCAGTCTTATCTAAATTTAATATAAGAAAATTGCTGGTCATCCAATATTTTATATCTTTAACACTCTGCCAACTTGGATAATTTAGAGATTTCATCTGGTCATTATGAAATAAATAATTGAGTATCATCAACATACTGAATGAATGTTTTCTTATAATATTACCAAGTGGCAGCATATATATTGAAAATAGCAAAGGGCCTAACACAGATCCTTGCAGCACTCCATAATTTACTGATGTTATCTTAGATTTTGAAAATGGTAACAGTCTGATAAGTATGATCTAAACCACCTTAATGCCTGTCCCTGAATACCAATGTAATATTGAAGTTGATCTAAGAGTATTTGGTAACACTTTATTTTAGGGTTCAATTCTCACTTTGAACTAGTTGTTTATTAGCTTGCATATTACTAGTATATTGGTTGTTTATTAGTACATATTAATGCCTTATTCTGCATGACCTTATTCTACATCCCTTAATCCTACCCAGTATCTAAATTTAAACGCTACAAAACTACCTTACTAACTATTAATATACAGTAAATTAGGAGTTAATTGAGGCAAAACTTGTAGTTAACCCTTTCGCACATATGTTTAAAATATTCTGGCTGACCCCCCAGCGTGAGTTTTTTAAGGCGATTGTTTCCTCTCACATAGCCTACCTGACTGAAAGGGCTCATTATGCGGGTCTTTGTCTTCTCAGGTGTGAATCACAGCATTATTCATGAAGATTCATGCCCCCATGAATATTGTCTTTCTCAACAAAAAGTGTCTTACAAAATTTAAATCAGTATTTGTTTTATATGAACGATTAGGCAGGATAACTTTTACATCATTTTGAAGCAAAAACTCTTTTCTACAACCTCCAATACCCAGAAGTCTTGTGGACACATATTAAGTATGTGTTTTGAGGCATTATTTCAGTGACTTGTTTTTTTTTTTTTCAATAACCACGCATAAACGTTATTCTCTCAAAAATACAAATATGTACATACATGTTTGCTCACATATTATGGTAGCCTAGTTTGTGCTGAATACAGTGTAATGACACTCTTGCCTTTAATATGTTTATAAACAACTGCAACAAGCACAAATGTCAGGGAATGTCAAAACTACTCCAGGACCCCATAAATCCTCAGACCCCAGAGGGTTAAGGAGGTCTTCGGCCAAACCACCTCTGAGCTCTCTGTTCACGATCAACCTGTACCAAAGGAATAATTTGGTCAGTGCCTACGATCTCCAATTTCACAACTTAGTGGCTTCTAGTGGCTGGAATGAGATTTGCCAACTTCTACCGAAGGTATCAACAATTACAGCCTGCTCGGTTTTCCTCTCACCTCACTTCTCAAAGGCCAGCCCAAGTCTCTGTCCTGGAACCCATCTGCCCTGGAAGATTTTCGTTGTCTCCAAGAAGCCTTCCAAGCCTTCCAAGTCGGAGCGGTCCGGCAGGGTGATCCTCCACGACTCCATCTATGTGCCTTCTATTCCAAGAAGCTGTCCCTGGTGGAGCAAAACTACGACATCGGCAATCGTGAGCTCCTAGCCATCAAGCTAGCTCTGGAGGAGTGGAGACACTGGCTGGAGGGAGCTAACCACCATTTTGAGGTAATCACAGATCAGCGGAACCTCGAATACCTGCGTGAAGCCAAAAGACTGAACCCACCTCAAGTCCGGTGGGTATTATTCTTCACCAGATGATACCCCTTTTCCACCAAGGCAGTTTGAGTGCTGGATCAGAGCCAGAGACTAGTTTCAAATCAGTTCTTTGTCTTTCGACACCCAAAGCACCAGCTCTGAACCAGGAAAAGTGGTTCGTAAGTAGCACCAAAACATTGCTGGGCTAGTAGTAAGAACCGCTTGCATCAGGGGCTGGGGGCGGGGTTACCGTGACCAACAAGAAACTTGCGACCGCCGTTTTTGAAATAGCAGCTAATCAAGCAAATAGCAGCTCGATTGTAATCTCTTTCTATATACAAATTACGGCGAGCCGTGATTGGATACCGATGTAGGTTCGCAAAGCCATGAGCATTAAAAGTAGCGAAGCGTCCGCCATTGTTGATGTAAAGCTTGTTCGAGATGCATCGGAGTAGCGCGGACCGATTCGGCAGGTGACATCGGAGTGCCGCAGGGAGCATTTGTATTGGATTGTTCTCGCGGTGCTTTGATGTCATGCGCCGATCGATCTGCAAGAAGCCGATGCATCTCGAACACGCTTGGTGTGTTTGTGTTTGGCGCTGCGGCTCTAGCTTTGCTGTGAAATATGAGACGTATACAGTGACGTAAAACCTGGTCCTGTGCTGGCTCTTTAGCTCGTGGAAAGGCAAACCGGTTCTTAGAAGGCTGGTCAGTTGAACCAACTCCGAACTAGAACTAGCACTAGCTCTGAACTAGCACCTGGTTCGTGCTGGTGGAAAGGGGATAAGAGACAACCCTTTTAATCTGTCCCGAGAAGGAGGGAAATGCAAATTGGCACCTTTCAGATCCAGTGTTTTGTTCTCTCTTGAATGAGGTTCATTTGCATAAAAGATAAACTGTAGTTTCTCTAGAAGAAATAAGGTAAACCTTATTCTGAATTAAACTATGAAATTATTAACTGATATCAGCTATGCAAAATCTAATGCAAATTAGATAATCATATACTGACAATATACACTAATGCCAAAATCTCTGGGCCCTCATTTATCAACAGTGCGTAGAAAAGCTTCTATATTTTGTCCAACGAATGAAATTTAGAATGTGCCTAAGTACAAGAAAATCCACATTTATCAAACGTACGCACGCAGTTCTTACGCACATGAGTAAGCAATCATTGTTGATAAATCCCACATGTGCGTAAGTACCATGCTCGTTTACGTTTACGTTCACGGTCATTAGCATTCAGAAACGCCTCCAATGAACCATATATGGTGACAACACTTCCCTTTAAAATCATGTGATTGTGTTTTTTCCTCACCGCAATAATGGCAAAGAGAGCTCTTGCCAAGCAGATCAGCATGATCTTGGAAAACGCGCTCTCTGTGGAGCGCATTGTTTGCAAAGTCTTCCAATAACGTAAGATAAAATAAAATAAAGGTAAAGTTTACTTAATTTTTCTTTTGCAAGTTTTTGCAAAAACTTGCAAAAACGTTTATCGTCATTCTTGACTGAAGGTAGGCTATGGCACAAGCTACTTTACAGAAGGCTTTTTTTTTTTCGTTAGATTTAAAAATAAATAAATATGGAACGGACCCGAATATTCCAATATTCTTTCGTTGGGTTGGTATTCGATTTGAAAATTTGACATTCGAATATTCGTTTTTTGTTTTTTTTTGCACACCTGGGATCCCCCGCGAAACGGTTCTCATCCCCCCTTGAATAAGGCCAGCGACACACTGGCTGTGTGAGCGTCTCAGCTGCGTGGCGTGTCCGTTTTTATTTCGGCTCCCATATTTAACAGGTTGGAGTTTGCACACTGAGACACGCGTTTCAGGCGCGCTCGAGCCACGCGGAAAACGCGTGCATGCTAGAAATAGAACCAACGCGTGTTCCAGCAACGGGACTGTTCTCTGGCTAGAGCGCAGAACAGCGGAGTTTGTATGGACCGAAGTGCATGTCTGAGCTTGTGTTTTGTTGCTTTGACATTGTGGAAAATAGAATAATAGAAACAAAATGTATTAGCATTTTTACCCGTTATTATCAATCTAAATTAATTTCGTTTTTCTTTATTTAAATTTAGTTTTTTCTTTATTTAAATTTAGTTTTTCTTTATTTAAATTTAGTTTTTTCTTTATTTAGCATTCTTTTTTCTATTTAGCATTTATGCTTTATAATAGCATAATTTTTTTTTTGCAAGTTTTTGCACACATAGACTAAGTAAATTTCAAATATGGATTTAAGCTACTCTTCTTAGCTAAGATAAGTAAAATTATAAGTAACTTTAACTTGACCAGTAAAAAGTTGAGTAATTTCTATTTAGTTAAAAATGCTTTTGCAATACATTTTACACAAAAAATATAACACTGAATGAAACCATGCTATTAATGTGTATGCTTTACTTAGAAACAGCTAAGAAAGTAATACTATAGCTATTGTATAGACACCATATCTACATAATAGAAGTACTGTTGCACTTGAACACAGAGAACTCAATACTTGGTACACAACACACAATGACGGTAACATTCGATGGAACATTTTTGAGTGTGATTGTGGCATTTTGAGTAGAAAAGGAACTCCAAATGTCACAAAATAGCAAGTTACTAAACCTAACCACAAAAGCAATGATAAAACAGTGTAAAAACAGCTGGAAAACAGCGAAAAATTGACCTCATTAATTATTCAAGGCCCAGTGCATGATGGGAACACCAGTATCAGAAAAGTTGAGTAGTTTTACTTAATTTTATAATGTTGATATTTACGCTTTAATTTCTACAAGCTTAAATTGAGTACTACTAAATGAATTATATTTGTTTGTTTTTTCTGTAGTATTTACTTCACCATATTTTTTTATTTTTTAAATTTTTTTTACAGTGTAGGGCAGGGTCATCAACTATATTTGTCCAAGGGCCAGAATTTTTCTCTGCAGACACTGTAAGGGCCAAATACTCGTAATATAAAATAAAATTCGAATTGTATGAACCTAATATGTTATTATTTGATATACTAATTCTAATTCCAAATTTATGTTATTTTTTACATATTACCTGTACTGCAGCAAGCCACCAGGGGGCGATATTTGATTTTAGGCTTCATATTTGTGAGGCTGTCAAGCTGTCCATCACTGTCACATGCAGGTCGTAGTTTGTTGAGAACACTAGAAGAAAGTCCTTCTGAATATATTTGAATGAAAAATGGCACTCTCAAAGAGCCTTATGCTGTGTTCACACCGGACGCGACTTGCGCGAATAAATCGCGCTATTCGCGCGTAGTTGGACGCTTGAACAGTTTGAGTTTACTCGCTTCATTCGCGCGTGAAAATCCCTTCACAACAGACGCGAATTCGCGTCATGAGAGGGGCTCTCCCGCTCCTTTATGTGTCCCAGACTCTCCCACTGCTTTCTGCACACTTCCTCTGAATAAACACAACTTCGGTGGGGAAATAATTGTAAATTACAGCGAATAAGCTCAATTGGTAGTCTTTAGTTGGCTTGTAGTCTTAATATGT
>RJVU01063416.1:2016812-2029756 GCA_003731715.1 Anabarilius grahami | reverse complement strand
TTTTTTTTTTTTTTTTAGTGGCGGAAACGGGCTTCCATATGTTTGTCTCTTATTCAGTAATATATTTTTTATTTGCCTCAACAATTGAGAACAGCATTGCAATGAGAGGTTAGACATTGCCACTAGAAACTTGCAGTCATTGTATGCTATCTACCTGTTGACTTAGATAAACTTTTCATACATGTGTAAAAGTTGTTTAAGGGAATTAAGAGAGGTGTAGCTCTAGTTATATCTGATGATTTACTTTTAAAAATAAATAAAGTCACCCTATTAATTAATATCTCTATAATGGAAAGAAATAGATAGGCAGCATTAAAATAGGAAACTTTTATTGGATACAGAAAAAAAAAAACTGATTCTCTTTAAATATTCATTAGGGTATTGTATCCATACCATATGCGTGGAAAGATATGTACAGATCAGAAATGTCTATATTTAAATTTTTTGAGGAATTTATTTTATTTGCTATGAAAATGGATGTTTACTACAACATCACAAGTCTTCTTTCAGTGCTTAATTCTGTTTGTTACTAATGCATTTACCTCTATTGCCAGTAGATGTCATCCATGATCTTTCTTGTGTTTTGTTGTGTGTAAGAGAAATCGCCATAAAATGAATTTATACAAAATGCTCTCTTTAATGGCAACTGGATCACCCTGAAGGTTTGGTTTATAACGATGTTTCTCATATATAGCCTAAGGTTGGGCAGAGTTATCGTTTTTTAACCACAATGTTTTCTTTATACCCTGACACATAAATTATTGTAACCATTTTTTATTCTGGCTTATTACCTGTTTTGAACTCTTACCTGTCTTCTGAAATACCACTTGTCTTTTTCAACCAAAACCATTAAAACATCAAACTAATTCAAAACAGTCATTCGTGCAGTACTAGGTTTCTGTCAGAAATTCACTTTTGCTGAAACTATTTATTCATTGTGCTTTTTTACTTCTCAAATTCATTTAACATTTTTACATCACTATGGTAAAACAGTGAATTTAAAATGATAAATTCAAATTAACTGCATTGCTATTACTTCTGCAGGCTTTCAGTAGTAATTATAACAACAGTTGTCTTCCTTGAAGAACAATACATCAACACCTGACCTACACAGCTTCTAAATTTTTGTACCGTATTAAACCTCACAGATGATAATTTTGATGCAAATGTCTCTGCTTCATAAACTAAACGAACTTTACTTTAGCAAATCTAAATCTAATCTCTCAGTACTCAAATGGGCATTACACCAAACACATTATGCTTCACTGATTACACATTACAAGTCATTTAACTCCTTTTGTTTGGAATAGTATAAAGAGATTGCAGCCGAAATGCTTGACTGAAGTGCTGTAGTTCATGACCCATTATAGTATAGCTGAGAGCGGACTGCCAGTGCTATTTATCAGTTTCCTCTATGCTATTTATCAGCTTTTCAATTAGCTATTGAACTGTGTGCAGAGATAAGCAAGTGCTGCCTGCTGGAGAGTGCTTATGCCTGGACTGTGTATTCTTTGACTGAGCACATGAGTGTGTTGAATGATGTTTATACATGTAAAGTGTGTTTATGCATGTGTGTATATTGTTGTGTGTAGTAAGCAGATTATTGTGAATAGGGAATTTGGAGCGTTCCTGTGTGCTTGCTTTTTGTAGGGATGAATGTAAATTCTTTATCAAGGTTTCTTTGTCTCTACAGTCTCCTCTTGCAAGGCTTTCATCTTCCACTTGCTTTGGCAGCAATAAGCCCACAATCATAGGCTTCAATTAAGTTGATTAGCACAACGATTTCTTCAAAACAGAATCAGAATTGATGACCTGCTTTAGGTTTCTAATAAAAAGGCATGGAAATTGTGAGATAAGATAATGATTGTCCAGTTCATTCTGAGGTACGTAAAGAGATGTAGAGAGAACATATAGACAAAACAGAGAGGTGTGCGATATAGGTTAGCATTAGGATTTGTGGGTAATGTCAAATGTCATGTAATCATCAACATATTCTTGCTCTAACAGGCAAATGAATGTTAAAGGTGCTTTATTAAATCAGTGGTTTTTCTCAACCAGGGGGCCTCAGCAAACCTCCAAGCAGGCCACAAGATGACGTAAAAGTATTTCAACTAATACATTATTATTAATGTATTAAAACAAAATGCTAATCTAAACAAAAATGCTAAAAAACGAAAAGCTTAAAATCAAGATAACTATTGTTTTATTAAAGAACACAAAGTTCTTGAAATCACAAAAATGAATCATGGTTATTTATTTTAAATAATTAATACTCCCAGTTTCTGTTAAAAAAAATTTTTTAAAACAAGCAGCTTTGTCACAGCAGATATACCAGCAACATTTATGTGGGTAATATCCAATTAATCTAATTCAGTCCAAATTAACAGTTAGTATAGCTTATGCTAAATGCAACTTATTTTACATATAAATGTAATGAACACATAAGATATTATTTGTCACTGCCATTAGCTCAGTCATTTCTCATATGGTCAGTGTAGTATATAGACACCCACAACCTAGCATGAGCACAATGGTAACAACAAAACCTTCATCTTAACAGACACTCTAAATTAAAAATGTCAAAGATAACAGCATTAAACTATGACAGTTTTACACAAAAAAAAAGCAGCTTGAATCTGGAGACAGATATGAAGTTTCTCCTGCTCTCACTGGTCCCGCCCAGCTCCAAGTCTCCTGTGTCTCCACTGGCCCCGCCCAGCTCCAAGTCTTCTGTGTCTGCACTGGTTCTACCCAGCTTGAAGTCCCCTGTGTCTCCAGAGTTCCCACCCAGCTTCCCTGTCCCGCCTCCTCTTCCAAAATCAGCAAGTTTCTCGGCCCTGCCTCTGTTGGTTCCCTTTAGCCCCTCGACTTCTGCTTTAACATCACTCTTGTGTGGATCTGCTTCGGGTCTTCCGGTCTCCAGCTCCGCTCAGGATCCCCTGGCTCCGCCTTCAGCAGTCAATCCCATCACTACACCTCAGTCCATCAACTTGTCAGTTCCATCTTGACTCCTGGCTCCTCCTGCTAATGGTTCCTCCCTGGCTCCTCCCACAGTAATAACCACCACCCTGGTCCATCCTTCTGTCATCTCCCCAGGTTATGTAAATTGAGTACGGAAGGTGTTAATCAGTTCCAGGTGTAGGAACTGATTAACGCCTTCCGTATTCAACTTATGAAAAAAGTGTAACTGGATACAGAAGGCGGTCTGGCAGAAGCTAGATATTTTACTTTATAACTTGTTAAATATGGATATTTTTCTTACAAAAATGTTTATTCATTCATTCATTCATACTCGTTGGTCCGGTTCACTGCCATTATAAAGCTTGGCGGCGTAAGGATATTTATTAATATAACTCCGACTGTGTTCATCAGAAAGAAGAAAGTCATATACACCTAGGATGGCTTGAGGGTGAGTAAAGCTTAGGGTAATTTTCATTTTAAAGTGAACTAATCCTTTAATGCGGCAGATGAGATTCTATGAGGAATAAGGTTGTAGTGGTTCACCGCTATATATCTTATCAGGCTGGAACATACATGAGGTGAGGTTATATGGGAGAAGAGAGTGATGCATGCTGGGAAATATGGAATGTTCGTTGCTGCCCTGTGGTGTTGCACAGCAGAGTTGAAGGGTTTGTAATTGCTTCTCAGTAATTAAAGATTGATAGAGGAACAGGGGAATAACACATTGAGGAGAGATCATGTCACTGAGTTTAATCTTTAATTCTGTTTCTAATGCTCTCTCTTGCTTCTTTCTCTCTTGCAAAAACACACCACTTACTTCTGAGATAGGTGTTACAGCCTTTTGTTCAAGAGTTTGCACACTTTATCACAGAACCAGAGCATTTTAAATTCCCAATTAGCATTCATTATAAGCTAGCATGGCATAAAATGTCAGTCACTATAAAGAGTGAAGAATGCAAATAGACATTGTGTCTTTCCTTCCACCCCAGAACAAAACATTCCTTTTAAAACTGGCAAGAAATAGGCACAGGCACTCAAGTACTCAGACATGACAGTAATGAAAAAAACAATATTTGCATGATTCAACTTCAAAACTGATCGAATTTCAATAACAGTAAATAAATGTGCCATTAATTATTGTTAAATTATGTTATGTATGACTGCTCCTGTTTATCAAAAAGTTTATTTACAAACCTTATTTTAGTCTACTGTTTAATCTGCACATTAACATGCATCATTGCAAGTTAATCAGGTCTCATAATAACAAGCAACATTCTTGTGACGTCTTTTACAGTGTTACAGTGTTTCATGGAGATTCTGCAAGTCTATTTTTATTCCTTAATTTTCACACAGGTGGAAATTATAATTTGTATTTTGCGTCTTAAAAAAAAAACACATTAAGGACACAGATTTTATTACAGTTTTTCTCAATTTTCTCATCACACAATTCATGAAACAATTCACTTTTGTCACAATTCACAAGTATAAACACAATCTCGTACCTACACAGCAGTATGTACAAACCTTAAACTTCAAACAAAAACCTTTTCTTCTGGTAAAATCAAACTTTGGCCTTAGATGACACACAAACCTAACAAATACACAGACTATATCACTGTTGCAGATACAGTAAAATACAACAGCAATACGTTTTAAATTATACAGCAGCATGCCACATACATTAGATTACTGCAACTAAGCATAGTGGACATAAGAAAATGTTAACCGGGGCTCAACTTATTTGCTCAACTTCCAACAACACTTTTCTAAGGCTGATGTTTTCATTTACCTACGTGTGTTTCGGGCTGGGTTCAGCTGAATGTGTGTTAGAGTCATGTTCATAATTCATCTTTTGTCCAAATTATCTCCACTTTTACAATAGGAGTATAGAGGGTTTTGACAATGACGATTATCAGATGATGCTAAATCATTATACTATTTGCTCAGCTGGTTGTGGGGGTTTATTTTCTCATTTCTATTAGCCTGCAACATGTTACCATTTGTTAAAGCCACACATAATGCATGTTCTAATTGGATATGTTTGAGCCTTTTGGCTCAGGCACACATAGTCATAGGCCACTAGAGTTAAGCCATTTGGGCATGGGAGCCCAGAAACACAGTCATATTGTTCACTAGAGCTAAGCCATTCGAGGTGCTCTATGTGTGGGCACATATGTAGCTAACACCACATTGGTAAGTCACTAGGGAAACCCCTTAAAAATGGGGAACACATAGGGCTACACTACAAGATGCTTTATGCACCTTATATGCGCCTCATGGCAGCCCACATGTCTAACAGCTAGATCTGCTTAGGTAATAATGCGCAGGCAGATCTAGTCCGCCAAGACCAAGCATATGCCCCATTTCTCATATTCAAAACTACAGGGCCAGGCACACATAGTTAGCATACACATGGTTCCTCTGGCTCTTTAGAGCAGCAGCAGTACAGAGGTTTTGGCGGTAGATCTGCTGGGGGGTGAGGGCTGAATTGTCATCTTGCCTCCTGCGTGATGGGGGATTTTCTGACATACAGTACACTTGGCTTGTATTGGTCAAAGATGTCACGTCACCTGCTCTGTTGGGGGGTAATTCATGTATGCTATATCGTACAGCAGCAGCATGTCTTAGATGCTTACTTGCTCTGTAGCAGCAGCAATAACCTACAGCAGCAGCAGTAATAAAAGCAGCAGCAGCGTAGCAGATTTATTCCGTCAAGAGCAAACATATCAACATTGTCATACCCTTGGTGCTCTCAAGGGGCTGTTTTGCCAACCCTGCCAGCTTGTGTGCTTCAGGGTGCAGCAGTCTCTGGCGAGTACATATCTCATCATCTGCCTGGAAACATAGTGGCGTTGGGATGCTCGCCCCCTCTGAGGATGGTCCCGGAGCTTCCAGTTTGGTTGTTTCCTGCCGGTGCACCGCTTCAGGGCACTGAAGTGGTTGCTTGAAAAAACACCAGAGGCCAGTCTGGAGAGGCTGGTTCCCTTAGTAGATGTTCTAGCAATGTGGAAATGTATCTCAGTGGGTCCTGTGCACAGTTTAAAAGGGTTACACTATTCAGTTCGGGTCTCACCCACCCAGATTTATGGGGGTCCGACCTACATTGGTGGGCCCCAAGCAGGCTCTGGTTATGGAACAGGAAGTAAAGACTTTGTTGAGGAAAGGGGCCATAGAACGTGTACCTCTCCCCAACAGAGAAAGAGGTTTCTACAGCTGGTACTTTATCGTTTCAAAGAAGAAGGGAGATTTGCATCCCATTTTGGACCTGCGTCATCTGAATCAGTCAGTCACTAGGTTGCTGGCTTGGAACTTGGCTTTGGTGCTCCAAGGCCTGTCCCTGGCTCCCGGCCTTTGAGCCTATTGAAGAGGTTCCAGTCAAATATTTGACTCTCAAGATGTTGTTCCTCTTAGCTACCACTTCTCTTAAAAGGATAGAATATCTGCAAGCTCTTTCGGTTGCCCTGTGCTTGGAATTTGCACCCGGCATGGTAAAGGCATTCTTTCACCCTAGGCCAGGGTACATTCCTAAGGTCCCCACTAATGTGGCTAGATCTATTGTGCTGCAAGACTTCCGTCCTACTCCCTTCAGGGATCCAGACCAGAAACATAATAATCTGCTGTGCCCAGTTTGAGCGTTAGATCCTTATGTTCACAGAGCCGCCCTGTGGTGTAAATCTGAACAACTGTTTGTCTGTTTTTCGGTCTCCTAGAAACGGGTCCCCAGCAGTGGAAAGTGGAAAGTCGAGGCTATCTCTCTTGCTTATGAGTCGGCCGGACAACCTTCCCCTATGTTAGTCTGAGCCCACTCTACTAGGAGTATGGCTGCCTCAAAAGCTCTCGTCAGGAGTTTCACTACAATATGTGTGTGATGCGGCAGGCTGGTCCTCACTGCACACATTCATGAGTTTCTACGAACTGGACTTGAGCTCTACACCAGGGGCTCGGGTGCTCTCGTTCTAGTGCTTTTACGATTTCATACTAGACAGGCACTTGTCAATATGGCGGTGTGGGTATAAGCGCTCCCACAACGTCTTCAATGCTGTGCGAGTTACCTTGAAAAGGAACGTCTCGATTATGGCTGTAACCTTGTTTTCCTGAAGAGGGAACGAGACGCTGCATCGCCCTGCCATACTTACGGCATGGTTGTCAGTGACCTACTTTTATAAGCTAGCGCTGCACTGTACTACTGTAGTTCTACTTATTTCTTAGAACAAGAATAAGTTAAGTTTACTGCCAAGTTTTCACATAATACCTCATTAGTGATCTAAGCCCTCTTTTTCAAATAATGAGTATTTTTTATTATTAATTGACCTTTTCAAAACCATATCTCAGATTTGGACTGTTAACATTAATTAACACCATTCAGAGACAAGAACAGAGCTAAAATAAGACATCTTACAAATTCTGACTTTTTCCTGTCCTTGAGTGAATTAAAGTAAACCAATTAAATAGAGATAAAACCTCATCTCATGAAGAGAAGAAATATGTTATGAAGATAAATCTATTTTTTTTCATATTCACAGAATTGGTTGAATAGGTATGCAAGTATTAAATAAGTATGTTTTTCAAAAGGAATAGACTATGAATGTACACTTCTGCCAAATTGACAGTTTGGTGAGCATTAGCACCCAGACAATAAATACAGGACATTAAAATATATATTTATATATTATAAATAAAGTAAACACAACAGTATAAATTACAATAAAAAATAAAAAGTAAAACATTTAGGCAAGAGTAAGCATTATATATGGAAAACAAACAAAAAAAAAACAACAACACTGCACATACATTTGTCATAAAGTCCATAAAACAAGACACTCACCAACAGCAGTAACAGGGAACAAAGCTAGACAAAGTAACATGGCAAATATGAGGGCTTAAATACACAAGGACTAATGACTAAACAAGACACCTGTGAGCATAATCAAGACAATTAACCAATGACAACATACTGCATGAGACTAGGGAAGAACATGACATGATCACATGAGGACAAGGGAATCACATGACATGGGGAGCAAATGTAACCAGCAAATAACAGGCTTGTTTGACAAAGTTCGGCTGCCGCCTGACAAAAGCAATGCATTCTGGCCTCCTTATGATCACGAGCCATCAAAGTACCATGAGAGCAAAATGAGACCAGCCGCCTAGGTCAGACTCTGCAGTTGCTCAAAATCGGCTGCGAAAGCCTTGATGACGACACACTTTATTCTCATTGGTCAAATTCTGTGATGATGTGTGTTGCATACTTTTTCTTAGACAAGTTCCTGTATTTAACCAATCTTGACATTAGATATCTGATATTCATGGGAATTTCAATCACATCCACTTCTTCGGCTAAAATCAATGCAAAAATTGCGTGGTCTGCCAACGTCATGGTTCAGCACATTACGGAAAGCACAAAGTGTAGGAACTGATGGCTGTCTCTGTACTCCTCCCCCGCCTGCAACCGGCAGATCTCGCCAGCCAGTGGCAGGCCAGTGTAGTTCATCTCAAACAAGTCTACTGACTATGACATGAAACTGCAAAATAAGATATGAAACATGAAACAAAACTAAAAACTAATGACAACATAAAAACAGGTTATATAATCTTTTGCTAGCAAAAGATACATCTGAATGGTCAGTTTTCTAAATAATGACATTTTATTAAAATATTTTCCCAAGCATCCAAAGCCACAAAATACAGCTCAAGTTTCAAGTTTCTTCACTTTTGTACAGCAAAGCAAAATCAAAATATTCACAAACTATGTCTAAATGCCCTGACTATATATTCACTTCTCTTGGCTTGGGAACATTTTTATTTCTTTAAACACTGAAGTCAGCTGCTTGTCTTTCCTGCAGCTCATGGGCTTGGTGCTCTCAAAAGCTGCATTCCTCATCAGGCTGAGCAAATACAGCACAAAGATGAGGATCGAGATGAGATGGAGGGCAGATGAGGCACAGAATGATCAAAATACCACACTGGGGACTCAACTCACAGCTAAAACGCTCTTTTTCTCATTCTGAGGCTCCCTGCTTCCCCTCTCTTTTTAATGTCCCCAAACTTGTAGCTGTCATATGTGCTTGTCAAATCTAGATGATCTAACTTTAAAATATTGGCAGGGGATACAGGCCCCTCTTAAGTGCAAATTTAATAAACATTTGCCTTCAAGGAAAATGTGGAATGGGGGAGGCAAGGATGTGGAGAAAGGAGTTATTACTGTAATACAAGATGGATTATTGCAGATATACATTTTATCAACACGATACATGTAAACAGCACTTTGTTTCAGAAATTTACATTTATATGTTAAGTATTTTTTGTTGGTTTGCTGATTAAGCGTTTTATTGTTATTGTGTTATTATTTTATTTGCAAAGGTGCTGCTGTTGCTTGTTGATGCCTTTTGAAATAAGCTTCTAAAATTGTTTTAGTGGTTGTGCTGATTGCTGTTCTTTCTTGAGTGGCTATCCATGGTGATATGATTCTCTGAGGAATTAATGTTTAACCATGTAGTTATTACCTCTGAAGTAAACACTGAATCAGACTGGAGCTAGATTCCTCATGCTGAATGGCAATGTCTTCTAATCCCAGACATATTAACACAGGTGAAACTACTTGTTCTCATAGTCACATCTGCGCTATAACCATGACTCTTTTACTTTGGAGAAATTCATGTAAAATTTGTCTCTACATGTCTTACTGCTGTACATGCAACAAACTGCTCAAATAAGTATTGTTCTGAATATGTTGTTTGTTTTGGCTTAATTATTCAAATGAATGTTTTGTGCAAAGAAATTCTCAATTAGAGTTTTGTCAAAAATATGCAACAGTTCAATATTAAATCAACGTATCCGTGGAATCCACGCAACAACAATTCACTGTTTGTTTTTAATTATAATAATAGTCTGCTTAAGTAACTGATAACAAACAAATAAAGTCAAATATCATATAGCTGATATATAGTCTCATTTCACATTGCATTGTATTGGATAACTGTGAACATTCACATTTGACAAATTGTAAGAAATACTAGACTTGACAATGTAACCTTGATTTTGATTGCTGCTGATGAAAAGTAAAAAAACTTGCCACAGTGAGGTTGTTGTGGGTGGTTACTAGGATATTGCTAATAATAATAATAATAATAATAATAAACATGCCATGATCTCTTTATCTATGCAGTTGCCAGGGCTTGCTTTCTGATCCAAGTCTACTCTGGGGTCTCATGTATGAAAATTTGGTTAGATTTTATTCTAAAAATGTGTACAGAGGGCACTACGTAAATTATTTTTTCAAATGTATAAAACCACATGCACACAAGAACCTGTGCAAAGTCAACTTCATACACCCAGTTGGCAAAATATTGTTTACATGCACAAAATGGACCCAGTTTATATGAAGTGTCTTTAACTACTTTGTACTAACATTTACTAACTAAATGTACCCCACTCCTAGCGCTGCCCATGCAGCCTGTTTCCAGTGCATTTTTTTATAACCTCGTCTGCATATAATTTCCATTTGTATTTTGTTATCGACACTGCCTTAAAATTTGCAAGTAAGCTAGTTTATCCTTTTTGAGTTGATAAAGCTTAATACAATTTTGTATAAATAACATGTATGTCGGTATAGGTAACAAAAAAATGTGAGTATTGGTAACTCAAATAATTAGATTGTAAGCATCGTTGTGTTTTGCATGCTGATTGTTGATGACTGTGTGTGAAACAACTGAAGTCACTTGCAAGATATAATCACAATTTAATGGGGATTATATTAACCCCATTAATAGTATATGTCACATTAGTGTGATGTTTATGATACAGGTGTTAATAGTAATATCATAACTTATACATCCACATTACAGGTGTATTATGATCTAATTTGAAGTCAGGCCATTTATATTAGCTCATACTTTTCCTTTGAGAGCGCAAATGTGATGTCTTGTAAAACCACTGGACTGGAAGACAACTATACTCATATCATTTAAGAAGTGCCAAATGTCCCAACAAAGGAAACACTAATCACCATAATGGTGACTTCCGACAAAACTATTTTTGGGAAACAGCATCAGTTTATGGAGTCTGAAACTTCTGTGATGTTCTCAGAAATTTCATTTGTTTTATTGACAATTTCATAACATTCAAGTGAACTTTGCAAAAATGAGTGAAAAAAAAGAAAAGAGAAATATAGATGATCATAAATTCTATTAAGGTTTCCCCACTCCAGAACCTCCTTTTTTGCTTGACAAAATGTCACACATACAAATCAATTTATCCTATAGGGTTTTTAGAGTAACAAAAGCATAGTACACAAATAGTACAGATTACTGGATTTTCACATTTTCACACATCAACTGAAAAGTTTTACTTAGGACATTTGGTTTAAAGTGAAAAAGGGAAAACAGAGGAGATGTAACAAACCGTAAAACCTTGTAGAAAAAAAACCAACATAAATAGCTTGTTACAAGCTATTTATGTTTTATGTGTTTACAGTATATTAAATGAATGTGAATGTGATTGTGATTGAGAGTAAGGAAAAGAAAATATCCAGATATTTTTGCCTAGGGACTGATAACACAAATGGACAAAAATTGCCAAAATTAAAATTAAATTACTTGTTCCAAATTGTCATTCAACCCTGTATTCCATAGACAGCTATAGAAATGGACCACAGAACTGATCCCACACGTGATCATTATTTTTGAGGTTTTTGCACCTAATTTACATGTCTTTAGTATTTTAGATGCCTACTTGCTGATGTTGGTTTTTTATGTTGTATTGAAATGCAGGAGTGTACGACTGATTGATGCATTAATTTAGGCACAATGTTCAGTAGCAGATGGGACAACAAGTTCCTTGTCTGAAATGAAGCTATAAAGATGACAAACAGAGTGCATTGTTTTTCCCCTCTCTCTTTATTTTGACTGCATGAGCTAACCTCCAATTTTTTTATAATCCTATTATCAGCTGTCATTTTGTTAAGTTGTACATGGTGATTTGTTTATGAAGGTCTAAGAGGTGATGGCTGACAGATAACTACTGTTATATTTAGAATTAGTAGTGGAACATTAAGACCCTATAAAGCAAGGATGTTCAGCTGGCAGCCCACAGTTACAGTGGTTGTTGTGAGGTTGATTGTTATTTCTCTCTATTTCTTCATAGTTCAGAAATATTATGGATGGATCAGATTGTGACAAACAGTAATGCTATCTATCAGGACGTGCTACAATGAGGTTAAAGCGTTCTGACGTAGAACATGGAAGCGCTGAACGTAAACAGCGTCGGAGAATGACACAGAAGAGAAGATTTTGTTGAATTAGGTTAAGTTGTTATTTTTGTTTCATAACATTAAGGTTGAACCATTGCAGTCATGTGGACTATTTTAACAATGTCTTTAGTACCTTTCTGGACCTTGAAAGTGGTCGTTAAATTTCCACGTATTTCATCTAATATCTTAATTTGTGTTCTGAAGATGAACGAAGGTCTCACGGGTTTGGAACGTCATGAGGGTGAGTAATTAATGAATGGGTAATTAATGGGTGAACTAACCCTTTAAACATTCATTTTAGAAAAAATGG
Source organism: Anabarilius grahami (assembly GCA_003731715.1). Lineage (NCBI taxonomy): Eukaryota > Metazoa > Chordata > Actinopteri > Cypriniformes > Xenocyprididae > Anabarilius > Anabarilius grahami. The sequence goes on along the minus strand of RJVU01063416.1, from coordinate 2,017,235 downwards.
CTGTTTTATAAGAAATTTTTAAACAGCTAGGATTCAGTTTACCACACAGATGCATATTCTGCATGCTTGAACCCTTTACAAAAGTGACTAATGTTGAGATCCATCTATTCACACTGAGGACAATTGAGGGACACAACTATTACAAAGGGTAAAAACAGTCACTGATGCTCAAGAATGCTACATGATTTTGATTTTATATGTGTGTGTGGCTGTCTGATTGAGACGGAGTGCTATAATCACTCTCCTGGGACTTATTATGTAGAGAATTATTATTACTATTTATTTTTTTCAATTAATCAGTCAGCAGATACAGATACAATATAACAGGTATCAAACAATAGTAGATACAACAGAAGAGCATCAACAACCAGGGGAAAATTATAAATAATAAAATAATAATAAAAAAAGACTATGTTAAAGAAT
>RJVU01063416.1:2005807-2016784 GCA_003731715.1 Anabarilius grahami | reverse complement strand
AAACATATTGGTATAGAGAGCAGGGAACAGAATCGTACCATTTATGGGTTTGTGTGCTGACGTATACGGTCCAGAAATGCACCTTTTCATGCAGTGTATGGTATCCGCAAACAGTGATTGACTCCCATTCAACTCTGACAGCAATTCTTTAAGTGTGTTCGACTTAAAGCGGCGCTGTGCATACTGATCGGTGTATGACATCTAAGTACCGCGAGAGCGATTAGAGCGCAGGCGGTTCTGTATGCTTTTGAATCATTCTCGAGGGATTTTGGTGTCATATACCAATCAGTCTGCGCAGCGTCACTTCAAGTTGCTCACATCTATTGACGTGAAGGCTATAATATGATTAGTTATCTTGGCACATGTGATCCAAGTTGGGTTACCAATTTAGAGTCGAACAAGTAGGCTTGTATTACATCATAGTACTGCGAGAACTATTTGAGAGCAGACGATGACGACACTGCTGTTCCACGATTAGTCAGATTCACCAATGACAATGATCACGTGTGTTTCGTGTTTATTCTGACACCTTCAGTTCAACTAATGCTGACAAATCTGCATTTATATAACAATAAAAGCTCCTTTCATGTAGTTACGATTTTACATTGTGTCATGTTTATCAAAATAAAACAGATAAAAACATAGACCTCACTTCATTGGTATTTAAATAGTATAGGCTTACAAACAGACACTGTATTAAGCAGTACATAAAGCATTGAATGAAAATGTATCTGAAACATCTGTGTATTTGACAAATTTTGCATTTATTTCACTTCAGCTGTGATGAAGAATACAAACACAGCATGAGCGTCACTACAGGAAGCAGAAAGTGTCTGACTTCACGTCTCAGTTTTCTGCAAGAGGCAACTCTCACTAATGGGTTACATCCAGCTGCAGCCAAAGTCGAACGTACCTAATGTTACACAACCAATGACAATACTATTTTAGAATTCAAGATATAAAATTTAGGAGCATGGCATCCACAAATACCTTACAATATTACTGCAATAATTAAACTTCCTCTTCCTGTTTTTAATTGGGATTTGTTCGTATACTAAAATATTCCTCAAGCATTTTAATGTTCTAGACAGTATTGTTGGTATAAAATAGAATGAACATAAACAACAGTTCTAAGCAATTCAGTGTCCATCACAATCACTTATTCTGGAATTCTTTCTCCTATCGTGAGAGTTGAAAGACTCGTCTCATCTGTTGTGTACAGGAGCAGATGGAGTCTGGTGATGTATAGTTCTGTGTGCACTGCTCTGCTGTGCTGAGGGGAGCATCATTAGCGCCTTCTGCCTCTCCCATCCATCATTGTGGGCAGGATGGTCTGATTGACAGCTACACCTTCTTACTCTAGTGCTGCTGAGAGTGAGGCTGTATAAAGACATCTATCCTGAAGCAATCAAATTTCAGGACATGCAGAGCCTGGATTTAATGCACCACCAGAAGGGGGTAGATCCTCTCTTCAGAAGAGCAGAGACCTATTTCGAATAGATGGCTTTTATTTCATTCACTTTGAAATTGTGTGAAATCGACATATCTCAGAAAGGAGTGCAATTTTTCCAGAATCAATTTTTCCAGTGTCCACTTTCAGACACATAGGAGCATGATAGGACCCCATCAGGTCTTTTTTGCTAAATGTTCTCTTAGCTGGAAGGATGGACAGCGATAAACACTGGGCGAGTGCCAGAAATAGTCAGACTCCATTTTAAACTCTTCACTGGCATTGCTAAGTTAAAGCCAGACAATTCCGAAGTCAAAGTGGCTAAGCTGCAATTTTAGATCTGTGATTGCATATCCTTGTAGCAAGTTTCTGTCTGAACAAATAAGGGTCTCGGAGGGCTTAACAGTGTTTCATGAGTCACATTTCACTTGCTATGCTTTGATTAATTCCTTTCGATTAATAAAGTGAGGCAGTCTACAAAAAAAGGTTATCACATTTGAGACAAATTCGATCATCCTACAAAATATGTGACCATCTAGAAATGATATCCTGAAGGCAAGCTTGAGGGATCTCCTTTAGGTTCAGCAAAATTAATTAGTATACATTTTTTTGAATGAAACAAAATTTATATATTTTTGACCCTGGACCACAAAACCAGTCATAAGCCACACGGGTATATTTGTAGCAATAGCTAACAATTCATTGTATGGGTCAAAATTACCGATTTTTCTTTTATGCCAAAAATCATTAGGATATTTTAAGTAAAGATCATGTTCCATGAAGATATTTTGTAAATTTCCTACCGTAAATATATTAAAAATGTATTTTTGTGAGTGGATATGCATTGCTAAGGACTTCATTTGGACAATTTTAAAGGCGATTTTCTCAATATTTAGATTTTTATGCCCTATCCTAACAAACACCCTCAGACACCCTTATGCACCCTCAGATTCCAGATTTTCAACTAGTTGTATCTCGACCAAATATTGCCCTATCCTAACAAACAATACATCAATGGAAAGCGTATTCCATTGATTCAGCTTTCAGATGATGTATAAATCTCAATTTAAAAAAATTGACCCTTAAGGCTGGTTTTGTGGTCCAGGGTCACATTTATTATTTTTCAATAATTTCTTATATTGTGGTATATGTGTACTTCATGCATTATGATGCTCACATTCATTAAGATTTAAGATCTCTGTATTGTTTTAGGATTGTAAATCTGGGACTGAGACAAAGGTAAAGCAATAAAAACTATACATAAAAGGATGTAGAGGTGAATGGATGCTCTCTTATTTTTTTCAGCATATTTTCCAAAATACTGTATTTTTTCAAAATTTGAAAAACATTTAATCTTTAGTCTTTGTATTCAATACTTGGAGGCCTTCCAGCCGTGTGCTCATGCAGGTCATTCCCCGACTCCACTTGCCTTGCTCATTAAGCTATTTTATTAAGCTATTTTATTACTCTCATGACACTGTACCAGATATAGCCTAGTATTTTTCAAAAAAAAAAAGTTTTTTTTCCAGATTAAAAATAAATAAAACATTTCACTTGAAATAGAACATTTAGAAACATTTATATGATGAAGAAAATCGTAGAAGGAACTGTTGCTGTAAAAATAAAATTATGCACACAGTTGCATACGGCAAACTTTACAATTACCTAGCCAGGTATAAGCAGAGATGTCACTAGTGGAATGATAGCCCATTCCCTAGGCAGTGGCGGAACTAGAGTTTTATATATGAGGTGGCCAGGGGGTGGCCAATGTTACTTCAGGGGGTCCATAGACCATGAAAGAAAATTAATGTGTAACCTAACCTGTCATCAAAAAGCATGAAAGAATCATATAATTTCTGATTAGAGGTAAGAGTGTGTGGTCGAAAAGAGTTACTTCACATTGCCCAACATTAGCTAAACCTTCCGAGTACGACACTGTGACTGCAATGTGTGTATTATAGCAAAAATAAATCATACATAACGTATGATAGGCCAAATTTGGGACTCTCCTATTTCTCTCATCTGATTAAGTGAATCTAATCACCATACAGGCAAAAACTTCAGGAATGAAAAAAGGGTCGTCGATGAGTTTTGCTTTAAAACAGCGCAAATGTAAAGTAAAAGGGCAATCTATATCATTATATCTCTCTATATGAAGAATATTAAAATCACAGAAAGACAAATTATTGAAAAATGTCTATAATGTCTATATTCCAGCCTAGACTGAAGATATGTAGGCTACTTTAACATTGATTTGTGACAAATATAATGGAAAACTATGGGAATGGCGTTCTGCGACGAGAAGCATCTCGCTGCAGTCTGGGGTGGACATCCAACCCCGACCACATCCGAGTGTGACATTGTGGAGTTACATTTGTGTCTTTTTTATTCAATTTAACATGCTGTGTTTGAAAGCTAAAATAATTATATTGTAAATAAAAATAAAAGATTGCAAATAAAACAGTCTTTTTAAAACTTTTAATTACAAAAATAAAGTAACTGATTGTAAAACTTTGTTTTCAGAGCAGTGCAAGACAAGCATTTGTGGTTAAAAATTATTTATATTTTTATTTTTTTAAGAAAATGAATTATCGTTTCGCTAAACAAGACCCTTATTTATTGGCTGTGATCATGTAGAGCCCTTTGAAACTGCAATGTGGACCTTCAACCCGCTGGACCCCAGTGAAGTTCACTATATGGATAAAAATCCAGGAATGTTTTCCTCAAAAACCTTAATTTCTTTTCGACTGAAGAAAGAAAGACATAAACATCTTGGATGACATGGGGGTGAGTAAATTATCAGAAAATTTGAATTCTGAAGTGAACTAATCCTTGGTGTTAATGAACAGTATGTGAATTTGTGGTTGAATGAGAACATCCCATTTTCCAGATCTAATTTACTTGGCACAGATTTGATCGATAATGTTAGCTTGTTAACTGCTAAAAGAATGCATGCTGATCTCTTCTAATTTGGCTGGGGCACACAAACTATTTTCACAGGTTTATAAACACAACACATTTTTATATAGCCTATATGAAGAAATCAGTTTTTTTTTTAAATCAGTAAACCTTCAGTAATTAATTTAATTGTAAATTGTGTGTTACAAACCACTGTTCTTATTAAATTGTTGTCATTTTACTTTGTTTTCTTTCTCAAAACATGATTATTGTATCTTTAGTCTATAAACTCTTAATTGACGCACACCAGGGTTTGACATTAATGGGGGCTTGAGTAAAAAGTCTGTACAAGTCTGTAAAAACAAGACTGTTTTTCATTTTTGTTTATTTAAATACATTTTGATAGAAATTTGGTATGGTCAAGTATCAAATAAAATGTACACTTGCATTGATGAAGTTGTTATTGGCCTAATTGTTTAAAATATACCATGGTAAAACAGAGTTCAAAGGACCTGTGCCCCAGTACTGATCAAACTCTAGAAACGTCCCTGATAGAAACACTAAAAATGTGGTCTTATTATGATGCATTGCTGTAGATTATATACCCCCGGTTTCACAGACAAGGCTTAAGCTAGTCCCAGACTAAAATGCATGTTTGATCTTTTTTAACTAAAAGCAACTTGCACTGACATATCTTAAAATATGTCAGTGTCATTGTTTTAAATCAAGATGCACACCAGTAATGATTTTTTATAGGGTACATTTGTAAAAGTTACTTAAATGCCCTAATTGAACTAAAGCCTAATCCCGGTTTAGTCTAAGACCTGTCTGTGAAACCGGGCCATAAAGTAATAAAAGATAATAAAAGTTCAAATTAACCAACCATAAACATGCAGAAGTACAATGCAACATACATGGTAATGCAGCTGTAATAATAAAAATAAAAAAATCAAATAAAAAAGTAAAACTCCGGCAGAGTATATGCTTCAGATTATACTTAGCTAAGGTTTTGAACATATGCCTTCTAATATTTTTACAGTGTTGTATTAGTATATTTTACTTGAAGTATCTACACTTATTTTCCACCAATGACTTTGTTGAAATTAGCTTTAGACAGATAGGTAGCTAATATCAAGCTGTTGTTTATTTAAAAATATTTCTTCTCTTTCCAGACCAGATCCCAATACTGCAAAATAAATTTGAGGGTCCCAGTGCTGCAAACATTTTGTAATGATGGAGACATGCGGCCCGATATTTGGCTGAGCAGGAGGGCCCTGACAGTTCTGCTGGAGCTCTTCAAAAGTGAATGTAGACACAGATGTGGTGCTGCAATTGAGACCCTGGTATTTCTTTTCTGGCTGCTGAGTGGGGCGTCATACAGGGTCATCTCCAGAGTGTTTGCAATGCCTCGTTCCACTGTCCATCACTGAGGAGGTGGTGGCCATTTTCACCCCACGTAAGTGAGCACTCAAAAGATATTTCAGAGTAATGATAACTAAATCAAACAAAATTGGTGAATTTTTAAAGATATATAAATATATTCAAATTTTTAATTTTTACTAAGATCCTTCTACTATTTATGGAATCCCACAATATTTAAAATATCAGTAAGCCTGATGTATATAAAATCATAATTTATTGGGTGGTTGTCCCGAACCCTAACCCTAAATGTCAACTTGTGAAAATATTGAAACATTTTTTGCATTTTTTTTTCCATTGTTTTTTTTTTAAATATATAATTAGATTTTTTTAAGTGAAGTTAATAAATATTTATTTTATGTTTTGTTTTTAAATCANAAAAAAAAAAAAAAAAAATGTGTTCTGCATTTTCATGTCACTACTGAAACAGTGTATGTTTTAGTCCATTGGCTGAGACTGATTTACTTTCATAGTAGATGGGTATCATCATTTAGAATTAAATGTGTTCAAAAGTCTGAAAATCTGTGTGTAATTTTAAGGAACATCACTACCAAACGTCTCAGGTTACGCATGTAACCATGGTTCCCTGAGAACAGGGAACGAGACAATGCGTCTAGCGCTATGGGGAACGCCTCCGCGTAGCACTAGACGCAGTGCGAGTTCCCTTTCGAAAGGCAACACCTTTTTTTCTGCAATTAAGCACATTTTTAAAAATTTAGTTTTTATGTGTGTACAACTGTTCCGAACGGGGCTAGCTAATCCTGTGCTGATTATCATCTTTGAGCTAGGCTCAAACGAATCTAAAATTGTCACTACTGAAACAGTCACAACCAAAACATGTGGTGAACTTTCGGTTGTGACATCACTGTTTTTTTAGTGTTATTCAATAAAATTTAGTTTTTATGTGTGTACAACTGTTCAGAATTGTGCTAGCTAATCCTGTGCTGATTAGCATCTTTGAGCTAGACTCATATGTCAATTTTTGTTTTGGTAGTGACAAAAGGGAACACATAATCATTTATTTAGGGAAAATAAACTAAATTTTAGTACAGTTATGCAAGTCATTAGTATTTTAATATGTTTTATTAGTGTTTTAGAATGTGAATTAAAATTCTGTGGGGAGGGGGTGGGGGGATGATTTGGAGACAGCCAGTGGTGCTCCCTGGAGAAACCATCTGTCTGTAGAAGTGTCTACCCTGAAAAAGGGAACCCACTGGCCATGACCATTTGTAACAGGCAATTAAGAGAATTGTAANGATGCCAAAGAAACAAAAATTGAATGGACCATAGAACGGTTTTGCATGTTGAAAAATTTTAGAAGAATGTTTCATTTACACATTACTTGCATTACAAAAATTAACAACGCACAGAACAATGACTTCTTTTATTTACACATCTGAACTTAAATTATAAAAATAAATAATATACAGAAATTACTTTGGTTCATTTACAAATAAATTGCATTACAAAAATAATGTATAGAAAAACAGTTTAATTTTCCAATTTTAACTTGCATACATTTTATTTCTCAACCATTCTTAAAAGAAAAGTAAACAGTCTGTACATCCTCTCCCTGCTCTCCTGTGCTCTCCTCTCCTCTGCAATCTCATGTCTTCCCTGATCAAATCCATGAAATCCTCTCTGTCTCATTTTCTCCTTCTCTCTGGTGCTGGTGCTGGTGCTGGTGCTGGCTCTGGCTCTGGCTCCTTCTCATCCAGCTCACCCACTGCTGAACTTGGCCAACACCTCATCCATGAGGACAAACCATGGCCAAGTTGCAGCAGTGGGTTTCCCACTCACTCCCTCACCTGTCCCAGCACACTTGCAATCCTAAAGCAGAACAAATAAAGCATGCCTGTTAACAACAACAACAGCACAATAACTTTCATCAGAGATGCGTTAATTAACTTGCTTACTTTGTTCTCCCTTTCTTTTCTTTTCGGCCTGCAAGGGAGTGGCCTTCCCCAGAAGGTCCATTTTCTCCAGAATTGTCCTAAAACAAGAGAAAACACTTATTTGACAAAAAAAATTAAAGGGTTAGTTCACCCAAAAATGAAAATTCTGTCATTTATTACTTGCCCTCATGCCGTTGCACACCCGTAAGACCTTCGTTAATCTTTGGAACACAAATTAAGATATTTTTGTTGAAATCCGAAAGACAAGGGTGCAATCTTAACATTACAAAATATGACACAGCAGGACATGCATACAAAATACTCCAACACCAATACTCCAGAAACACCAATTAATTTTCCGTTTCCTTTGTGGAAAAAAAAGGGAATTTTGAGAAGTTATTATAGTCTGTGTGAACAAAGTCAGTAAGTTTCAGTCCAATGCAATAACATTAACTAGTACTGATCTGAGCGTATGCACCTCAGTATTTGAGTGAAAAAAAAACATTATTTGTGAATAATAGTATTTTAAAGGTGCCGTAGAACGTGTTTTCAAAAGATGTAATATAAGTCTAAGGTGTCCCCTGAATGTGTCTGTGAAGATTCAGCTCAAAATACCCCATAGATTTTTTTTTATTAATTTTTTTATCTGCCTATTTTGGGGCATCATTAAATATGAGCCGATTTAGGCTGTGGCCCCTTTAAATTCTCATGCTCTCCACCCCCCGAGCTTGCGCTTGCCTTAAACAGCATAAACAAAGTTCACACAGCTAATATAACCCTCAAAATGGATCTTTACAAAGTGTCCGTCATGCAGCATGTTTAATCGCGTAAGTATGGTATTTATTTGGATGTTTACATTTGATTCTGAATGAGTTTGATGGTGCTCCGTGGCTAAAGCTAACATTACAGACTGTTGGAGAGATTTATAAAGAATGAAGTTGTGTTTATGAATTATACAGACTGCAAGTGTTTAAAAAATGAAAATAACGACGGCTCTTGTCTCCGTGAATACAGTAAGAAACGATGGTAACTTTAACCACATTTAACAGTACATTAGCAACATGCTAACGAAACATTTAGAAAGACAATTTACAAATATCACTAAAAATATCATGATATCATGGATCATGTCAGTTATTATTGCTCCATCTGCCATTTTTCGCTGTTGTCTTTGCTTGCTTACCTGCATAAAGTCTGTTGATTCGGCTGTGCAGCTCCAGACGTTAATACTGCCTTGTGTAATGCCTTGAACATGAGCTGGCATATGCAAATATTGGGGGCGTACATATTAATGATCCTGACTGTTACATAACAGTCGGTGTTATGTTGAGATTCGCCTGTTCTTCTGAGGTCTTTTAAACAAATGAGATTTATATACGAAGGAGGAAACAATGGTGTTTGAGACTCACTGTATTTCATTTCCATGTACTGAACTCTTGTTATTCAACTATGCCAAGGTAAATTAAATTTTTAATTCTAGGGCACCTTTAAAGTTTAACCAGGAAGTTTGTTTTGAAATGCTTTTATTTAGTACAAAATGGCACAGAGTCAAAAATGACCAGCCTACAAAAAATAGCTTATAAATTACTTGTTATGCTATATTATCACCAAATATTGGATTCAATCTTTTTTTCAACATGTTTTCTTTCCTTCTGAAACAATCAGGCCTTCATTCCAAGCTGTCTCAGAGCCAGCAAAAGCTATGAAAAGAGTGATTGTTTATCTCTCAGAGTAAGATACAGCCCACATAAGTGACATGCATGGTTGTTGTCCACAATGGAACTACCCGCTGTAGCCCATGCACAAGTCAATTAGCCTTTTCCAAGGCCCATATTTAAAAAAATATAGACTTTTGGATCTAACAGCATCCAAAATGTTATGGTGTTGCTAGAGGAGGAGATACAGTGAGAAGTGCCTGGTTCCCACAGTAAAGTTCATTGGTAGTAAAGCTCTTATATAGGGATGTATGAGTGCTGAAGGTGTGAGGGAGTTGTGCTTTATCAATGCTGTCATGTATTCACACACCACTGTGTGATGTTATACAAAAACTTGAAACAGAAGATGCTACCCTCTCCTCATTCCCTGCGTTGTTGGGCATTTTTTCAACATGACAATGACGATATGCATCCTTTCAAGGTGAAAAACTGTGGACATGTATTTCACCCAATCTTAACATTCTTGAGCACCTGTGGGGGATTCTGAAGAGACGAGTTGAGCATCAATCCCCATTAAAGATCAGGGCATTTAAGGAGCTCATCATCCAGGAGTTAAACAGGATAGATGTGACAATCTGTCATGAACTTGTACACTCTGTGCCAAGAAGAGTCAGAGCAGTATACTTAAAATAATGGAGGACATACTAGTACCAGAATATTATACATTTGTTGAATTAAATCTAGGGTTTACTCATTTGTGCAATCCTTTATTTAAACAAAATTGGCTAATTTTCATATTTTACAGATATAAATGACATATATTTCTCTCTTTTTATAAAGTATATGTTTATATATAAGTATATTGCCATCTTTCCATGAATTGTGTTAGGAATCATTAAGAAAATACATCTTTTGTATTTGTTCAGAGGGGGTGTACTCATTTATGCTGTGCACTGTTGAAGAGTAAAATTATGATCCTTCATTTCCCAAAATGTTTGAATTTATGTTAAGAAAAGAAGTTTAAAAATCTCATGTTGCATAGGTTTAAGTACTCTCTTGTTGCATATTAAGCTAGGATTGAGTCATATTGAATACTTTTATTATACTTTTATAATGCTTGTTTGTCCTTTTTGGAACTTGACAGTTCCTATTCACTATTCACTTTCATGGTAAAAAATGAAATGAGCAACCAGGACATTCTTGTATAAACTCTTTTTTGAGATCCATGAAAGAAAGTCACACAGGTTTGGAATAACATGAGAGTAGGTAAATAAGGGATAATTTTCCTTTTTGGGTGAACTGCTTTGGTAAACAAACCCTATATGATCTTATTTTCTGAGATGTCTTAGGTGCAGTTTACATGACACCATTTAGCTGTTCATTCACACAACAACAACATTTTGGGGGTCTGACTACGCAAACCTTTGAAAACGGGTTTCAAAGTGGAAGTTTTTGAAAATGTGTAAACTACAAAAACGCAAATCTGTGAAAACGGTGATGGCATGCACATGCGTATTACATGCTTAGTCTATAGGTACACACATTTGGCGCAAGTGCTCTGTAAAATAATGTGTATGTGCACAGGCATGTAGTCTTTCTTTACAAAGTGACTTCGCTAACTGGCCTGGCATGCATAATACAGTAATGCATAAAAATAGTT
>RJVU01063416.1:1967678-1990657 GCA_003731715.1 Anabarilius grahami | reverse complement strand
GACAGAACTGGAGAGGATCTGCAAGGAGGAATGGCAGAGGATCCCCAAATCCAGGTGTGAAAAACTTGTTGCATCTTTCCCAAAAAGACTCATGGCTGTATTAGATCAAAAGGGTGCTTCTACTAAATACTGAGCAAAGGGTCTGAATACTTAGGAGCATGTGATATTTCAGTTTTTCTTTTTTAATAAATCTGCAAAAATGTCAACAATTCTGTTTTTTTCTGTCAATATGGGGTGCTGTGTGTACATTAATGAGGAAAAAAATGAACTTAAATGATTTTAGCAAATGGATGCAATATAACAAAGAGTGAAAAATGTAAGGGGGTCTGAATACTTTCCGTACCCACTGTATATATATATATATATTATTTTTTTTGGGGGGGACAAGTTTTGTCTGGTGCCCCAACAATTTATTTTAATTTACCTTTATTAATAGTTTACATTTAATTTGGGGCAGCCGTTACAGCTTTTTATCAGCATCTCGCACCATAAACTTGAAGTGAAGTTCACTGTAGTTCATCTTTGAATAACATGTACTGAGATTACTGTGTTCTGTTTTATTTAACATTGTGTGTGAAATGGCCCCTTATGCCTCACTGGGCTCAAATAATAAATGACAATATTGATTCTGATTTCTGCCTGTTTACCATATTCTATTGGGGAATATTTACAAATAACAGCATACAGGTTTGGAATGACATGAGAGAGAAAAATTTCATTTTTGAACTATTCCTGTAATGTCTGATGTTGACTTTGTGGTCTTTGTGTTGATGCAAGTGCTTGCTTATTATTATATGACTTTCAATTGCTTCAATGCAAACTAAACCTTGTCAATGCTCATTCCAAATAGCATAAATAATTATCTTTTAAATAATTCTTATGACATAGAATGACTGTTCTCTTATCTTGTCAGCACTGTTAAATATTTAATTTTCTATTACAATCAGTTCTCTCTTTATGCAGACTGAGACCTTGTTGCAGTTTAACCTGTTAGCATTCCACTGTACCACTCGTGGTACACATACCATTAAAAATGGACCTTGAGCACACCTGTGTCCTCTAATTCTTAGCCAACATCTAATTATGAACTACTCAACTATCTGGGTCCACAATTGATGTCCGCTATAAAGAGACAGGAGTACAACTCACACAATGAGCCTGTGTCACCCTGGGAACCAATAAAAGCTGGTGGTTCAGCTGAAATTAGACCACTAAAAGTAGTTTTATTGTTAAAAGTGCAAGACTCTGCACTTTTTTTACACCAAGAGGTTAAAGAACTGCTTTTCATTGCATTTCAGTGCAGCTCAGCACTCCAAGTGTATATAATATGTATTAGTTTGGGGGTTACAGGACATGACATTTCACAAAATGTCATGTTCTGCTTAGCCAGGCATTCAGAAAGCTGCAACACTGAGTTAAAGATTACAATTATGCTTTTTATAGCAAGAGTTGTCCTTTAAATGTTTATCAGATCATTGTGTCAAACATTTGACAGACTGACTGTTTTGTAGGAAAGAATGTAATTATAATTCTCACAGAGAAAATCATTTAAATTAGTTAAGTTTTTAAGGAGCCAAGATATAATACTGCCCCCAAACAAAAAGACTCACCTGTTCTGATGTGCAATCCAACTGAAACAGCACAAGTCTATATGTCCTCTAAGTAAAAAAATAAATAACAATCTTCTAGATAAATATGCGATTAGTGAGTGAGTGAAGTGACATGTGGCCAAGTATGGTGACCCATACTCGGAATTTGTGCTCTGCATTTAACCCATCCAAGCGCGCACACACACAGCAGTGAACACACACACCCGGAGCAGTGGGCAGCCATTGCTGCGGCGCCCGGGGAGCAGTTGGGGGTACGGTGCCTTGCTCAAGGCAAGATATAAAACTGCCCCCAAACAAAAAGACTCACCTGTTCTGATGTGCAATCCAACTGAAACAGCACAAGTCTATATGTCCTCTAAGTAAAAAAATGAATAACAATCTTCTAGACAAATATGCGATTAGCAATGACTACAATCCAATGTCTAACATCCACACGGTTCTGAGTTTCAGTTCAAAGTAGAGTAATATTACTGGATTGAAACCCTTATACGGTTCAGTCCAAGCATGTCAGTGACGTCTCCGCGTCCAAATTCCGAGCCAGAATCACCACATTCTCTGTAGCATGCACAAATACGTATTTAGCCTATATGTGTGTGTTGAGTACGCTCCGCACAGCTTGTAGGTCTCCAGCTAACAGCAATATGCGTTCACTCGCAATTGTCTTGAAATGTGTCAAATGTTTTTCGTTGTTATTACTTTGAGTTATGATAAAGAATAGAACAATACGTTGGTGTACAACTGCAGTGCTTTATCAATACATTTCTGCGTTGGGCTAATGCATATACCATGACTGTTTACCACCGAGCTGTGGGCTAGGTTCGCTAACATAAACACAAAACATAATTCCTCTCTGAGTTTTTATTTTTAGAACAGAGCAGAGCACCATCATTATTATAATATAATGTAAGTGATGCAAGCACTATATACTTTACTCTGTGTTAACCAGCAGAAGTCATCTGACCAATCACCGCAGATTAGCGTCGCACAAACGAGGGGTTTGGAAAAATGAATTTTTAAGCGAATCATTTGGGAATAAATAAGGTAAATAAGGAAAAAAATTAATGCATATTAAAAGACAATTAAAGTGTTTTTTTGACCTTGCAGGCTTTTAAACCTGTTGTTGGGGACTTCCAAAACAAAAATAGGAACCATTCAAATGCCATAATAGGGGCACTTTAAACTAGTAGTTAAACTGAAGTGTTTTAACACACACAGTAATCCAAACATAGATGGCTTTTCTGTTAGCCATCACACATTATGCTTTTGCTTAGACTCATGAGGACAATCAGTTTCTTTCAGATCAAAAGACTGCTGATTATCCTGTCGGTACATTGTGTTGGCTTTGCAGGTAAGTGTACTGTGGTTGTGAAGGCCACAGCTGGTAAGATGGTGGTGGAGGACCCATGGGCTGAAATAATGTCTGTTGTTGTCATGATGCCTACAAAGGGTGGGTGTTGGCACTGGGACAGTTTGAACATTGTGATATTAAGAAGCCTGAGACTGACCATTTTTAATTAGCTGAGAAAGAAAGGACAGCATGTTCATTTCAAGCTTGTGTTTAGCTTGCATCTGTAACAGAACTTCATTGCCCTTCTCCAGAACTTCTGCAATCTGTTTTGTGAATCCATCCCATTTTGTTTATCTGTTTTCTGCTTGTTGCAGTTCCTGTGAAATAGAAATAAATATTATTTGCCTCTTACTGAAAAGTTTTCACTTATGTTGACTTGCATGCTTTTACTTAAGTAATACAAGTATTACCAGCATAATGCACTTTAAATATGAAAAGTAAATGTAGTCAGTGCAGGAAAATGTCCCCATGTGATTTGTCATATTACAAATTAGGCACTTATTTTCAAAGGGAGTCCCAGAAGAGGAGCACTCTCTCATAATGTATAATGTTATCTTTTATTACATATTGTATATGTAGTGTTCTAGTTATGAACTTACCACTTGTGGCTGTCCCCACAACACCCAATTCTTCAGTAATGCAAGCTAAGCGATGTCTGAGCTGTCAATAACAGCCAAAGGATGGACACTTGGCTTTTTTCAGAGTATGCTGTCTAAAGCATCAAAAATTGGGCTGCTCATCTGGCCTGCACAGCTTTTGTTGTTGCCATCTTTAATTTCTTTGTATTTAGTTTTCAGATTTTTAAATTTTTCGTTGTAATTGTAACCTACAGAACACCCTTTCCTCCATGCCGCAGTATATTTCTTGGTAAATGGCCTTATTGTGATAAGTGCCTTCGAGTTTTGCCTGCACGGAAGCCTCTCCCCAAAGTGCCAGCAGGCAATTGACCTGTAGGCCAGTCCTGTTCTCCTCTCTGCTTGAATCCATGGACATGACCGAAATCTTTGGACATACCGTTTGAATAGCATTTGAATACCTCCGACAATTTGAAATCCAATTTGAGCAGCCAGAGCATCCAGACTGAAATGTATCTGTAAAAGTCTGTTTTTAATCGCATTTCAAACCACCTCCAAATGTCAGATTTCATGTGTTTTTTGTTGTCCAGACTTTCAAAAAACGATCTGGATAAAATCTGGATATGCAAAAAATCAGATTTTTTAGCTGGCAGTCAGAACATGGCCATAGTTATCTTTTCTGGTGTGAATGGGCCATAACCCTGTGGTGTCCTTATAATGACCACAAATGAACTGTATAAAAAAGATTGCCATTATGAAAAACATTGCTTATTTAAATCATTAAATAAGTTTATTTTAACTAATTTAAAAATATTATATATATATATATAAACGATACAAACTTTTGTACATGTATGTATGTGTATATACAAAAGTTTGTAATAAGTTGTTTTTTTTTTTATATATCTANATCTATACTCTGTGATTTTTACTAGTATGTTGTTATGATTAATTTATATGATTAATTATTTATGTATTTACTATTATGGTGATTATTGTTCCCTTTTGTACTTCGATCATATTCAGTTTTTGTTATTTTTGTATTGCCAGCTGTATTACTCATAACTATGACAAAAGAACTACTTTTTTTTTTCTAAAAAAGTTCTCATGATTAAACCAAGTTTTATGAAATTTTAGAGATGTGTGTTGTACAAAAATTAGCAAATATCGTCTGAATAAAACACACAGATAGTGACAAGCAGAAATAAATAAATTAAGAGAAAATGATGAAATCAAAAGTTACTAAATGTGCCAACAAAAACAACAGCAGTTGCACAATAAACAAAAGTACAAAGAACAAAAGTACAAAGATGAATTTCATTGTATGGCACAAAAGGATCCCCCTTTTCTTCAACTTTTGTCATCATGGGTAATTTGATTTTGAGTGATTATTAAATTATCTTTGCTTCTCATTTATCAGTGTGTTGTGTTAGGTTGGATTTGCTCTGTGGTCTTGTTGCTTTTGTACAGAGTCACTGGACTGTTTTGTCCTCTAATTTACAGGGACAAAGGACATTGTAACAATCATACAAGCCATGCCATATCTGAGGGCTGCACGTCTGAGCAGATGATTAAATCAAATCTTTTTACTTCAAGAGGGAAATAGTCCAATTTTCCACTGCTTTATTCACTTGTCAAAAATTTTCAGCATCTGATAAGACCTTCTGGTGGGAGAAAAATAGGTTACATAACATTTAGAGGGGAATTCAATAACAATAAATTGGGCCCAATGATAATGTAGTTTATTTACATGCACTGTCTGCTGTGTTTTAGCACCAAAAAGGAATATAAATCACCTAACAGTGCAAAAAAGGGCATATAATAATAATAATAATAACACAAAACAA
This sequence comes from Anabarilius grahami, assembly GCA_003731715.1. NCBI lineage: Eukaryota > Metazoa > Chordata > Actinopteri > Cypriniformes > Xenocyprididae > Anabarilius > Anabarilius grahami. The sequence goes on along the minus strand of RJVU01063416.1, from coordinate 1,985,277 downwards.
ACAGCCAGTCAAAATTCCCCCTCTTGCAGGCTGGTTCTGGGTGCTAAGTTGTTAATACTGCAGCAGACCACCACAAGCTATCATTTGAATATGCGGAAAAAGTAGACAATTAAAAGTGGACAATTAAAGACCATAAGTTATTTGTATCACAATGCATAATGGGTATCTGCCTAGGCAATGGTTTTCCTACATTCAGTTAAGCAATGAGACCCAGAAAATGTGATTAGCTGATTTAAAAGAGTGAGATAACTTCCATAACAAGGAAAAATATCCACTCAGAAGACCTCAGTAACCTCATAGAAATGCCCTGAAAACCAAATTACTATCATTTAATTTTGTAAAAATCTGCTTAATATCTTGCTTTTGCTAAAGGGTCTAATCAGGGTTCTTCCAAGCTCAAGCTGATGTCAAGTATTTGTTTGTGAAAATCTCCTTTTATTTGAACACCATAACAATAGTTGTAATTATATTAAGGGTTTTTCACTGCTCAGTATTTAAAACGAAATAAACCACATTGATTTCCCTCCCTCCCTGTAGAGTACAACAGTGCCTAACCAAGGTTTCACTTTGTAAAATTTGTCAGCACTGCAGATGAAGGTGACATGTCATTAGCTCTACAAAACTCCCCAAGCGATCCTGTCTCCTTGAACCTCATATCCACACTCTTTAAAGTTCTCATTGCATTCTCCCACCATTGGAGTGAAATGGGATCCTAAAATCTGTGCAGTAAAATTGAGCCATTAGTCTTTAATATAGCGTTTATGAAAATGTATTTACTCCTCATGCAGGTCTTGAAATGATGAAGCTATACCCTGACCTTCACAATGGAACCAAAATATACTTTAAGGGCTGGCATTTCTTGGTGAATGTAATATATTCATATGAGAGTGATGCAAGTCCTGTGTGTTTGTGTGTGTGTGTGTGTGTGTGTAAGGAACCCTCCATCGGCCCAATGAACGGAATCCGACGGCCTGGGCGAAGGCGTATATGTCTTTTCAGCGCCCCTGTGAAGTTCACTTAACTTTTAGAACTTAGTTTCAATTTTACTTTAGCTGCTCGTTTAATCTGACTCTAATTTCAAATGATTGTTACTCTTAGATTGTGTTCTAATTAGAAATTAATCATTGGTCATGTATTAATTTAGATATTTGATTATTCTGGGTATCCCACACTTTCAATTATTCGTTCATTACGGACCCATATCACTTAGAGTCACACGTCCCGGGTTTGCGCGGATCTCACGACACAAACTTGCATAGATGAGTGAGGAGAGTTTGGGCAAGGTGGTGTTCGATTTCTTTGAGATCTTCTCTCCAGATGAGCTTTATTGCTTTATTGCAGGGTGCTTGTTCTCAGCTTTTGTCTTAGCAGGAAAATCAAGTCTTACATGTGTGTGTGTGTGTGTGTGTGTGTGTGTGTGTGTGTGTGCGCGCGCATGATTTTGTGACATATCAGGACACAAATTTGTATAATGACATGGGTATGACATAGGTATTACAAGGAGGGGGTGACTTATGAGGACAATACCCCATGTCCCCAGTTTTCAAAAGGCTTATAAATCATACAGAATTAGCTTTTTTGAGAAAGTAAAAATTTGCACAATTTTCTGTGATGGGTAGGGGTAGGGGTAGTGTAGGGCGATAAATACGGTTTGTACAGTAGTAAAAAAAATTATGCCTATGGAATGTCCCCACAATTCACAAAAACAAACGTGTGTGTGTGTGTGTGTGTGTGTAATATGGAACTATCAGATTAGAGCTTTTTAGATTTGTCAAAAGACATATCTGAGTCAATCTAAGGTTAATCATTCGTTTATTACACACCTTAGACATTGGTTATATTGTTGGTTTTATAAACAAGGACCAACATTGTCAGAGAAAGTGGCATTTACACACTTTGACAGGACAGCAGAGAAGATGGAGAGTGAGTCAAATACCCCCTTTTTTTCACTTGTACATCTCTTCCTGCCATAATTGTTAAATGGACCAGTGGACAAGTTTAGCATTCATCTTCTGCATTTCCTGCTTTATGACAGTTCTGTGTAAACTAATCTGACAGTATTTGAAAGCTCAGCACAGAGTCTTATGAGTTTTACTCTGGTGACACATGTCCGGAACATCATTTGGGAACGTAAATGTCCTTTTCAGAATGTGCACCCTCTGCTCAGATAAAGTGGGCATGAACAAGCATCAGATGTTCACTCCAACACCAATTTTTCCTTTGCAAATGTGAATACTGAATAAATGAGCCATCGAGCAACTTCAGACAGTGCGTTTATCATCCAACTCTTCATTCTCATCTCTTAATCAAACCCAGTCAAAGAGTACAACCAACTGTCAGCAAAACTGATTCACCTTCCCATGGATGTTGTATAAGCATGACCAATCAATTATGATTAAAGCAAAAATAGCTTCAAATGAGATCATAACTGTGCCATTCTTAACTCAAGGAGGTGCATTCCTATTCATTCTGTGTTCATAAACATTGTATCTGTCACGGGTGGTTGCAGGAAGGCAGACATAAAAGAAGATAATAAATCCAAAAGGCAGGTTTTAATGATAATTCCAACAGGCAGGCGATAAGACGCAACACACATAAACTTAACGGTGATCGGACAGAGAGAGAGTGAACAGGAGGAACTTAAATAGCAAACACCACTGAGGATAATTAAGAGAACACAGCTGACACACATGAAATAATAATGATGGTAACCAGGGAGACAGACGAGTAGCGCTAAACAGAACAAAGGAACATGTGACAAATGAAAACAAACTGAAAGTCCATACAAACAGAAACTAACAGACTGTGACATTACGCCCCGTATGGGTGGGCAGACGGAGGACGATGACCAGGGTGGAGATCCAGAGAGCAGAGGATGAGCTGGTGCGACCGAGGGTGAAGGTGGAGCCTGAGGGAGGGCGGAGCTTGCCGAAGCCGAAGGGGTGGAGGGCCGGAGAGCAGCGGATGGCCCACAGGTACACAGCAGAGGCTTGGCGATGTCCGACCCAGGGGGGAGCCAACTGTCCGAGGGAGCCCGGCGAGTCCGAATGCTCGATGGTCGATGCCGGAGTCGAGGGGAGGAGGAGTGTAGGCGCAGGAGCCAGGTCGAGGGGTCGAGGCGATGCTGACCACATATAAACTAATAATGATGGTAACCGGGGAGACAGACGAGTGGCGGTAAACAGAACAAAGGAACATGTGACAAATGAAAACTAACCGAATGTCCATGAAAACTGAAAGTCCATACAAACAGAAACTATCAGACTGTGACAGTATCCTCCATTGGAATTTTAAGTGCCATATGATTCTGGCATAAACCCAAATCAGAACAACTGGACTGGGCCCACACTTGCACTTGAATATGTTTCATAACCTCACAATAGTATTCTGTGCTCGCCAGAGGAAGATCATAATGAACAGTGCTCATCAAACTGAGTCTGTTGTTCCAAGCCTAAGTGGCTGGTCACTTAAATCAAGTCTCTTCAGCACAGAATACTGATGAGGACTTTGTTTTAATCTCTCAGATTTCTCTTCAAAAGAAAGGCTAACAAAGTCTTTAGCTGGCCTCATATGCATTTTGAAAGGACAGACTGAGGTCAAGGGTGAAGGCATGTTGGTAAGTATTTCTTCTTTAGCCCATAATAATCATTGTGCTGTTTAATTTTATTTCTCTGTATTTTATTGAACTGGAATCAATAATAAATGGAGCCTGCTTGCAAATTTCTTGTGTGTGCAAATCAGGGAGAGCTGTAATACTTGTAGAAAGCTATCTGTTTGTTTTCAAATTCATCTCAATGGCATTTGCTGGTGCAGGACCCTCTCAAAATATGTACTTTAACATCTGCCATCCCTGCTCATGGGCAGAGCTGTCAAATAGGAGGGACAATTAGGCCCGGAAAACAATCTCATTTTCAACCAAGAATTGACCTCAGGCAAAACATCTAGGCCTGCTGTATAATAATGAAATGTTGTTGCTTTTAAAAAATGTTTTTTATTTTTATTTATTTATTTTATAATATACAAACAGGAAAATCCTTAGTGTCAAATAAACACTGCTCAGGGTTTGTGTTCTTAGAGTAGAAGTAATAAACTGAAGCAGTGTTGTACTTAATAAAATCAGGATCACTCTACAAGTGATGATTGACCATTAGTGATGACACCAGCTGTTAACAAGCTGTGTCACTTAGACAACAAGAACAGACAAAAAGATAACAGAGAAGCAGACAGTACAACAATTACAACTGTCTTTCAACCACACAACCTTGGATGAAATCCACTGCATATAAAAATATAGCTGCAAGTAGCAATGCGGGGCCAGGCACCAAAACAGACTATTACAGTAAGTGGCATACAGAAAGAAGACAAATGAAAGAAATAGAATATACAAGGGATAATAAAAATTACACAGATGTTGCAACAAGCAAGATTCAATGTAATTACAACTTATCAAATTTCCTATAGCACGTGAAGGCATCATTTGTTTGATAGCAAGGAGTGCTTCCAGGGTGAGAGTGCACACACAAAAGCATTAGGTAGCATGTTAGCGGATTATGATGCTAAGCACTTAATGCGGCTTACGGTTAGCATAACAGCCACATTAGAAAGAATGACAAATGTTTAGCATGCTAACCAATTAGCATGCTAAGCTAACATAGCATTAGACAAACATGAACCCAGTCAAATTCAGAAAGCTGTTTCTCTGTAAGGGTAGCAAATATAAAAAAATCTGTTTGGTCATTTCTGTGCAGTTTAAAAATCATCTGAGCCAATAGTGGACAAAATTGGACAACATTTGAATGAGGAGTAGCAAAAAAACTAAAAAAAGTTTTTCATTAACTTCAAAATGGTGGACAAGCAAAATTATGGAAAAGGAAAAATCTAATATTTCTTTGCAGCTATTTATACGTCTGAATTTAGGAAAAGGCTTTTTAGAACCAGCTTACTACGGGCTTTTCAGCTACATTTGAACCCATGAGCCAACAACTCAGATATCATGAGATCCAAACATATTGTCCATTTCTCATGTTTTCTTTATACCAGGTTACTTAAATAGTCCTGTGGTGTGATTAAATATATTTTGAAAAGGACTCATGTCTCTCAATAAATATCCATAAAAAATAATCATAACTGCATGATATTACATGAGAGTGAAACAAGTTTAGCTATATAGCATGTCAACTACCCACTTTCTCTTTTTCAGTAGAAACCTTATGAATGTAAGTGATTTCTTTAGAAAAGTCTCAGAACAGTGTAGTGCAGTAGTCACTGCTCCAAAACTCAGCTGCAACCAATCAAATCTAATGAAAGCTTCTATTTTTGTTGAAAATAACATTTAATGGCTTGCATCAATCAATGCAATTATACATAGCAAGATTAATAATGACACTATAAATCAATTATGTTCATTTCAGTAATGAGTTAATCAATCTATTTTCCCCATGTGAAAGTAAAGTTTTTACATTTCTTCTCCATTCAGTATAACTTTAAACTGTTCAGTTTCATGAGTTTGTGAAGTCCATGGACCCATTTTCAGACAAAGAAAGAGATTATAAATGTTTAAAAGCACATATTAGTCTGTCGATTTTTAAAGCTAACATCAACCTGTCAAAGCATACTACAATACATGGGTGGGCTGAATAAAATGGTGAACTGATGATAAAAGGATCATTCTGGTGGAAAAGTATGCACAGAGAGTCACAAGGTTTGGGTATCTGTCAAAACATTGTGTATGGGGGAGAGGAAATTATCTGAATGAGCCCATATTTCTCAGATGACACAAGGCCATTTGCAAAGCCTGAGTTAGGGACCTCATCCAAATGCTATAAAAAATTAATAGAGTGTTGAAAACATTAGGCTCTGTCTTCATGCTTCAAAAGTCATGCTGCAAAGATAACATTATCAAGTTGTTTTTGCTGCACCTTGAAATGCCAAGTATTTGAAGAAACCAAACAGCAGTCTTATTTATACTGAAGTTATGCGAAATATCTCAAGTCTTTTGAAGGTACAATGATTGATAGGATTTTCTTTGAAACTGTATATATACTTTGACAAACCAAATTTTAACATGTTATTCACTGAAAATTTTGCCAACCACTTTGGCTCTCAAATCAAATATAGGTGCATTAGACCAGCTAAAGCCGTTAAATTCTAGCTTGGCCAGGCTGGCAAACAACCTTAAGCTATTCATTATTATGTTTATGCAATATTCTGAATTCTAAGATTGGTCCTTGTTGGCTGAACAGTAAACTATTTAAATAATAATAATAATGATAATAAAATCAAATAAAAAAGCCGTTATTAAATATTTTGATTATGAAACTTGATGCTGTACCCCTCCAGTGCTTAGTTCATTCCTACATGCTTTGCCTTTCTTGCAAAAAGTAATTACACAAGGAGTCAACACAGTGACACCAATTTGATTACCAGCTCAGCATGTTTGAGAACACGGTTGCCTTGTACCATGCCCAAGCACGATTGTCCCCCCTCCCCACTCCCTGCTGGCCTGCAGTCACATTGCACTTAACTTTCAGGGTCGGGAGCACAGTTACCAGGAATGGGTTAACGCACGGCCTATCGGGTAAGCGCCCAGGGCACTTGACCAGAGGGGAGGCTCAGACAAGCTGCGGGGAGAAACCTCTCAACGGGAAACTGGAATGCCACACCCGTTAAATTATTATTTTTTTAAAACTGTTAAATTCTCTCTCTCTCTCTCTCTCTCTCTCTCTTTTTTTTTTCTATGAAGGTATGTATTTACTGTTTCACATGAACCCACCTTGAAATGATACAGGAAAAATTTTGATATATGTGGGTGATTCTGACCAGAATAATTTCACCAGCAGTGTAAACTCAATCAGACTTTATATTGCTAGTCAAATGTCTGGCTATGCAAGACTGGATAGCATCAGTCTTATTTTCTCAAACCTTTCATAGTCCACAGTAGTACATCATTTCCACAAATAGAAGTACAGTGGCTTTTTTTTCACTCATGCAAACTCTATTATGTTCTTCCATGTATGTTCCTATTAATTATGATTTTATGATCACACAAGGTGCTTCAATCTAATACCTTGTGCTTGCCAATCTTGTCATGGTCTTTACAAAGAAGAGAGATTAATGTTCGCTACCGAATATAATATTAATTATACAAATCTTCCATGGCTCGTCAGTGCAAGTATCTCCTTCATTTCTTTGTCTCAGATAGAAGAGCTAATCAACAGTGAGAGAATAGAAACCACACCGCTTACAAAATAACTGTTAATTACCTGCCAATGACGAAGATGGAGGACTTACTAGACACTAGGGTATTTTGGGAAAAAAAAAAAACATTCTTTGAGAGCAGAGCGCTGTTGGTGGTGAAGTCCACTTATGGGAAGAGAAAGTCAGAAAATCAAATGCAGCGGGACATGGACAAGAATCATGATGAAGTTATTTGTATGCAATTGCATATCTGCTTCACTTAAAAAGCTTCAGTCATTGTAACAGCATGGGTGGGGAAATTAATGGTTTCAACCAATCTCCTTTGAACTTTTGTCTGGTGAAAACTATGCAACCACATGAAACTACCATGGCAAACACAGGGATGGTGAAGAGGTGCATTTTTGCTTGTTTTCATTCCAAAACCCTAACTGCATTTCACAATTCAATCAATTACGGAGAAAGAGATTAAAAATTATATTGCACAAATCTTAAACTTGTGTTTTTATCTTCTTAAAAGTTGTTTTCCTTGCTTTTATTACTCTGTACTTTGTGCTTTCTTACATTTTCTGCTCATATTTTACTCTTTTGTATGCTTGTGCTGTTTTTCTCTTCTTTCCATGTTCCGCTCTTGCGTTTCTAAATGTTGCAGTTCAAGTTTCATGTAAATTAGGGCAGGCTTAAGCGTCACCATTGGTCCACTAGTTCTAGATTGACAGCTCCTCATCTAGCCAATCAATCAAATAGAGGGAGATGACATCACTTCAATGCGACTCATGGCTACTGATGCTCACACCCTCCCTGCGTTCCATTCAGAAGGGCTCATCCCTATGCCCTAATCCCTTCAAAGGGTTTATCCTCCGGAGTGAGAGCTTCGAAGGGATGAAGGGTGTAGGGGTAAAAAAAACTCTTTTTTTGGAACGCACTTCTGCGTCATCTTAACGTGACAATCAAGGAGGAGTAGATTGTGCAAGCTGCGCCCTTTGTTTAACGTTAGTTTATTTATTTATTTTTGGTTTATCGCACCATATTGTATATTGTGTCTATGAATTTGAAACATTTGAATGGGCTGATAAAGGGAGCTGTAAATTATTTTTGTTTAAGTACAATGTCATTTCGACCATAATAATGTACCAAATTTAAATCGTATAAATATTACAGTAGTATAGAAAAATAATACATACATTTATAGGTAAAATCGAACTCCGCGCCTCTTGTACCCATTTTGTGACGTCAAATAACTTCCCTGTGCAAAGGATCATGGGGGCCCGAAGTGTCCATCAGTTGTACCCTTCGAAATCTTTCATTCCGAAGGGCCCTTTGAAGTGGCCAGTTTTGAGCACTTCGGTTTGGAACGACCCTTCAATATGGCGGCCATGATTATTTTCACTCCGAAGTGCCCTTCAGAGGGCGATATATCCCGTTTGGAACGCACCACCTCCCTGCGTTCCATTCGGAAGGGCTCATCCCTATGCCCTAATCCCTTCAAAGGGTTTACCCTCCGGAGTGAGAGCTTCGAAGGGATGAAGGGTGTAGGGGTCAAAAAAACTTTTTTGGAATGCACTTCTGCGTCATCTTAACGAGACAATCAAGCAAGAGTAGATTGTGCAAGCTGCGCCCTTTGTTTAACGTTAGTTTATTTATTTATTTTTGGTTTATCGCACCATATTATATATTGTGTCTATGTATTTGAAACATTTGAATGGACTGATAAAGGGAGCTGTAAATGTTTTTGTTGAAGTACAATGTCATTTTGACCATAATAATGTACCAAATCTAACTTGTATAAATATTACAGTAGTATAGAAAAATACTATACATACATTTATATGTAAAATCGAACTCCTAACCATTCTGTGACGTCAAAGAACTTCCCTGTGCAAAGGATCATGGGCCCAAAGTGTCCATCAGTTGAATCCTTCGAAATCCTTCATTCCGAAGGGCCCTTTGAAGTGGCCAGTTTTGAGCACTTCAGTTTGGAACGACCCTTCATTATGGCGGCCATGATTATTTTCACTCCGAAGTGCCCTTCGGAGGGCGATATATCCTGTTTGGAACACACTGCCTGTTGTGAATTCTCTCCTTTTAAGTTTAAAGTTCGCTATGTGTGTGACGTTTTAAGTTATGACTTACGTAAGTAACGCATGCGTGTATGAGCTAAGCGTGACTGCCTATTCACTATCACTCCAGCGGAGCAGTCAGATCGCATGCTCTCCTAAAGTGCAGCGTTTATGTGCAAGAGAAAGTTAATGTCAAGTCAGTTTTAATTCAATGTATATTGTTGTTAATGCAGATTGTTACACTGTATTGCAGCAGTATTAGCTTTCACAGTGTTCATTATGTCCTAATGCTTCGCGATCTTTCTGAGTGTAATTTGATTTTGTTTAACGAGCGGATTTGTCCCGCTAGCATCGCGGCTAGTATTGGTAATGTTTACTAAAATTATTCGCTCAAAGTGTAACATTTCTCAGTAAGATAATATCATTCTGTGGTCGCCATTATTACTGCCTGTATTAATAATTTCCCTATATAATTCATATTTTGTGGGTTTTGTAATCTTTATTACACTGCAGTTTAATATTGCTGACTCATGCTGATATATTATTCGGTCATATTTATATATCAGTTAATTATGTAAAGTTGTTTATTATTGAGTTTGTAATCTGTTAAATTGTTGATTATATTTAGAAAATTGTATTTATTTCAGAAAACTACCTCAAGTACACTTCTGTGTGTATATGGTCACTCTTGTGCAATAAACAACTAAACTCTATCTGATGACTCCGACTCCCTGACCAGAGTTCTGCAGCGGTCAATAACATATACACCAGCTTTCAGTGAGGCAAACCCCAACACACTCATACAAGGGAAGTTAACAGTTTAATTTGAAACTTTACAAGGACTTTAAAGCTGTAAAGTTATCTGAAGTATGGACAAATAATTCCTCTTTTTGAGATACTCTTTTTAATGTGCAGTCTTATTTTGATTGCTAATCTTTATGTTCATAATGGTATTTGGTGTTAAAATATTACTTGGCTCATGATGCTAATATGCTAAGGCTACTGTAGCTATTATACTTCTTAAATGTTGTTGTTAAAGATCATAGGTAACCTGGTAAATTAATTCAAAGACTGAATGTATCATTGCACAAATTGCTCAAAACTGTAAGATTAATGTTTTAAATATAGCTTTAAAAACAAAATTATAGATCAGGGATAGACAACTTCAGTTCAGGAGTGCCGCTGTCCTGCAGAGTTTAGCTCCAACCCCGATTTAAAAAAAAAAAAAAAAACACCCGTCTATAGTATTAATAATCCTGAAGACTCTGATTAGCTGGTTCAGATGTGTTTGATTAGGGTTGAAGCTAAACTCTGCGCTTGCCAATCCATGTTATAGAAATATTAATTTAAATGGCCAGTAGGTGGCAGAAAGTTACTGTCTTTATGAGTGAGTCTTTCATTTAAAAGTCTCGTTCAAATCAGGAATTCATTTATGAAACACTGCTGTGTTGCTCAGAGATGAGTGACGCTATTCTGCTGTGGCTTTGTTTGATACTCTTTTCATCAAAATAGTGCAAAAACACACTCAAAATTAACTTATTGCTATATTGATTTATACAACAGCTCAATAAACATTTGCGTGATGATGTTTATTGAGCTAATGTTAATTGGTAATGTTTATTGAGCTAAAATGTGATAAAATTAATAAACCAACACCCTTCTCAATGACTGTCACGGAGTCACAGCCAACGGCCACCAATACCAACGTTGCGTCACCAGATCTTCACGCTCCACCCACTCGTTCACAGTCTCCCGAATACTAATCACCTGCACCTGCACATCATCATCATGGACACTATAAAGACTCTCACTTCCCTCACATCATTGTCTGGTCTCGTCTCTCGTACCTGGACTCATGTACCTGTCACTCACCTGAGTTTACCGTGTTCCCATCCTGTCGTCTTCCGTCTTCAGTTATCCGTTCTCTGTGTTCACCAGCATCTACAAAAGACATTCCTCTGTTATCATCCAGCTAAGTTACTATTCATAAGTGCTTGTTTCTTTGACTCACCTGCATCCACCGTCTGCCTGTGTTCGTGCCTCTGTTCAATAAACTTGTGTTCACTTACCTCTCTGCCTCCGTCTGTGTCCTGACAGAGACATACTGTACATGGAAGACAAAATCTATAAATCTGTTTACAGGAAAACAATACATGACAAAATATGCAGGCAGTTTACTATTATGAGCAATATACAATGATCTAAACAATTGCAATGGCATATCTTTAACTGTAACTCATAAATATATTAGTAAGGTAGGTTTCATATGTTACATTCTCTTGTGCAAAAGATAACAAGCAAGCTTATTATTATTGTATGAATACTAAATATATCTAACTGTAATACAACAGGTATAGATGAGCCAGGCACACATAAGAGTGACATTGTGAGGCCGCTGTATAGTGGCAGTTGTGTTTCGCGGTGCCAGGGCCAGTGGTAGGTGCATTAAAGGTGAATATAGCAGTGATGGATCGTCAGACAGGCACAACTGTGACAGGTTGTCGATAGGATGGTGAATTTAACAATAAAAGATTTTCCAGGTTGACGTATATACCGGTGACAGGTCGAGTTGCAGGTACATATATACAGTATAACTTTGTCCTGCCACAGAAAGATTTTACCCCAGCTCGGAAATTGCCAACTGTGATGTTATCTTCCCCTGCATGAGTGAGCATCAGTAGCCATGAGTCGCATTGAAGTGATGTCATCTCCCTCTCTTCGATTGATTGGCTAGAGGAGGAGCTGTCAATCTAGAACTAGTGGACCAATGGTGACGCTTAAGCCTGCCCTAATTTACATGAAACTCGAACTGCAACATTTGGAAATGCAAGAGCAGAACATGGAAAGAAGAGCAAAGAGAAAAACAGCACAACCGTACAAAAGTGTAAAATATGAGCAGAAAATGTAAGAGAGCACAAAGTACAGAGTAATAAAAGCAAGGAAAATAACTTTTAAGAAGACATAAACACAAGTTTAAGATTTGTGCAATATAATTTTTAATGTGTTTAAAGTTTTCATTCATGCTTATTTTTTTAAATGCGCTTTTAATTTTTAGTTTCATGCTTATTATATTTTGATCCGTGACCACGTTCTTTGCCATTCTGATCATTGTGAATTTTTTTTAAAAATTTGTGTTATATATTTTTACGTGTTTTTAAATTTTTGATTCACGCTTATTATTTTTTGATCCGTGACCGCAATACTATTGGAGGGAATCTAACCCCATACATACGATGGCATCACAAGGTGTGCCCGGGCGCATAAAGTGGGCACCTGCAAACACATCATCAGATTCGTATTGTCTGAAGGAAGACGTACAAGCATCCCCGAAACATGGTGACGTGATGCAGTGTCTCGTTCCCTTCTCTAACCTAGACGTTCCCTTTCGATGGAACTCAACGGTGCATTGATGACACTATGGCCTACGTGACCTCAGGCCTAGGTAGCTCAAAGTGACAACACCCTTGTGACAACATTGCTCCCAGAGACTAGTATTAGGAAAGGCCCTGAAGCATTCATGCCCAGTAGGGACCTTGAAAGAGTCTAAACCATGCTCCAGGACAGCACAGATCCCCAGAGCAGAAATACCAGGAATATAGACTTTAGCTTTTGCTAAGTCCATACCTATAACCACCCAACTAAGCTAATTGAAGTTGCTTACAGTTGATTGTATACTAGGCCAGAGCAATGAGAAGGAGCATAACCTTACTTAACATCCTGTTCCTGGAGAAGGCGAAATAAGAGAGAATAATGAGCAGTGTTGGGCACGTTACTTTAAAAAAGTAATTAGTTAGTTACTTCTCACAAATAGTAACAGAGTTAGTAACTGAGTTAAATCATTATAAAAGTAACTAATTACCAGGGAAAGTAACTATTGCGTTACTTAAAAAAAAAAAAAAAGTAAAATAACTTGAATGCCCCCAATATTAAATATAAGTCTAAGAATAAATAATTCTTGATCTGACTCGTGACTCATGATCCACTCTTGCTTATGAAATTTCTCTGTACAGTACAATAGCCATTAAAGAAAATGTAATTTCATATATATGTTTAAGTAGTTATGTTTTAAATTCATTTACTTGATTATGAAAAGTGAACAGCATGAGTAAAATGCATCATAAGATGCGCAATATATCGGGAGGCATGGAGTGGGTCAGACATGATTTTGACCACTTCAAGTTTTGTTTTGTAGAAAGCATTTATTTAAAGTGAATTTCGTTTTGTAAAAAACCAATTGCCTGGATTTAATAAATAAGAAGCAAATTTAGCAGACAATATAATCATGGCAGGCGCGGGCGCGATCACTGGCGCGTGAACTGGAGCGCGTCTTACAGGCTAAATGAACCGAAACTCAGCGTATAGGCTGCTTGCCTCGCAGACATGAGAAATATATCTATAGAAAGCTTGACATATCTAAAAACGAAAAGAAATAGGCTACTCTGATTATGTAGCCTAATCCGAATGAAATGTACATTCTCTCTAGGTGCGTCCAGTATGCGGAGATGATGAGAGTCAGCAATGTCAACTTCATCTTCGCAGCCGACACTGATTAAGAAAACATTACTTTATTAATAAACAATTAAAATGTCTCCTTGCTGTTTAGGTCACATTCATAATTATTACTTTTGCCGGTTCTTTATGGCAAGCTTTATGCGTGTGCTTGACTGCATAGCCTATATTTGTCACAGACACGTCAGGTTCAACCCCGCTGCAATACCCACGCACTCAATCACCGGCATACTAATCATCGCCACCTGCACATCATCATCACCGCAATCACCACCAGTATTTAAGCCCCACACTCACACACATTCACTGTCCGGTCTCGTTGGTACTACAATCATTTGTATGCTTACCTCAAGGACTCTAAACGCTATACTTACCTGTCTCCATCGTCTCCATTCCTCCTTGTGTTCCGTCCTGCCTGTGTGTGAGTGTTCCAGTCATCTGTCTCCAGCGTCTCCACCCAGCATCATCTGTAAAGCAACATTAAGGACAGTATTACTTCTATTCAACCTCAAGATCATCCCATACTTCTTTCACCCACCTGTTACTCTGCTGAATGTCATAATAAACAACCTCAACTGCTTTTATCTCTGCCTCCGGTGTCTCTGTTGTAACAATATTACATAAACGCTCATAATTATGGTTTATTCTCTCCTGTATTTAAGAAATTAAATGAATATAAATGTGATTAGTCAACTAATGGCTTAAATTAATAACTACTAGTCAACTAGAAGAACTTATTTCACATATTTTCGATCCAGCATGTCACAAAGGGTATTTGAGCTTGCGCTAAGCTCGTATGCTCACAGACACACACACAGAGCATCGTTCATTATTATCAGTTTAAAATTAGGCTATATTTGTGTATGACTAACCGCAGCACACACCAGAGAAAAATCTTTGCAGGTCCTATGGCTGAGAGAGAGCCTACTCTGACGAAAACCGCTTCAGTGAGCTCAATTATAGTAACGCGGAATTTTTTTTGTCAGTAACGGTAACGGCGTTGTAATGGGAGAAAAAGTAATTCATTTGATTACTCGTTACTTTAAAAAGTAACGGCGTTAGTAACGCCGTTTATTTATAACGCCGTTATTCCCATCACTGATAATGAGTAGCCCATTCCAATCGTTCTGTCCAGCTTTACTTTGTTCTCTCTCTCTCTCTCTCTCTCAGCCACTAGTATTAGAGTGTAAGGAAAGGCCTTGAGGCTTCCATGCCCAATAGGGACCCATGAACCAGTCCGAGCCATGCTGCAGTACGATGCAAATCCTCAGAAAAGAGCCACCATAAAAATGGACGTTAGCCTCAGCTAAGACCACGCCAAAGACTATAGAATAACACAAGACGCGTCACTCATATTGTTTTGAATGGGAGAAAGTGCAATGTGCAATATGGCGGAATAAGTCCCGCCTTCTAAACAAGAGCCAATCGCTGGTAAAGTCATTGCGTCACTGCAGCGGCCGTTAGAAGCTCCGGTTCCTATAGAAACAGTCAGACACGTGCAATAAAACATAGTTTGTTAAGAGCATGACTCAAACATTCCATTAATGGAATTATTCAAGTCCTCTTTTATTTTTTTGTTATTTTTATCCATTCCGCATCTCCCACATATGTGTGTTTTAGCAAAGTGATCTGTGTTGCAAGTTGGTGAATGAAGATACTTGACAGGTTATGTGTCACTACTCTGCTTTATTAATTTATCCAGTGTAAAACCCTGACACCGCCACACAAGTGTGGCTTATTGTTAATGACTGTCCTACTACAGGACTTAACACAGAGTAACAGCTCAATACCAGTTACAAAAGACTACTGTGACAGTCTGTCACAGGCAATTCTAGTTGCTTTTTTCATCAATTAATTTAAATTATCCTTTGACTATGTTCTGGTCCGCCATCTAGTGGCAAACATTTTTTTTGGCCCGATGCCAAAGCCGACCCCTGCTTTAAAGGCTCCCATCACCTCGATGAAAATAGCATCAAGCTTCATCAGATTCCTCTGCTTTTTATTGTGTTTGGAAGAGGACGCACTGTGAGCAATAAACCTTGAATATACCTCAGAATAAGAAGAACGCAACTGATTCAGTGGAGGATATCATTTCTGACGAGAAAGTAACTTATTCTCACTTACATTAGTTAATGTGTTATTGTTACATAAACGTGTACACATTTTACTAGTTGAACTTTTGCCCGATTAAAACATGTTGAAATATGAAATACATAGGCAGGTATGGCAACCTTTCAATGCTAAATGTCTAAATAAATACAAATGTCTTATGACATGAGGATGTTTTTATGCTTTATAATATAAAACAGAGTATTTAAAAATTATATGTTTACATTGTAACATGATAAATATTAGAATGTTTAGACTAGTGTCTACTGTGAAATACCATGCTTGTGAATATCTGCTCAAATGTAATGTGCTAAACAATAATGTTTCATAGTGAGGATCGGCAGTGTTCAGTAGATGCTGTTCCATCTCTGCAAGTGCTGCAATACTGTCAGGGAGTCAACTCAGTCACCCATCCAGTCACCACCGTCATCACTCACCACACTCACCAGATCCCAATCACCTGACTACTGATTCCTCCCACCTGTCAGCAATCAGCACCAGCTCCATATATACTGCACTCCACCCGTTCACTCACTGTCTGGTCTCAACCTTACCTTGTTGTGTTCCTGGATCGTCTTACCGGTGCTACTCACCTGTGGTTCCCATACCATCCTGGCTCTCCTCAGTCCATGCTCTCCGTTGCTTCTATACTCGTTGGTTGCTGGATCACCTGGAAAAGACATGAAGACTGCGTCAGTCACAGATAAGCTGTACCAAGACTTTCCTATTCTAAACCCACTTACCTGGACTGCTTTCTCTACTGTGTTGTTGATTCGTCTGCTTACAATAAACCTGCTGTTGTTTACATCACTTACCTCTGTGTTCCTCGTCTATCTGCTGACAAATGCACTGACGTCCATTTGAAAAGCACAGCGCGCCAAACATTACATGTTTTTACATGACTCCCTTCATAAAGTCAGATTGTTCGCAGTAACTTTCATTTGGGATCTGAAGTGGCTTCTTATTACAGCATGAGAGACAGTATATTTTGTAGTATTGTAATTAATGCTTACTGTCGATTTAGCATTGCACTATAAAAATACTTTATTCTAACGAAAATACCTGAGATGCAGTTGTCTTCATATTTAATAAGTCAGTGTTTAGCTACATAAAAAGCTAAATATACATTGATAGCTTAGTTGGATGCCTTTGTCTATATTAGGGATTTACTGGAATTTTTTTTTTTTTTTTTAAACCGGGAACAAATGCCACTGTTCTTCACACTTGCAAACTTTCACATGAGTCTCTTCAAATTGTTTTTCTCTGAATGCTGTACCAACATCAGTAAGCTATTCAACTACACTTTCATGATATTCTACATGAACATGGTAAAATAAGCTTCATCACTAACTACTGATGGTTTGTTTTTCAGTGCATAGCAAAAGAAAAAAGCAAACACCTTGAAAATATATGGTAATATATGGTTGAAAATATATTCAACAAAGGTATGCTTAACAAGAACTGTTTCAGACTGTTCATGTCTCTGTTTTTAGATCTGTGTGCTCAATGTGTCTTTGACCTTCGGTATGCATATTTGGATTATACTGTAAATAAAATACAAACTATATATAAAAATTTAATAAAATCATTTTAATCTCCTCACATTCATTCTTCTAGTTCCCTCACAGTCTTATTCACCTGATAGGCCCATTAGGGGAGAGGTAATTCTTTCCAGGTGTGAAACACATAAATATTTAGGATCATACATGCCTCCTCCCATTTCATGT
>RJVU01063416.1:1901127-1967654 GCA_003731715.1 Anabarilius grahami | reverse complement strand
ATTCACTTTTGCTGAATCTGATGGGATTTCAATCGGATATGGATTTGGAGCCTCAGAACAAGGCTTTTGAGGCACTTGTGATGACAATAGCCAATTAATTGGCTTGATTCTATATGGGTTTCAGACAATCGTCACACTTCAAGGATGTTCCCATAGAGTCAGCTACTCTACCAATAATGCGATTTATTTCTCATAATTAGAGTAAGGTCTTAATTGCAGTAAGATGTTTACATAACATGACCAGAACTCTTCACTCCAGTTTTCATGCAGTTTTTATTACTATGACTATTCGCTAATAAGTATGGGCATACAGTATGGATGTTATCAGCCATTATTTTAATATACTCGCATCAAACTTAAAGGTGCAATGTGTACATTTTAGGGGGATCTATTGACAGAAATGCAATATAATATACATAACTATGTTTTCAGTGGTGTATAAAGACCTTACATAATGAACCGTTATGTTTTTATTACCTTAGGATGTGCCATTTCTGTCTACATACACTTTGGGTCCCCTTACATGTTAAGTCAAATTTACATGTAAGCACCAATTACATGTATACAGCGCGTTTGATACTAGATACTCTCTGCCGACTCAGACGACGACATATTTGTCCTGTGTTGGCCACCGTAACTCTGTATTGCAATTCACAACCTCACTGCTAAAATTTACACACTGCACCTTTAAAATAAATTTTTAATGGACGTACTGGATATTATTCGGTGCCGTAATGAACATCGCAATGCCGGGTTTGCCTACCCTGCCTTCGCGTTCTTTGTGTTGACTGGATGAAAATAAGAAGCAGAGACTGCAGCGAGTTGTGTTGACAGAGGTTAGCCATTTAGAGAAGAGAAAATTTCAGAATAATGTCACAGATTTCATTTATGAAGTTGTACACGGCATCAATGTACGTCCGAGCACATGCACACTTTGGTCACGGTAATAATGCCGATGAACCTTTTGAGCAGTACGGTCCCACATATGGGATTTTTTATTTCTGTGCCCCTGAGAGTACGGTCCCACATATGGGATTTAGAATGTTCAGTGATGTCACATAACTGCCAGATTCAAACTGTGCTTTCGCGCTTTGTCTGTGAGACAGACGCGCTCAGCGCTTGTCATATATCACAATTATGCAGTGTTTTCAGCCACATGTTTTTTTTTTTTTAGGTTTCAGACATTTAAATACACATGAGCACCAGTAAAACAATACATTTAGAGTTTGTAAAATACACACTGATGTCAGACATAAGTGGAAGCAGCGATAACAATCCATTCAAATTTAATTTGCTGACATTTATTCATATCAGACACAGATAGTGGGCCTAAGTAACTATAAAGTTTACTCTATTATTCTTCCAGTTCACCAGCTACTTACTTGCATGTATTTTGGGAGAAACTGTTGAATTTACGTGCTGTAAATCCGACTGACAGGACTCTGCGAACTTCGTGCAAACGAGAGATCATTTATAAAGGTTTTAAAACGACAAAACACACTCACTTACACATATTTGAGAATCTGAATATCAGATATTCAGAAGGTAAGCAAGTTTGTGAATACTAGTTGTTCAGTTAGAATATTTTAAACTCACGCTTGAAAGGGTTAAGATGTTTACATGCCTGTTTATTTCGATTAAAATCGGCGTACACCAACACTGTAAAAAATGAGTGTAATTTTAACTGTAAAATATTGTAAAAACACTATGGGAAAAAAAACCTGTTAACAGTAAGTTACCGTACTATACAGTATACAGGGAAAAACTGTAAAATCTTTTTATGTATTTTTACAGTAAAATGCTGCTTATTTTACAGTTTTTAGAAATAAGAAAGAACAAATCAATGTATATGTCACATGTACTGTATGTCACATGTAAGTTTCCCGCCACTCCTTTGTTTCCATGCTCACTGTCATTATTTCTTTCTTTCTTTCAACTGTGTTTGATTAATTATTTTGTTTCAGTTTGTTAAGCTGCACACTTGCCTGCACTCTTTGTCCAGTCACAGTTGTGTTAGATGTGTTTGCAACTACCTGCCTTTTTGAGTTATAATTAAACTATTGAGATTTTAGAACCTGATATAGCAACAAATCTAGAAACTTCTTGGACAAACCTTATCTAGATCCTGTGACTCACCCACTGATCTATATTTATATTAATGTAGATCAGTGGACTTGCCAGTATGATGTCATCTAGCGACAGCGACATTTAACGACCAGTTTTAACTGCTTTCAACTGAAAGCAATTGGCAACACTGATGACTGGACCTACCAAAATAAACTGGGCTGAAGATCATCTCCTCTCCCTCCAGCAAGACGGTCATCCTTGTGGAGTTTTCCCATCTGGTGAGTTGGAGCGAAACAACGCTCAGTGCTTGCTTCCAGATGGGACTGGATGAGGAAGTTATTCGGTTTTTGTCTCCTGGGCATTATTTGCCCTTGGTCGAGTCCATTATTTTCATCCTTTGGCTTAATGGTTCGGATTCCGTTGTTGAAGAAGTTAAGGAATATAAGAACAACCCTCTTCCAGTCCCATCTCGAAAGCGCTTTTTGTGCTCCAACTCACCCCAAGCCTGCAACCAAACCAATCACATCAATGAATATCGGGACCATCTCATCCGATCCAGAGGCCACTCCAGCCCCAGTTCCCTTTCAAAAGCTGCACTTAATGCTGCACTTGATTAGCACTATGGGAATGTCTTTAGAAGTGACCAGCTATGAATATGTGTGAAACATGTCAATGAAATTGACCTAGAACAATAGGCTTGTTCGAGATGCATCGGCGCTGCGCAGACCGATCGGCAAATGACATCAAAGTACCGCGAGAGCAATTGGAGACCAGATGACTCATGCTTTTGAATTGCTCTCACTGGACTTTGATGTCATACACCGATCGGTCTGCACAGTTCCAATGCATCTCGAACAAGCCTTTTTATAGCCTCTGGCAGTGACATCATCAGCATGCGCCCGCATCAGAGGCTATAATTAGATGTGTCACAGGTGCATCGTCAGGTCAATTTGTCTTCAGACCATACTGTGATTGCAATGGCCTTTTGCCTAACTACCGAAGCATGCTACGGCACTTCTTCAGCTCGGGCAGAGAGCACTGAACCTAGTATTTTTGGATGTGAGTTTGCCGAGCGTTCCTCCCTTGGTGATAATGAGAAATGACTAGGGGTGGTCGCTCGTGCAGAGGCCAGATTACACTGGTCACGGAAACAAGAGACTCTCGAAACACATAACTTGTTCATAAAGATACATATATATATATATATATACACATTGTGTGTCTTTGTGCCCTTGACGTCGACTCATTCGGCTATCGCAGGTGTGAAAGCACACAGGAGAGACACTCGCTGACTATCTCTCCCCTGAGAGCGCATCATCAAAGGCATTTCAGCAGCGAGACAGGCTGATACTGCGCTGCACACAATGACTGTTACAGGCATACCAGGCTGATCTTATGAAAGATTAAGCACAGCCTTTCATCCAGACCATGTTTATTTGTCTGATTGATATTTGGCTGTATTTAAAGGGTTAGTTCACCCCAAAATAAAAATTATGTCATTAATTACTCACCCTCATGTTGTTCCACACCTGTAAGACCTCCGTTCATCTTCGGAACACAAATTAAGATATTTTTGATAAAATCCGATGGCACAGTGAGGCCTGCATCGCCAGCAATAACACTCCCTTTTTCAATGCAGAAAGCTACTAAAAATATATTTGAAACAGTTCATGTGACTACATTGGTTTAACCTTAATATTATAAAGGGACGAGAATATTTTTTGTGCGCTAAAATAACAAAATACCGACTATTCCACGATATCTAGTGATGGGCGATTTCAAAATGATGCTCCATGAAGCTTCGAAGCCTTATGAATCATTTGCTTTGAATCAGTGGTTCAGAGCGCCAAAATCACATGATTTCAGTATACAAGGCTTCGTTACATCTTAAGTGTTTTGAAAATTCAATACTTCACGTGACTTTGGCAGTTTGATACGCGCTCCAAACCAGATTCGAACCAGAAGATTCATAAAGCTTTGAAGCATCATGAAGCAGTGTTTTGAAATCGCCCATTACTAGATATTGTTGAATAAAATCGCTATTTTGTTATTTTTGGTGCACAAAAAGTATTCTCATTGCTTTATAATATTAAGGTTGAATCACTGTAGTCACATGAACTGTTTTAAATATGTTTTTAGTAGATTTCTGGACATTGAAAAAGGGAGTGTTGCAGGCCTTCCTGAGCAATCTGACTTTATCAAAATTATCTTAATTTGTGTTCCGAAGATGAACAAAGGTCTTACTGTCACAGCGCACGCCTTCCCCTGAGTACTGATCACGCACACCTGCACCACATCATCACGCCAATCAGCACCAGGATAAAAGACACTCACACACTCAGTCACATTGTCCGGTCTCGTTCGCATCAAGGTACTTACCTCTATGCTTACCTCAAGGACTCCTGTCGTTACTTACCTGTATCCTGTGTCTCCAAGTTACCTCCAGTGTTTCCAGTCTGTGTGTGAGTGTCATCTGCCTTCCTTGTCTCCAGTCTGCTACCGCCATTCTCCAACATCAACCTGCAAACCACACAAAGGACAGTATCAACTCTCTATCATTCATCATTCACTGCCATTGCATCTGCTACTCACCTGTTGTCACTGTTTCCTCTGCTTGTGTTCCAATAAACTTCCTGTTCTGTGATCTTCTTTCTCCGACCTGTCTATACTGTAACACTTACGGGTGTGGAACGACATGAGGGTGAGTAATAAATTACATAATTTTCATTTTTGGGTAAACTTACCCTTTAATGCTGAGGAATTAAATGATAATACTGATCTAATTGAGAAGTTAGATGCTTGTATTAAAATACTTTATTTCTGGCTGTTCTTTGGCTACACTTAATTCTGAGGTATTAAATAGTGAAATAGCCATCTAAAAGATGGACTTTGAGAGCGCCGTCTCCAAGCACTCCTCCCGTTATGATAAAGCGTCTAAGGAGCTACTTGAGGTGGTGACTAGTGCAGTGGCCAGATTACAGCTAGACTGCCCTTCTTGAGGATCTCCATTATGTTAACTCATTTTTGTGCCCTCAACGTCAACTTATTTGACTATCATGGGTGGAAGGGTGTGTGGTTATACGATGATGCCCCAGTTCGAAGAGACGCTCGCAAGCTATCTCTTCTCTGGAGCTCATCTTCACTTAGTGAAATGTTAGATGTTCTGTCGCTTCCTTTTATCGCCCAGGACACAGAACATTTAACACCCCCCCCCTCAGAAAGTATTCAAATTGGTACACCTTTAAAAAGACTTTGGCAGCGTGAAAGCTACTGCTGGGTATCTCTCCTTGGGTCCTAAAGACAGTAGAAAAAGGAATACACTGCCCTCCTCATTTTAACGGTATAGTCCCCACTACCGTGAAACCGGAGCAGGTGCATCTGCTGTCACAAGACATCCACTTCTGGGCAAAGGGACCATAGAATATGTTCACCTCCCAGAGAGAAAGTCAGGCTACTACAGTCGATAATTCCTGGTTTGAAGAAGATGAGGGAGTGCGTCCAATTTAAAAAAAAAATCCTTGAGGCTTGAACCGTTCCATCAGAACACTCAAGATGCTAATTATATAAACAATTGTTTCGCAAATTCAACATTGAAATTTGTTCGTCTCATTCTATTTTAAAGATGCATTTCCTAGAAATATTGCCACAACGCAGGAAGTTCCTGAGGTTTGCTTTCGGAGGCGAAGCTTACCAATATCGGGTTCTTCCTTTCAACCTAGCCTTGTTACCCTGCACTGACTCAGTCTCAAGAGCTTGCACTTCGACATCGAGATCGATCCTCGCACATCTTGTCTCTGGGGCTGAGACGCAATGCTAAGAAATGCGTTCTCTCTCTCCCGCCCAGGGTTAAATGGGACTCAGTCAACATCGGGGACACAACTGTCTCCCGCTCATGTCGAGGACCATTTTAAACACCCTAAGTAACATCAGGCTAGGTCAGCACATTACTGTTCAGAAAATCCTAAGTTTCATGGCAGCTGAATCCACGGTGATCCCCATGGGCCTTCTGCACGAGACCGCTTCAGTTGTGGCTCAAAGCCAGTGGATTTCATCCAAGCAATCCTCCAAGGCAAATAAGGGCAAGGGCATGTGCTGAGTGCTTCGTGCCCTTTCTAAAAATCCATGTTTATGGTAAGCTACGCACTGAATGCTTCATGCACTTTCAAAAATCCATGTTTATGGAAAAGGTTATGCGCTGTGGCTTCATTCCCTTTCTATGTGGCTCAGACCCCAGTTCTTCACCTTCGGTCCCACTCTAGGTGCGCTGACGTTGCAAGATGCTAACAACAGATACTTCCCGTATGGGCTGCGGAGCGGTCTTAGGTGGCCGTCCAGCCCAAGTGGTATGGTGAGGTCATCGTCTCGATTGGCACATCCATTGCCTCAAATTGATGGCTGTATTTCTGGCCCTGAAGTACTTCCTCCACCAGTTAAGGGGTTACCATATCCTAGTGTGGTGGACATCACTGTGGTAGCCTTTAATACAAATTGCCAGGGTGGTCTGCGTTTGCGCCGTCTGAACATGCTAGTGCAGCGCATTCTGCTTTGGGCTCAGGACAAGTTCCTGTCCCTCAGGGTGATTTATACCCCAATATATCACAATGTGGAAGCAGATCTACTGTCCAGACAGAGCATACAGATGGGGGAGTAGAAACTCCACCCCGGAGTAGTGAAACAAATTTGGTAAAGATTTTATGAAACAGAGATGCACCTCTTCGCCTCCCAACAGGCAACGCAATGTCCCCTCTACTTCTCTCTGAGTCACCCACGCTCCTTCCACTAGGAGCATTTATGCCAACAAATGGGGTGTCTTTGAAAGGTGTTGTACTGCACGTGATGCAGATCCAGTAAACTGCCATATTGCTTCAGTTCTGGACTTTCTGCAGGAATAATTATCAGCAGACACATGCCCCGACACTCTCAGGGTTATGTGGCCGCTTTATCAGCTTGCCATGCCTTGATTGACGGGGTACCACTGGGGAAGCATCCTCTGCTCGCTCGCTTCATTCGTGGGGCCAGACGACTGAGGCCTCCCGTTAAAACCAACATTCCTCCATGGGACTTAGCCATGGTCCTTCAGGGGCTGGTGGAGACACCTTTGAACCTCTAGAGTCAGTGCCTGACAAGCTTCTGACTCTGAAATATTTTTTTCTTATGGCTATCACCTCACTCTTGAAGCCTTCTGCCCTCCGCTATTCACAACACTGGATCAGGAGAGACTTCACAGACTTCCAGTCCTTGCTCTTCAGACCTACACACTAGCCAGTGGCGTAAGTCAGAGCAACTATTTATTTTTCATGGGGGCGGCCGCCACAAAACAGACAATGTCACAGTGGGTGAGGGATGCTATTGCCCTTGCCTATGAGGCGTGCATTCAAGCTTCACCAGTAGGTATCAGGGCTCATTCTACCAGGGGTGGTTGCCTCTTCTAGAGCTTTGGCGGGGGGTGCCCCTCTGCAGCATGTTTGTGATACGGCAGGCTGGTCCTCTCTGCACACATTCATAAGATTTTACAGTTGGGATGGTCATGCCACTCCGGGTTCTCATGTCCCTGAGTCAATATCACAAGCTCATGTCTGAGACCTTTTGCATTCTGGAGAGCACACACTACACAACCGTAAGGGGTCCAGACACCTTTTTCAGGGAACTGGGTTACAGTCAAGTAACCCAAGACAAATTCACTCCAGCATTCAGCCCAGAGCCCACTCCAGAGACAATGCCCCTTTTGAGCTCTGCCCAAAGGAGGAGACAGAGAAAAAAATAAGTGATCATGTTTGGCTCCAGCCCTTGACCAGAGTCCAGTGATGGCTCCAGCCCTTTACCAGAGTCCAGTGATGGCTCCAGCCCTATCGCCGGCGATACCACCTCGATTTTTGTCTTACCAGTGTGAAAGAGACTCAAAATACTCCGTCAATGTTGCACATACAATTAAGAGTTATACACCATTTTAATCTGTGGAATATCTTCTTTTATTTGTGTAGACTCAGAGTAAAAACAAAATGTTGTGCTTTTTGTAAAATAAAGAAAACTAACATGATGCGTGATCTCTCGTCTCCCTCTGAACGAAGTCCAATCTGATAGTTCTCAGAAAATGAACTGTAACTTAGTGAATACTAATCACAAAAAAATTAGACTTATGTCTAAAGAAACGTTGACATGTCAGGTTTTAAATCATGTAGGTAAAATCGAAAACAAATATTCTCTGTTTATGTAATCTGTATGAAAACTCAGCCATGTCAGAAGTCTGTGATTCAGCTCATTATCTGCTAATGCGGCCACGCCCACGGAACAAGCGCTATTCAGACGCAAATTCTGAGGCAATACATGTATACATCGTCGCAATCGTGTATTTATTATCTTCAAAAGTGTTTATCTGTATGTTATAGCGATCTCTGGAAGGCTCTGTTAGTTCCTGGAATGTCACATGGCCTGTTCTTCTTTAGAGTTATTTGTAGACTAAAGGTGCACAGAGCGCCCTCCGGCTGCAAGTTTGAATTGAAAACTCAGTATCCAGCGCTCATAGTGATGACAATAAATATTGAATAAATATTACTCCTCTGTATAGAAAATTGACATAAACATATGATAATCCATCAGTATTTCTCAAAATGTGCATGCTTTTAAGCACATTAAGAAATTACAGTCAATAATAGATTTTAAGAGTAAAACAGAGGTCAAAATGTGAAGCTTGAGTCTTAGATCTTTTTAATGATGTATAGATTGTCAACTGCACATTAACATTTAGGCTATATATTATAACAAATATAGTAACCTATATGAAATGCCATAGAGATAGGAATGATCAGACGCTTTGCATCACAGAAATACATTATATTTTAAAGTATATTAAAATAGAAAACAATTATTTGGTTAGAGACTTGAGACTTCTTTTAAAAACATTAGTAATGCGTCCGAACTTTTGACTGGTACAGTAATTTAACATAGACCTATACAAAATTTTCTTCACATGATGTGCAATAATACGTGCATGCATGAGATTACAAAAATCATGTTTTTTGTCAAGAGTGGACATTAATCCTGTTATCAGCATGATCACAGAGGGTTTTTTCACAGCCTACCTGACTGAAAGAGCTCGTTATTATGCAGGTCATTAGAGGTCATTATGCAAATATTTTGTCTTCTCAGGTGTGAATCACAGCAATTATTCGTGAAAATTCACGCCTCCACGCATACCGTGTTTCTTGACAAAAAGTGTTACAAAATGTAAATCAATATATTGTTTTATATGAACGAGTAGGCAGGATAATTTTTACATAATTTTGAAGCAAAAACTTTAGTCTACAACCTCCAATACCCAGAAATCTTGTAAACACAGATGTAAAAAAATTTTTTGGGCATTATTTCAGTGACTTAAATTTTTTGTTTTTTCAATAACCACGCATAAACATTATTCCTTCAAAAAAACAAACATGTACATACATGTTGCTCACATATTATTGTAGCCTAGTTTATGCTGAATACAGTGTAATGACTATTTTGTCATTAATATGTTTATGAACAACTGAAAAAAGCACAAATATATATATATATACAGCTCTGGAAAAAATTAAGAGAATCTCTTAATTTTTTCCAGAGCTGTATATATGGAATTGCCCCTGTCTGCCTGCCTTTTTGAGTTATAATTAAACTTTTGAGGTTTTGAAAACTGATTAATCTGTCTTCATCGGTCTGCTTGCATACACCGTTACAGTATAAATGACAGTCAAAAACTGTAAACTGATATTCCCAGAATTTCCTGTGTGACACTTCACATTTGAAAGTATTTTGATTATTTTTAAATAATCATGTTTCTTAATAGTTTTTGTTATCAGTTATATATGTTAGGGTTTTATGTTACATCTTCTGTTGTCTGTGGTTACCATGATGCTGTTTTGTGTTTTTTGAGTCTTTCATGTGGATTTCTCTTTTACCACCTGCCTTATTATGGTGGCTGTCAGTATATGTTAAAGGTACAAAACATATTTTAGCAGCAGTGTGCGTTGTTTAAATTACTGGTTTACATTAAAATTTTCTTGATTGTAAATTACAGTTTTATACTGTATAATTTACGGTTTGTTCTGTAAATGTGTTTACAGTTTTTCTGTATTTTTTTTTTTTACAAAATTATTCTGGCATCCACAGCTGCCAGAATTATTTTGTAAAAACTACGGATTTCTTTTTACTATGCACCTAGTTAAATGTGATTATGATAACTACGATTATGAGCTTAATCACATTTGTTTGACTGAAGTATTGCTTTTACATGAGTTAGTTTAATCGCAATATTGCCAAAATCCCATTATAATTGCATTATGAGAGTGCATGTAAACGCACTGACCAAGCATCAAGTGAACCCATGTAAGAGAATAAAGTCTCTTTCAATCTTACACCTGAGATATACTGTACATTATAGGTAATCTAATTTGACCTATTTCTTATTTTATCAGTGCTAGTGCAGTAATTCTCCCCATTCTTTCCACATTCTTTCTCTTATTTTGTACGAAAGAAAAAGTGATCATACTTCACTTCATTTCAGTAGACTTAACCTGATTTGACTTTACTTGTCTGGACAGGGAGATGTCTTCTTTTTAAAATTAATTCTGCTTTTTTGTGCTCTGATTAAGTTCTACTTTTTATGTATTGATTGAGAACCATGAACAATCACCTCTATCATTTTCTTTCCCATTATTTGACGTATAAAAGTAATTGATTCTGCTGAGCTCATGGCAAAGAGAACCTTCAATACACAAAGCCATCTAAGGGAGAACATTTTCTCACAGTTCCCTCATTTCTGGCTAGATTAATAAATTAATCAGTGTTAAACAATGGCCCAGAGGTATTTCCAATAATCTCTTTATCTGTAGTTATGCATTTCAAATGCAGAGTAACACATTCATGAAGGCTACAAATGCGCACTTCAGAATATCTGACAGCTGGATTCAAATAAGCCTGATAGGCTTCTAAGGTTTGTGAAATTAAATGTTATTATATATTCAGAGATTTATTTAAATTATATACATGGTATTTGATAAATGCTGACGTAAATGAGAAAGTAGTATAGGCCCGGTTTCAGAGACAGGGCTTGGCCTGAGCCAGGCTTAGCCTGAGCCAGGATTAGGTCTTTGTTCAATTAGGGCATTTAAGTAGCTTTTATAAACTTTCAGACAAAACTATGGCAGTGACATATTTTAAGATATGTCAGTATAAGTTGCTTTCAGTTAAAGCAGCTCAAACATGCATTTTAGTCTAGGACTAGCTTAAGCCTTGTCTGTGAAATCGGGGGATAGTGTTTGCCTTTCAGTTACCAATAATATAAAAACAAATGCTATAATAGACCTATTTTTCATATGCAGTTTACTTTCTTTGTTTAACAGTTATGTATTAGACAAATTGTTAAACAGAGACCATAACTAAGGAAGACAGAGAATAAGCCAGCATTCTCAGCACAATCAAAATAAAAGTCTGGAGCACCATCTAAACAAAACTCCTGCTTTTAACACATCGGCAAAACAGAAAAATTGATCGGTCAATGCCGATATATATATAAAAAAATGACAAATATCGGCTGATATAATGGCCTTGGTCGACCACTAGCCTTAAATACACAAGGAGTAGTAATGAACTGAACAGATCCAGATGCGTGATTAATTAGGAACAATGGAAACTAATAGGGAACACAGACAGACAAACAGGAAAACTAAAACACCATGATAATAAAACATAACTAAACAGAACATAACCGTTACATAAAAACTCATGGGGATCCAGCTCTACTAATTTTTTGGGGTGTAATGAGTTATGAGTTAATCAAAGCACAGCGAGCTGGATTGACAGAACTACTTTGTTACTGTCATTATACAAGCCGCTCCACAGATTTATAATATTAAGTCTTCTCTATCTTTTATTGATTGTGCAGATTGTGCTCTTTATTGAGCCAGTTATTTACTCACCCGCGCTCCCATTTGCGTGTCTCTCTTTAAGAGGCAATAGAAACTGAAACCAAGTAGGTATCACAATAATTCTTTTTGCACACAAAATCAGAGACTTTACACGTTCAGATTATGCCTCCAACATGCTCCTGTTGAGTTGTTTTCACCCTCTAATGAGTCTTCACAAATTGAGTTTACAATACAAACAGCACACAGGCCTTAACTGAAAACAAATATGTAGATTTCACATGGTGTTTTTGCTCATAACTTAATGAAAAATGCACAGATAATAGATCATGGCATATCACCATTTACAGCAGATTCTTATGAATAAAAAACAACAATATATCTTGTCTATCACAAGATATTACTTGCAGAGTGATGTAACATATTTGGCTAAAAACATGTCTCTCATCTTTGCTGGATGTGTTATCCAGTGTTCCCGGAACCATACATGCTTGTTTTTTTTGGTGTTTTTTTTTACATGGAATAATACAACATAGGGATCATTTTAAATCTTAGAAACTCAGCTTTTTAATGCATCTAACCATTTTGCCTATGAACTAGAGTGTACCGCCTGCCAGCACCTAGCAGTGAAAAAAATAATAATCATATTTTTCAAAAACTACTGCCTTGACCAACAAAAAATAGATGTCATTTGAAAGCTTCGAAATGAGTCTGAACTTTACAATGCATGTAGCCAATTTGATTAACTCCTAAGTAGTGCTGAGCTATTTGCTGATAAATAGAAAAAATGTTTTCATAATTTATTTAACTAAATACAAATATGTAGATTTCAAGTGGCATTTTTACTCATAACTTCATGAAACATGCACAGATCATAGAAAATGATTATTGCGATCAAAAATGAGTCCAAAATCAACATCATTCCTTGTGTTGATCACAAGATATTCTTCGTGGAGAACTTTATGCTATCACCACAAAATTGTATTCAGATACAGCTCCCATGTAGGAGAGCTTCATCAAAAAAGAATTGTTCTTGCCTTCCTGAATTATTGCATGTCAAACAAGGAAGATATGTAAAATTATAATATAAATTATATATATTTGTTTGTCTTTTATCAGCAAATTCTCAACATGAGAATGTCCAAATGTAATGTGAATTATATTTTAAGTGCATTTCACTCAGAAAAAAACAAAACAAAAAACAACTCTAAACAGCTCTCAAAATGCCTTCAGGTCTTAAAGGGTTAAGTTGTAGCCTGGTTAAATATATAAAATAGAGTTATAGCTTCTGTTATGCTGTGCAGATAAAATGAACTTCCTCTAGAATGCAGATTTGCATTTGTAGAATCAGTGTTTGAAGTAGACCAGTGTTGAGCTGTAATCCCTGCCAGGTTTTTGCTCCGATCCATGAGGCTGATACCTTATTGGTCACCGATTGGTGCAATTTACATTTTCAGGAATAAAATAGGATCTGCTTGCTCTCTGTAGGGTTGCAGTGATGCTGGAGTCTAGGAATAGAAAATTTATTTCAATAGAGGGGCAATAGTCACTAGCACAAATTCAAGTGCTTTCATTATTTATATGGTTTTTTTTTTTCTGTTTATTTTACAGCTGCAATGGCTTGTTTCCAACCCTGATAGTCAGAGGCCCCATTGGTATTCAAAAAACAAGAAAACAAAAAACAAAACAAAGAGGGCTACAAGGGTGGCTATTAATACATATTTGGTATTAATGGACATTTTCACATGTTTTTCCCAAGTTTGCACAAATAAGTCAGCAAAAAAAGCTGCAGAAAAGATCTTTGGTGACTTTGTGCTCAGGTATAGATTCCTCAACAAATTCCACTACGATTAAGAGAGGGCGTTTTAGAAGTAGTTTTCGCAGATGGAGAAAGCCTATCCAACCATACAACTCCTTACCACCCTGCTGGGAATGGATAGGTGGAAAGGCTTAACAGACTACTGCCTGATCTAGCCAAGGCTGTTTGGAAGAGCTCTCTAAACAAGGCAGTCCATGCATATAACTGCACGGAGAATGACGTTACAGGTTTAACAACAGCAACAACAACAATAATAATTTTACTTATGTGTCAGTTATGTTCAGTTTGCTTTAGTTTTCATGGACTTTCAGTTTGTTTTCATCAGTCAAATGTGTTTTTGTCTTTTTTTTTCCCCACCACTCATCTGTTTCCATGGACATTAAATATTCATCTCAGCTGCATCATTTAGTTTGTAGCCACGTTAGTTTGTTCCTCCTTGTTCACTCTTCAGTTGTCAGTTGTGTGTGTACGTGTATCCACGCTGATGCACTATTCTAGCATGAAGCAATGTTTATTTTACTTATATTTTATATTTTATTTTCATCTCACACGTCGTGGATCTGCACTCAAAAGTTTTTTTTGTTTTTTTTTGCAATATGATGTTTTCTATTTATGTAACATATCCACTGCAGGCAAGTTGAAGTGAACCCATGAGCAGTTTTTTTTAAACAAGATGCGTCAACAATCCATTAAATAAACTCAAACAAAGATTTGGCTTGGCTTGGCTTGGCTTGGCTTGACTTGACAAAACTTGAATACAAACTTGAACATAGAACTCATCAACAGTGGGGTACATAGAACAAAGCTAGACAAATGTAGCAGTATGGGTGTTTGGTCTTAGGCCACTATTGGGTGTTTACGGTCTATTGAGTGAGCCTATCACAGCTGGGGGCAGAGGATATAGACCTGCCTTGTGAAGAATTGTCTCACGGAGTTACTGCCTTTTCCGGTTTTGCATGCTGAGTGGCGTGCAGGAGAGATTCTTTGTTTGGTTCCTACAGCATGTGGAAGAGTAGTTATTTTTTTTAGTTGTTGATTGAAAGGAGAATTGCTGCCCTGCTAATTAAGTGTTTGTGTGTGTGTTGTTTACAAGGGTAACGTTGTATTTCCTTGTTTTCTTTGAAATGTCATATGGTTTGTTTTTGGTTTTGTGTTATGTTCAAGTTAGATGGTTGACATCTTTAAGGATTATTTTTGTGTATTTGTTTGTCCTAGTATTTATGTAGTATTTTCTTTGAACTTTGTGTATGTAATGATTTCTATGTATATATAGTTTTGTTAGTTTTTTTGTTTTTTTAGGAGTTAAGTGTTGATTTATTTATTTATTTTATTTTAGTGTGCTGGTGCCTTTTGAGTCTCCCCCTGCTGGCCACCCTCAGTCCTATTGTCTGATTTCTTTTTGTTGATTTTGTTTTCTTGTGTGCTGCACTAGTGATGTGTGATTTTGTATTTCTTTGATAAAGCTAAAATGTGAAGTATGTTTCTTCTGAAGCTTGTAGTCAGAACTAATCTTTTAATACATTGAACATTCTTTCTTGTTTTTGTCTCTGAGGTGTTTTGAATTATTTACTAAATTTTTGTCATCTAATAAAAAAAATCATTTATTTTTCCATCAACGTCTCTTGTCCTGTAAGGGAAAAATCTGTGAAGCCAATTTATTGGTTTTATCGAGTAGGTATTCCTGGGTTGGGAGTTCCCAGGTGGCGCAATCATAGTACTGTGGTTCTTCTGTAATTCCTCTCTCCCCGCCACACAAAGCAACAATGAAACATGAGGACTATTTATAAAGAGAGACTAATGACAAACAAGGAACATCTGTGAACAATCAAGACAATGACCTAATCAGAAAACAGAACTGAGAAACCACTAAATCAACTAATGACACAATAGGCTTTTTCGAGATGCATCGGCGCTGCGCAGACCGATCGACGTATGACATTAAAGTACCGCGAGAGTGATTGGAGAGCATACAACTCCTTATGCTTTTAAATCACTCTCGTGGTACTTTGATGTCATACGCCGATCGGTTTGCTCAGCGCCGTGGCATCTCGAACAAGCCTATTCACAAGGGGAGCACATGGCAAGATCTCATGACAATGAGCATGAATACAAAATAAAAGACACAAACAAAACCGAAAACTAACCGTGACATGATGTGAAGAGGCTGTGGCGTGGTATCCATCTTGTCTAAAGACAGCGGCATAGCAGCCATCTTGTCTGAAGACACAGGCTTAGCACCCATCTTGTCTGAAGACACAGGCGTAGCACCCATCTTGTCTGGTGACTCTGGTGTGGCAGACATGACGTGAAGAAGCTCTGGCTTGGCAGGCATGATGTGAAGAGGCTCAGGCTTGGCAGGCCTGATGTGAACAGTCTCTGGCTTAGCAGCCATGGCATGAAGAGAATCAGGCTTGGCAGGCATGACATGAATATTTTCTGGATTAGCAGGCATGACATGAAGACATTCAGGCTTGGCAGGCTTGACGTGTACAGTCTTTGGTTTGGCAGGCAGGACATGTACGGGCTCAGGCTTGGCAGGCATGAAGTACGGGCTCGGGCTTGGCAGGCATGACATGAACAAGCTCAGTCTTGGCGGGCCTGATGTGAAGAGACTCAGACTTGGCAGGTATGATGTGAAGGAACTCAGGCTCAGGTTTGGCAGGCATGACATGAACAGTCGCTGGCTTGGCAGGCATGACGTGAACAGGCCCTGGTGTGGCAGGCATGACGTAAAAAGGCTTTGGCTTAGCAGGCATGATGTGAACAGGCCCTGGCATGGCAGGCATGATGTGAAAAATTCCTGACATCACAGATAGGGTGTGGAAACTCTCTTGTGTGGAGGATACTGTGGGATTGCAGGGTTCCTCATCCACAGTTCCCACAGTAAAATATGAGTCCATATCGGGAAAAGTGAATATTCCCCACAGGCAGTCGAAAACGAATGGGTTCATTTTATCCATGTCAAAAAATGTCCTTCAGCGCAATGTCATTGAAGCCCACCAAATCACAAAGTCTGCAAAACTCCTCCACATAATCCTGGACAGGAGATGATGCAGCCTTGATGGAGATGCAAAAGACAAGAAACTGCTGGGTTCATTTTGTTGCCTTGCTTTCTGTAACATATCCACTGCAGGCAAGTTGAAGTGAACCCATGTGCAGTTAATGGAAAACAATATGCGTGAACAATCCATTGAATAAACACAAAATAAACAAAGACTTAGCTTGGTTTGGCTTGACTTGACAAAACTTGAATGCAAACTTGAACTCACCAACAGCGGGTTACATAGAACAAAGCTTCATGCGGCACCGCAGCAGCCTTACGATCACATGTGCCATCAAAGTACAGCAGAAACTCTAGACTAAAATGTACAGTTCCCAAAAGTATTGTGAAAAATCATTTTGAATGTATTTTGAGGCCTTATTTCAGTGACTTATTTATTTTATTTTATTTTTTTTAAACCACACAAATACGTAATTCTCTCAAAAATACAAAAATGTACATACTTGTTGCTCACATATTATTGTAGCCTAGTTCCTGCAGAATACAGTGTAATTAGACTTTTGTCATTAATATGTTTATAAACAACTGAAAAAAAGCACAAATGTCAGGGCATGTCAAAACCACAACAGGACCCCAAATCAGCCTCAGACTCCAGAGGGCTAACTTTGTAAGGCTTGATTTTCCTGATAAGACAAAAGCTGAGATCAAACACCCTGCAATAAAACAATAAAACTCATCTGGAGAGAAGATATAGCATAGGAAATAGCATAATAGAGAAATAGCATAGGACACCACCTTGCCCAAACTCTCCTCACTCTTCTATGATTAAAAACTCATAAGAATTCTGTTATCCTTTTTGGGTGGTGTCTTTTCAAGATACCTGATAAACCTCTCTTTTCCCCTAAAACCAGGTGTCGGTGTTGTAAATATTTACAATTCTTTTCTGGTCTGGGTATTTAAGGGGAGTGGCAGAGAAGCCATTGGGGAAATTCTGTATCCAGAAACCCCCATGCAGTGATGGGTGAGCGTCTTAAAAACACTCACACACCACTGTGTGTATGCAGTCATCTTTGAGCAATTGATGTTATACATTTATTATTTATGAACTGGCTTCCAATTGTCTAACTATGTAATTGGCATGATACATTTTTACCTGACAAATAAAATATTATATTTGGTTCATTCTGGACTCTCCTGTAATCATTATGACTAGTAGATTATGAGGAGACTGGATAGGATAGGTCAAACTGAAGGCTCATGAATGAATGGAGCACTAGGCACGTCATCTGAAGACCTTTTGATTTCTGTCTATCACTGACTTAAGTTGCAGTTTCGTGACTATAAAAAAAAATTACACTTTTTGTTATGAGCAAGCAGTGTGCTGCCTACTTAACTCCCTCAGGTCGGCGGTCACGCCAGCGATACCACCTCGGTTTTTTTCTTACCAGTGTGAAAGAGACTCAAAATACTCCGTCAATGTTGCACATACAATTAAGAGCTATACACCATTTTAATCTGTGGAATATCTTCTTTTATTTGTGTACACTCAGAGTAAAAACAAAATATTGTGCTTTTTGCAAAATAAAGAAAACTAACATGATGCGTGATCTCTCATCTCCCTCTGAACGAAGTCCAATCTGATAGTTCTCAGAAAATGAACTGTAACTTAGTGAATACTAATGACAAAAAAATTTGAATTGTGTCTAAAGAAACGTTGAAATGTCAGGTTTTAAATCATGTAATTCAATGTAATGTTTATGTAATCTGTATGAAAAGAGAGCCATGTCAGAAGTCCGTGATTCAGCTCATTATCCGCTAATGCGGCCACGCCCACGGAACGAGGGCTATTCAGACGTAAATTCTGAGGCAATACATGCATACATTGTCTCAATCGTATATTTATTGTCTTGAAAAGTGTTTATCTGGATGTTATAGCGATATCTGTGCTCTGTTAGTTCCTGGAGACTCACATGGTTGTTCTTCTTTAGATTAATTTGTGGACTAAATGTGCACAGAGCGCCCTCCGGCTGCAAGTATGAATTGAAAACACAGTATCCAGCGTTCATAGTGATGACAATAAATATTGAATAAATATTACTCCTCTGTATATAAAATTGACATAAACATATGAGAATCCATCAATATTTCTCAAAATGTGCATGCTTTTAAGCTAAAAGGCTATATGAAATGCCATAGAGGTAGCATAATTGTTCAGACACTTTGCATCACAGAAATACAATATATTTTAACGTAAAGAATAGAATACCATTATTTTAAATTGTAATAATATTTCACACTATTGCTGTTTTTTCTGTATGTTTGATATACACCATGATGAGCTTGAGACATGATCACAGAGGATTTTTTCACAGCCTACCTGACTGAAAGAGCTCATTATTTATGCAGGTAATTACAACTCATTATGCGATTCTTTGTCTTCTCAGGTGTAAATGAACCATTATTCATGATGATTCACGCCTCCACGCATGTGTTTCTTGACAAAAAGTGTCTTACAAAATTTAAATCTCTATATTGTTTTACATGAATGAGTAGGCAGCATAATTTTTACATCATTCTGAAGCAAAAACTCTAGTCTACAACCTCCAATACCCAGAAGTCTTGTGAACACAGATTACATTTTTTTTTGGGGCTTTATTTCAGTGACTGAAGTTTTTTGTTTTTTTCAATAACCACGCATAAACGTTATTCCTTCAAAAACACAAACATGTACATACATGTTCCTCACATATTATTGTAGCCTAGTTTGTGCTGAATACAGTGTAATGACACTTTTTCCATTAATATGTTTATAAACAACTGAAAAAAGCACAAATGTCAGGGCATGTCAAAACTTCTCCAGGGCCCCAAAAATCCTCAGACCCCAGTGGGTTAAAGGTAATATACAGTGCTCAGCGTAAATGAGTACACCCCCTTTGAAAAGTAACATTTTAAACAATATCTCAATGAACACAAAAACTATTTCCAAAATGTTGACAAGACTAAGTTTAATATAACATCTGTTGAACTTATAATATGAAAGTAAGGTTAATAATATAACTTAGATTACACATTTTTCAGTTGTTCAATTCAATGAATCACTTTCATCCTGTTCTTCTTCAGAAATCCAACAGTGGCCTTAGATGTGTGTTTAGGATCATTGTCATGTTGGAAAAGTGCACGACGACCAAGGGCACGGAGTGATGGTAGCATCTTCTCTTTCAGTATAGAGCAGTACAGATGTGAATTTATGATGCCATCAATGAAATGCAGCTCCCCGACACCAGCAGCACTCATGCAGCCCCACATAAGGACACTGTCACCACCATGTTTTACTGTAGGCACCATGCATTTTTATTTGTATTCCTCACCTTTGCAACATCATACAGTTCTGAAGCCATCAGTTCCAAAAACATTTATCTTGGTCTCATCACTCCAGAGTATAGAGTCCCTGTAGTCTTCACCTTTGTCAGCATGGGCCCTGGCAAACTCTAGGCGGGCTTTTTTTGCGCCTGGGCTTTAGGAAAGGCTTCTTTCGTGGACGGCACCCATGCATGCCATTCCTCTGCAGTGTACGCCGTACACTGTAGTCACCTCAGTTTGGCTTTCTACTTCTTTAGATAACTGCAGTGAACTTGCATGCCGATTTTCTTCAACCCTTCTCATTGGAAGATGCTCCCGTCGAGGTGTTAACTTCCGTGGACGACCTAGACGTCTCTGTGAGATGGTTGCAGTTCCATCTTTTTAAAATTTTTGTACGACTTTTACTACAGTATTCTGACTGATAAGTAAAGCTTTGCTGATCTTCTTGTTGCCTTCACCTTTCTGGTGTAAAGAAATTTTCTTTCTCCGGTCTTGTGACATTTCTCTTCCATGTGGTGCCATTGCTGACATCAAGAAATGGGAAGGGGTTTTAACACTCTTTTATAGTCAACTGTCTGCTGGACACCTGTGTAATGAATAATTAGACTCACCTGTGGTTGAATTCTTGTTAAATTAGACATTTGTAGTCTAAAATTTAGATTTGCTCCAGAGACATTCAATGGGGTGTATTCATTTTCGCATGACCCTAATTTGAGTAAAACTGAACACAGCTGTACTGCTCTATACTGAAAGAGAAGATGCTACCATCACTCCGTGCCCTTGGTCGTCGTGCACTTTTCCAACATGACAATGATCCTAAACACACATCTAAGGTCACTGTTCGATTTCTGAAGAAGAACAGGATGAAAGTGATTCAGTGGCTCCTGATCTGAACCCAATCGAACACCTATGGGGAATTCTGAAGAGACAAGTTGAGCATCACTCTCCATCCAGCATCCAGTCTCTAAAAGAGGTCATTCTTGAAGAATGGAAAAAGATAGATCTTGCAAAATGTCGCCAACTTGTTCATTCCATGCCTAGAAGACTTGGTGCTGTCATTAAAAATCATGGAGGCCATACAAAGTACTAGATGTAGTAGTTTTTGTTGTGGGGTGTACTCATTTTTGATTTTTGATTCATCACCCTAATTTGAGTAAAACTGAACATTTTGTTCTCTAAGTTATATTATTAACATTACTTTCATGTTATAAGTTAAACAGATGTTATATAAAACTTAGTCTTGTCAACATTGTGAAAATAGTTTTTGTGTTCATTGAGATATTGCTTAAAATGTTACTTTTCAAAGGTGGTGTACTCATTTACGCTGAGCACTGTAGCTCACCCTGCATCCTCTGAGTAAGAATCACTAGGTTTTGTCATTCAGGAACATGGTTTTTCCTATCACTGTTATGCTGATGACACACAACTCTACCTCTCATTCTAACCAGATGATCCGACAGTTGCTGGCCGCATCGCAGCCTGCCTGACAGCCATTTCTGCTTGGATGAAGGACCACCACCTTCAACTCAACCTGGCAAAAACGGAACTGCTTGTGGTTGGTGCCAACCCAACACTTCATCATAACCTTTCAATTCAACTTGGGTCATCAACCATCACTGCTTCTAGGACAGCCAGGAGTCTTGGAGTGGTGATGGATGATTGTTTAAGCTTCACAGATCATATCCATACAACTGCCCGGTCCTGCAGATTTGCCTTGTACAACATTAGGAAGATTAGATCCTTCCTATCAGAGCATTCCACACAAATTCTTGTCCAAGCTCTTGTTCTATCCAGACTGGACTATTGTAATGCTCTCTTGGCTGGCCTTCCAGCATGCACTGTCAAGCCTCTACAACTGATCCAGAATGCTGCAGCAAGACTGGTCTTTAACGAACCGAAGAGAGCGCATGTCACACCTCTCTTTATCAGTTTGCATTGGCTGCCAATAGCTGCTCGCATCCAATTCAAGGCTCTGATGTTTGCCTACAGAACAACCACTGGCTCTGCACCACTATACCTAAACTCATTACTTCAGACTTATGCGCCCTCCAGAAGCTTGCGTTCTGCAAGTGAACGGCGCCTTGTGGTGCCATCCCAAAAGGGGCACAAAATCACTCTCATGGATCTTCTCTGGGTCTGTTTCTGGCTGGTGGAATGACCTGCCCCGCTGAGTCCTTAGCCATTTTCAAAAAACTGCTAAAGACATATCTTTTTCATCAACACTTGACGCAGTAATAGTAGCACTTACTTTTTATTTATCTTTCTTTTCTTCAATTTCTACACTTTTTCCATCTATTTGTAAATTTAAAAAAAAAACCTTGCTACGAGCACTTTACTGATTAAACTGTGACTTGACACAGCACTTACATACTGTTGTACTCATGTTGATTTGATTGCTTCTACTATTCTCATTTGTAAGTCACTTTGGAGAAAAGTGTCTGCTAAATGACTAAATGTAAATGTAAGGATCAGAACTGGCGAGTTTGTGTCCTTGAGATCCGTGCAAACCCGGGACATGTGACTGCAGCATCAGGTCCCTAATGAACAAATAATTGAAAGTACAGGACATCCAGAATATTTAAATACCTAAATTAATACATAACCAATAATTATGATTAAGTCCTAAGTAAAAACACAATCTAAATGTAATAATCATTTGAAATTGGAGTCAGATTAAGGGCGCAGATAATATACCTTCGCCCAGGCCGTTGAAATCCGTTTGCTGGGCCGACGGGTGGTCCTTACAACTTTGTAAAAATAAATAAATAACACACAGACACAAATGCTGTGAATTATTTATAAAATAATTGTGCACCAGTGCAACAAATGTAAATAAACCAATGGCTTCACTAGCTTGGTAGACATTCAAAATAAGCAGGAGTCAGGCTGACTCCTTCATTCATGACTCATGACATTGAAACTCACACATTCACATTCAGAAAAAAAGTAAATATATTTATATATTAAGATATACTATAAAATTAAAAGACATTTCTTTTAAAATTATAGCAAAGCTTTTTAATGAGGCAGCAACATAGATAGGACAGAACAAAAAAGTCTATTAATAATATTTCATTAAGCAAAAGTATTTAATATGAAAGGTTCCAATACAGAGCGCCACCAAGTGCTTATGTGCATCCCGTGCACAGAATGATGCGCTTGAAGCAACATGGAGTCACAACACTCTGCGCTTTGTGTTGAAAATTTCAAAGCACAAAGGGAAGAGAACAAGAGATATTGATGCGTAGTGTATTATATCTAATCTATGGAATAGTTCTGTCAGGACCACTATCGTCAAACATGATTGATAATTGCATAGCGTTTGGATTGGCGGTATGGTTCTGTTCTGGGCAAGAACTCCCTGCGCATCCATGCAGCCTAGCATGGATAAGAGGGGTAACAGAACAGAATAGGGTAACAGAAATGTGCAGATATCATTAATGTCAATAATTTAACATGTACATATTTTTCTAGAATTAGTTTTATTCAAAGGGTTGTGATCTAACAGACTCCTGGGAGAAAGTAACATGAATTAAAAATGCCAATAAACTCAGGGTAGAGTACAAGCACAAGATAAAGTGCTTTTATGCAAAACCATAGAACTTTATTTACAGATCAAGTATAACAATAGAGACATTGAATCATCCTGGAAAGAGTTTCATCATGTTGCCTGTCGTAACTGAATGCGACACGCAGTTTGAATGCTGGATGGAGAATCACTGACAGCCGCAGTGGAGGGAAGCATTTACATGAACATGAATTTAACGACTTAAATATTAAATATATCTGTACCTCACATTAAACTATGGAATTGCCTCGGAACACTTTATGGTATTTTATACTGTTTTTGTGCCTTTTGTGGGGCTTAATAACACAGAATATTAGGCTATATGCACAATATCAGATTTGGTAGGTATCATCTGACCATTATACTATCTAACAAAAATGATCTGGAACTATGAAATTCCAAGATTACATTTATTTTTGGAGGGGAGAGTGTGGGACTCATAATGACATTCACTGCAATGTTAATGTTCATTGTGTAAAAAAACAAACAAACAAACATAAAATGCCACCTTGTATTTATTTCATTTCATTTTGATTGCTATTATGTGTTCCTTATTTATGATGATGTAGGATTTGAGGGTGAACCAGATGCAAATGAATCTTTCAGATGATTCCTTTAAACACAATTCCACAAAAAAACCCAGCTCAACACTCCAGACCCCAAACCAATAGTCTAGGACCATAAATGGAGTGGGCTCCATTTAGTCTGAGCTAACTAACGAAACCCCCACCTAAGTACTAAAAGGAAGAATGTTGTCAACGTTAGGCAGTTTGTAAAAGACAGATTGGTTTGGAGAAGTCACAGCTTGAGCCCCTCCAAGATATTGCCAGAGGTTGTTTGATCCCACGATAGAAATACAGAACAGACCTTCTTCTTAAACACCTCTGAATGACCTTTTGGGCTAAAGTCCCTTAAAAACCACAGAGACTGCTTTTACATGTAATGACTAAACGGACTTGTAATCAAACATTGTTTAACTGCATAATTCTGTACCATGTCTACAACCTATATATGTGACTATTGTGCTTAGATCACACAGCCTAATTCATGCAAGTGTTGTAACTATTGAATGGTTTAATGTAAGCATGGAGTGTGTGATATCAATATGATCGGCTGCTCATATTTCAAAAGATGACGAGTGAAATCTGTGTAAAATGTATAGCATTCTTTTATAGAATTCATGTCTAAACTGTACTCTCTGTACTCTCTGCCAAGAGCAGGAAAGTTAAGAGACCAGGTGATAATATGTAATTTGTGATGAGAGGAGGAGAAACAGCCACCTCTGAACCAAAGATGATACCTAATTGGTCAGAACCTCTCAAAGAGGTTGGACAAATACCTCAGTTCAAAAATTCAGGACATGAACAAAGACTCAGATGACGAGTAGATCACGGACAGATTTGGGAGATGAAAATGGGTTAAGAACGAATAGCTTCATTCAATCCATTTAATTACTCTTGTCTCACTTACTTTCTTTAACTTAGTTTCCTTTTGTTTTTTTCCTTTCATTTAATCAATGACTCTACAGTCTTTGCCCGCCTCAAAACTTCAAACTTAAGCCATGAGGGAGACTCCGTGTCCATTCATCTGCCAACACGCACACATGATTGACTTCCTAAGAAAGACATCACTCCAGACACAGCCAATCAACAAATCCAGAAAACCCCCTTTTCAAGCCAAAGAAGACGACGAAGGAAATCCTCAATCAAAGACACCAACACAAATGCAAGTAGCCTCCAGATTTTAGCTGAACTGGTGCAGTGATATAAAATGTAATAACCCGCCTAAGAAACAATAGAAGGGTTCAATTTATGATTGATGGTTCGTTCAGGTCAGAGTTCACAAAGTGCATAGGCATATATTGCTAGAAACTTGGGATTTCATCATTTCACTCTCTTGAAACTCACTCTTTCCTCACTTTCTTTCTTTCTGCAACTCATGTGAATGTGTTTATGCGTTAGATATTAGTTTATGTGTTAGAATAATCAATACAAATTTTTTAAAGAGAAGTGTCTTGAGTTATGTTCTTATAAATTTAATGTCTTAAACTGATGATCTTTCTTTCCTTGCTAATGGATAGTGTTTTCACTCTAGATTGGATATTCATATCCACTGCAGAGTTGGTGTTACGGTCCATTCAAATGAACGCTGGATGGTTAATTTGCTTGGTTGTTAAATAAGTGACTCTTTCATAAATTAATTAATAATGTAAATTGACCTGTTTCCCTTACAATGGGTTTAATACATTAAATCAAGGTTAGTGTACATGCATAATTGCTTTCCTGTAGCTCAGTGGTTAGAGCATGGCACTAGCAATGCCAAGGTCATGGGTTCGATCCCAGGGATT
The DNA here is from genome assembly GCA_003731715.1 of Anabarilius grahami. NCBI lineage: Eukaryota > Metazoa > Chordata > Actinopteri > Cypriniformes > Xenocyprididae > Anabarilius > Anabarilius grahami. The sequence continues at coordinate 1,941,596 of RJVU01063416.1, read as the reverse complement.
GCACATACTCAGATACAAATGTATAGTATAATGCAATGTAAGTCGCCTTGGATAAAAGCGTCTGCAAAATGCATAAATGTAAATGTAAATGCATAAAACCTTGTTTCATTGTGGAGTAATGTTCAAATAGGCATGATGTTAAAACAATCCAAAGGTAGAGTGCTCCAGCAGAAGAAAGATGTCAATGAGGAATAGAAGCAGAAAAATTGTGTGTTATGGTTGTAGATCTACATGTAGATCTACTGTGTAATGTAAAGCATCAAACAAAATTAAAGAAAACCATCACATTATCACCTTATCCTCTTCTGTACAGGCACACAAAGACATGCACCTTGCAAAAGTGATTGTTTGTGGTAGTGCAAATTAGCCTTAAAGTTAGCAAAAATATTATTTTATAATTGTATATTCTGCTATTCTGCAGTTCCAAACATTACATGAGAGGTTGACTTAGAGGTTTGTGCATGCACTTATGAAGAATGAGACAATGTTATTTAATTCTTCAATCATTCACACACTGTTGGATTTCTCGACTCCTGTAATTTTGTTTTTAGTGGGAGGGAATCTGTCGTCTTGTTTCTCTCTTTTCTCTTCAGTGGACAAAGAAAGCTGAGCTTCCAATGAGTCCCCTATGACAATGAAAGGCCAAAAGGGCTCATTTATGTTATACAGTACCATGTGGGCCCAGTAACTATATGCATTTGATGTAATTTAATGAAGTATTTCTATTTACGACTTTCTGAAATATGCTTTGTTTAAAGTCAGACACTTCAACTTTATAAAGTACGGATTTATACTTACACAGTTGCAAGACTATTAGTTATTTCTATCCTGCTAGAAATCATGTTAAAGATAAATTGAAATAATTAAAGTATATTTGTAAACGAATAAAGTCTATTTAAATAACTAAAGGACTAACTAATACCAAAAACATCATAGAATCAAATCCATTGCTAATATACTATTTCCTGATGTTTGTGCTTCTGCATTTCCACCCAAACTTATGTCACATCCTGGAATTATTTCATTAGGGACATTGCTTTTATTAGTAAAAGGGGTGTTAAAAATAATAATAATAATAATAATAATAATAGTAGGGTGAATAGAAACACTGAAGACAAATAAATCATAAATCTCATTTGTAGGTTTTCAGGTTGTAGGTTTGTTCCTGACACCAGTTTTACTTACCCAGATCTGCAGCCATGGACGTTTAACATTATGAAAACACTTAATTGTGCGATCAGAATCAAATATTCCAGAAAGCTGTGTAATAATTACATTTTTTTGTATAGTTCTATACTATTATTGTATACAATATATAATCAGTGATGGACAGTAACAAAGTATTTTTACTTTGTTACTGTCCTTAAGTACATTTTTCAAAAATCTGTACTTTACCGGAGTATTTTTATTTTGAGACACTTTTACTTTTACTTCACTACATTCTAAAGCATAATATAGTACTTTTAAGTTTGTTAGTTAGTTAGTTAGTTAGTTAGCTAGTTAGGTGTACTTTATTGTTCAGCCTTGGCTGAACATTGGTCTTTGGTCTTGCCAGACAATAACAATACAATTAACAATACACAACATCCACAATACAAATATAACAATACACAGCATCCACTTCAAAAGCTAAAAATATTCACTTTCCAACCCCTTATTCAGAAGACCCATTGCATTTGGTACTAAAGTTTGCTTATATATGTGACCCTGGACCACAAAACCAGTCATAAGTAGCACAGGTATATTTGTAGCAATAGCCAACAATACATTGTATGGGTCAAAATTATCGATTTTTCTTTTATGCCAAAAATCATTAGGATATTAAGTAAAGATCATGTTACATGAAGATATTTGTAATTTTCCTACCGTAAATATATCAAAAATTTGGATATGCATTGCTAAGGACTTAATTTGAACAACTTTAGGTCTGTCAAAAGATTAATCGCGATTAATCGCATCCAAAATAAAAGTTTGTGTTTACATAATATATGTGTGTACTGTGTATAATCATTATGTATATATATATATAAATACACACATATTCATGTATATATTTAAGAAAAATCTGTTATATTTATATATATTATTTTTATTTATATATAATATAAATTATATAAATATATATACAGTATATACATCCAAATATTTCTTAAATATATACATGAATGTGTGTGCATTTATATATACATAATAATTATACACAGTACACACACATATTATGTAAACACAAACTTTTATTTTGAATGCGATTAATCGCGATTAATCTTTTTACAGTCCATACTTTAACCCTCTGGAGTCTGAGGCTGATTTGGGGCCTGGAGAAGTTTTGACATGCCCTGACATTTGTGCTTTTTTCAGTTGTTTATAAACATATAAATGACACAAGTGTCATTACACTGTATTCAGCACAAACTAGGCTACAATAACATGTGGGGAACATGTATGTACATGTTTGTATTTTTGAAGGAATAACGTTTATGCGTGGTTATTGAAAAAACAAAAAACTTAAGTCACTGAAATAAGGCCAAAAAAAGTATAGTAAATCTGTGTTTACAATACTTTAGGGTATTGGAGGTTGTAGACTAGAGTTTTTGCTTCAGAATTATGTAAAAATTATGCTGACTACTCTTTCATTTATAACAATATATTGATTTAGTTTTTGTAAGACACTTTTTGCCAAGGAACACCGTATGCATGGAGGCGTGAATCATCGTGAATAATGATGAATAATGGCTCATTCTCACCTGAGAAGACAAAAGAATTGAATAATAATGAGCTGAAATGACTTGCATATTAATGAGGCATTTCAGTCAGGTAGGCTGTGAAAAAACCCTCTGTGATGTCTCAAGCTCATCAGTATATGAAACATACAGAAAAATATTATTACAATATAAAGTAATGGTTTTATATTATACTTTAAAATATGATGTATTTCTGTGATGCATAGAGTCTGAATATAGGCTTTTAGTTTAAAAGCATGCACATTTGGAGAAATATTGGATTCTCATATGTTTATGCCAATTTTCTATACAGAGGAGTTATATTTATTTAATATTCAATGTCATTACTATGAGCGCTGGTGTTTTCAATTCATACTTGCAGTCGGAGGGCGCTCTCTGTGCATTTTTAGTCCACAAATTCATCTAAAGAAGAAGAGGCTATTCCATGAATGGTGTTTTCAATTCATACTGCAGCCGGAGGGCGCTAAAGAAACAAAAACTCATCTAAAATTCATCTATAGAAGAAAAGTAAACAGGAACTAACTGCATGTTCCCTTTCGAAAGGGAACTTCTACTCTGCGCTGAAATGCGCTTTGGGGAATGTCCACGTGACCCGGTGTCTCGAAACCTCATACCAAAAAACTCCAATCCTATTGGCCGGTAACAGTCATATGGCGCGACCCGGAAGTATAAAGGCGCGCCAACGGAAGCAGTCAGAATGCATCGTCTTTTCGGGACTGTATGTGTCAACCTCACTCTGTTTGTTTGTTTAAAGAAATTCGTTTTCCAATCTGAAATGGCTGAGAAAGGTAAGAACTTTAGGAAGTGTACTGATCCGTGTCCAAGGTTTCTGACACCGGATGATTCACACGTCCTATGTGTTCATTGTCTGGGGGAAGAACACGCACGGACAGTGCTTGAGGGCGCTGTCTGTGTCAACTGTGAGCGTTTTCCTTTGAGAACGCTCCGTTCTCGCCTGGCCCTCTTCTCGGGAGAAGGGGCGTCAACATCTGTACCTGGTGGATCTGGTCCTGCTCGTGCTGAGGCTGAGCGGAGACTGCACTCATGGGGTTCACAGATGGAGCTCGCCGCCGAATTTGAGAGGGGTGTAACCGTTTCTCAGACTCAGGCGGCGGCTGGCGAGGACGCGATCCTGGATGATGATGATGGTGTATCCCAAACATCGTCAGATCCAGGAACGAGTGTTCTTTTGGCTGCCAGCCCCCAAGAACAGGTGATGGCAGTGGAGGAAGAAGCGAGTGAAGTAGCTTCTTTCTCCAGACCTCCCTGTCCAGCGTACGCGGAGTTACTGGAGGTTATGGAGCGTGCTGCTGGCAGACTGCAGCTGCCTTGGCAGCGTGAGAGGGAAGAGACTGCTCGCGGCAGGCTGGACGAGCGGTTTCTTTCCGGTCATAAACCTGTAACTTCGGTGAGCCTTCCATTCCTTCCGGATCTTCATGTAGAGATCGAGAAGGCATGGAAGAACCCGTTCTCGGCGAGGATCCATACACACCAGCGAAGTAATTTTGCTGATGTGGATGGATTATGCCAGCATGGGTATGTGGCGATGCCGCCTATTGACGAGACGTTCGCAAACTATCTCGTCACTGGTAATGCACCGTCACTGAAAGCTCCGGTCCTGCCATCCAAACCCCTTAAGATGACATCAGGTTTGAATGGCAAGGCGTACGCTGCAGCAGGTCAGGCGGGAGGCCCTGGACCGTCTCGAGCCGAGGCTCAGAAACAGGTCCAGCGATCCAGTGTCGCCGCTCGAGAGCCTCCTCCACCTCGGAGTAAGTCACAGAAGCGGCGGGATACGAGGAATAGAAGACCAGATCTGAGGGAGGTGATTGACAACCGGCGTCAGAACAAACCCCGCCGGTAGTCAATCGCCTCTCTGGCGGGGGGGGGCAAATTAAACATCAGCCCTCACCTCTATTCCTTGGCCTTCCCGGGGGACCTTATTGAAAAAGTAACATGTTCAGATGACACCCTTGAACAGTCAGTTTGGACGGATGGGCCCATGATGAGTTTCTCTCTGACGGCCCGCCGTCTGGCTTGATAGTTAAGGGGTTCGTTTAGCAATGGAACCTGGATTATCCTCCCACTTCGGTCAGGAGGGAGTGTCGTGGGTCCAACTGCCACGGGAAAGGTAAGCAAGGCTCAGCCTTTTGTTACAGTTGACCTTGTCTTTCTGTTCCTAGAGATATTTTCCTGAACATGTAAAATTGTAGGGGTTTGATGGGCAAACTGTAGTTGTTGTGGAGTACATAGACTGAGCGGGCCACAAAATGGCCACTGTTCAGTTCTGTCTGAGCTTCTCAGCTATTGTTTTAAGAGTATAGTTCGAGTTGCTCTCTCTGCTTCAGTTGCTATGATGTCAGCGGCTTTATTGGCCGCCTGACATCTTGTGCTTGGCTATGGGTTGATAGCAATATTACAGGTAAATATTTGCTGTTTTGTGTACCCGTAGCTTAGTGGCTTGGCTAGAGCTAGGAAGTGTTATTTGATAACGTTATTTCCTGGTTTCGGCCTCCTCCTGAGGGAGTTGTTGGCCGCATGCCCATTATCCCCTATGTATGTAGGCGCTTGGGATGAGTTGACAGATAGGTTGTAACTGTTTTGTGACTTCCTGTTCTGTTATCTCAGGTGGGTTAGGCCCTTATCATGTTGAGGCAGATAAGTTGTGTAGTTTGCTACTAGGCCCCACTTCAAGCTGGAACTTTGTCTATAAAGGGAGGATTCTCTCCTCTAGGCCACTTGTTGTAAGATCAATCAAGTTGAGTAGACATTACTATAATTGTTTAATGTCTGTCCTCTAGGCCTAGTGCAGATGTGAGTATCTGTTTGGAGTATGATTCCCTTTGTGAATGACATATATTAAAGCCCTTGGTGTTGCTTTAAGTTCCATATCCTTGCCCTACATGTTTTCGTATGTGAGCATAGTTTGCTGCCACAGGCTGGCACCTGTCTTATTATAGTTGGCGTGTTTCTAACCACTATGTAGACGATGGTGACCTAATGCTCCCCATCAATGATTTTTTGGTGTTCTGAGCGCTTCACCTGTTGGATTGCGTACTCAGGATAGCAGCACCACTTTCCGAGGAAAGTTGGTGTATGTTAGTTCCTGTCTTTTCTTCCTTCGGCTAATCTTTGTCTAGAACGTAGGCCTGTATGTCACATAGCCTCTTCTAGTTAGCATTTGCTAGGTTAGCATGCTTGGTTTGTTCTGTTTATGCTCACATTATGTACACTGCCACAGGCTGTGCCACATGTCTTGGAGCGTAGGCCCTATAGGCCTCCTTCAGATCGTGTGATTACGCTGGCTCTACTAATCAGCCAGCCTTGGACATTGCCTGCTGGAATGTGTGTTAGCGGTTCTCCTAGTAGTCTTTGGATCACGTACTGTTGCCGCGTGTGGCATGAATGAGTAGGTCCTCTTAGGCCTCCTTTCTGGACCCATGCTGGCGCAGTGGCTTTTAGTGTTCCAATTAGGCTGTTGCCTATGGTCTCTGATGTGGGAAGGCTCCGAGGAGCTTCTTTATCAGTTCACCTGTTGGCACAGTCTAGTATACCTTTCAGTTGCTCTGCCACCTGTTGATATAATCGTTGGCCCTGGTTAGGCCTTCCTTTTTGATTAACTGGTCTGGTTCAGCCTGCGAGAGTATATTTAGTTGTATTTAACCACCTAGGAGCAAACTGTGCAAACAGTGACCTGTTCTGCGTCAGTAAAAGTTGTGAAACAAATCCCTTCTGAGGAAGTCTTGTTACATTGCTCTCAGTGGTTTAGATGATTGCCAGTCTGGCTGCGGCCTCCTGTTTCTGATTTGGTTGGCTCCGAGGGGCCTTCCATTTCAGCTGTCTGATTGGCACAGTCTGGAGAACTGTTTACAGAAAGCAGAGCCATCTGTTGCTAAGATCGTTGGCCTTCTTTAGGCCTTCCTTTTTAGCCTTCTGATTGGCTAGCTGCGACCACCTTTAGAGCTTGGGCAAACAGCCCACGTCGGGTCTGGTTTGGGTGCTGTATTTTCTTCAAGGAAAACTAACACACTGCTCTTTGGTGGTCTAAATTTTTTGGCAGCCACCTGTTGATGCCACATGTACACTAAGTTAGGCCGCCTTCTCGGCCTCTGGTGTAACATTTGGAGTTCAGCTAGAGTGTTCTTCTCGCTGAGGAGTTAGCTTGGATGCTATTACTCTGAGTGGCTAGCCCCCCAGTAGACGGTAGTAAACCTTACTGAGGTTTGGTTTCTTACTATTGTCTCAAGTGATAGTTGAGCTCCAGCCACCTAGAAATGAGGTGGATCTTTCAGGCTCCTAATAAAGGCCAATGGACTTATCCCATATGTTAAAGGTTCTTAGGCTCCTTTGGCCGCCTTTTTCTCAACATATGGTGTATGTTGATGTGCTCGATTGATCCGAGGATCTCTTCACACGCCGTTGACCACGGGTCCGGACGGTACTTAACCTCCTTCATGTCGGTTAGTATCCCTTCTGGTACCTAGGAACACTGCCATGAGCTGATGCCATGCATTTGTCAAGGTAACAGGCCTCTCTAGGCCTTCTTTGACGAAGTATTGGCGTATGTGGTACTCCTCTAGTTGGTAGAGTAAAAGGTGCTTTTACCGAGTACACTGCTCGTTGGCTCGTGTTGGGTAGTATGTGCAAACGGGCAAAGTGTTCTGTTTGCTTCAGAACAGAGCAAATGTTCGGGGTGGCTTCTCTGGGCCACCTTCTGGATATTCTGCTGGTTTATTCATCATGCTGTAGGCCCCTCTTTGGCCTCCATGAGTGTTTGCCCATTGCATGGTCTACTTGTTAGGCGAGCTTTGTACTTCCCTTTGGGTTGTGTACATAATAGCGCATAGCTCCCTAAGCTGATTATGGTGGTTGGCTCTGTCCAGGCCTCCCACTGGGTTTCAGCCTGTGGGCTGGTTTGTGCTTCCCTGAAGGATCAGGCTTTAGCGCACAGCCTCCTTAGTGCGTTAATCAGGCACTAAGTAGATCCTAGATGAGCGGAAATACACTCCCCTCGATATGAGGGTTCATGGCACTCAAGCCGAGTTCTGCTCTCCGGGATGCCCGTCCCTACGCACGAGTGGGGGTGCTCCTGCCGCTCTGCAGTCACTCCTACCCACTCCCTCTAGTAGAGACTGCGTCTGGGGATTCTGTGTTTAGACAGGGTTGGCTTCACACCTAGCATGTCTTACGATAGGACCAGGTCAGCCTCCCTGGTGGCATTGAGGGTGACGTTGTCCCCTCTAGTGGCTGGGCGGGGTCCCTTCGGGGCTCCCTGCCCTCATTCCCTAGAAGAGACCACTCTGTCTGCGGAAGTGTGGATCTCAGAAGCTCTTAGCGGCCTTTTTAGGTCTTCCCTCCTCTGGAAGACCTCTCTTAGGTACAGCTTGGGCTAGATGGCCTTAGGGAATGCTGTCACTGACAGTCAGGTGTAACCCGAAGGGGGAGGTGCTACAGTTCCTTCAAACTGTTTGAGCCTTTGTCTCAGCCATTCTAGTTTGGCATGCACTCCCCTAAGCATGGCGGCGTGGGTATATCATTCCCCAAAGCGCATTACCCGCATTAGTGGGTAATGAGCTGAATCACGGACTTCTGACATGGCTCTATTATCATACAGATTACATAAACACAGAAGGTTTGTTTTTGATTTGACTTACACGATTTAAAACCTGACATTTCAACGTTTTTTTAGACATAAGTCTAATTTTTTTGTGATTAGAATTCACTAAGTTACAGTTCATTTTCTGAGAACTATCAGATTGGAGTTCGTTCAGAGGGAGACGAGAGATCACGCATCATGTTAGTTTTCTTTATTTTACAAAAAGCACAACATTTTGTTTTTACTCTGAGTGTATACAAATAAAAGAAGACATTCTATAGTTTCAATTGATATATTACTTATGTCTCTATGACAAAAAATGACGAAGTATTTTAAGTCTGTTTTACTGCAATGTGAAAAAAAACCTGCAAAACGCGTATGTGCGTTTTCAGACCTCAGAGAGTTAATTTTCTCATTATTTTGAGTTTTTTGCACCCTCAGATTCCAGATTTTCAAATAGTTGTATCTTGAACAAATATTGTCATATCCTAAAAAAAAAAACATACATCAATTGAAAGCTTATTTATTCAGCTTTCAGATGATGTGTGAATCTCAATTTAAAAAAATTTACCCTTATGACTGATTTTGTGGTCCAGGGACACATATTGCTTTGATTGCTCTGGGTGTTCTATAGTGACGACGAGATGGTAATAGTTCAAAAACCTGATTCAAAGGGTGTGTAGTGTCTCTCGTTATAGCCAAAGCTTTTCTCTGAACAGCAATTTTGACCGACTGACTTTTGCTTGGATCCTATGATTTTACCTGCCATTCTTGTAATTCTGTTTAATTTTACTTTATTCACAAATATTAAGCACAGTTATGTTATACCCTAAAACACTCTCAGTTAAACAAGTATAAACTCTTTGCAAAACAACCTGATTTACAGTAAACCTTAATACATTGCAGATATGCTCATTGAATATAAACCGATCACTAAACAGATCACTAAGATCAGCAGGATAAAGTCACTTAGAAATACCAAGGGTTCACTCAAAGCAAGGAGAGTCTGCTTTTAGCTATTATGCCAGCCGCAGCTGTAACCAGCTTCCTGAAGACATCAGTTGTGCTTCAACAGTAGTTACATTCAAATCCAGACTCAAAACACATCTGTTTAGCTGTGTATTTACTGAATGAGCACGGTACCTCTGTATGTCAGACTGATTACACTTTATCTTATCTATGCATCATATTTTTATTATTTTAATCCTTTTTATAACTGTTTTAATTATCTTTGTTTTTATTTTTGGGTAAGATTTTATTTATCTTTGGTTAGGGCTGTCTGGTTGGAAGAGTTGAGAGAATTGGGAAGTTAGACGGTAAGTTTACGAATGCACTCAGATGTGAGTGTGGGACACCATTTTTCACAATGGCATTACTAAACATTGGAATTATCTAATGCCTGAGAGCACAGTGCCATGGACTCTGGCACAGTACATTGATTATGCACTTTTACTGGCCGGTTCATCTTTTACTGTGGGTTTTGCAGACGAGGGGCTTCACAATCCCACAGTATCCACCACACCAGAGCCTTGTCACATCATGGCCGCCACACCGGATAGTCTCCACACCCCGATCATTATGTCAGGAGTTATCCACTCCACGACTGCCAAGCCAGAGCCTGTTCACGTCATGCCTGCCCAGCCAGAGAGTGTTCACGTCATACCGGCCCAGCCAGACTGTTCACATCATTTCTGCCCAGTTAGAGTCTCTTCAAGTCATGCCTGCCAAGTCTGAGTCTCTTCACGTCATGCCTGCCAAGTCTAAGTCTCTTCAAGTCATGCCCGCCTCTCTGGCCCCTTGAACTACCTGCACCACCATGGTCTCTTGAATTACCTGCACGGTGTGTTCCTGTTACCATGTGTTCCTTTGTCTCCATGTGATCCCCTTGTTCTCATGTGTTATGTTTTCATTGGTTTATTGGGTTGATTGTGCACAGGTGTGTCTTGTTTTGGTCATTAGTCCTTGTGTATTTAAACCCTCATGTTTGCCATGTGTCTAAGTATTGTTCATGTAACCACTGTGGGTGAGCTCCATGTTTGTTGTTTTGTTCATGCTATGCCATGCCATTCCAAGCTAAGCCAAGTCTTTGTTTTGTATTTTGTGTATGTCTGTTGGACTTAAATAAAACTGCACTTTGGGTTCTCCTGTAACTTGCCTCGGTGGACTAGCATTACACACGTTGTCTGTATTTTGCAAGTAAATGGATAACATTATGACCCAATTTACCAATGATGCTTGACACACTGCCTTGTATGCGTCCTCAATGTTGCCATAACACAGATACAGTGTGCTTGAGAAATGGGTTGCACAATCAATATATTGCTGTAAGTTTGAAAGAGTCTCTGTTAATGCGACTGTATTAAAATTCCCCAGTATGAAGACTGGTTGATCTTCTGAATTTATTAGGATCCTGTTAAAGCACTCTCCCTCAATGTCCGCGCTGTGATATTCATTTAGCCACGTTTCCGTAAAACAGATGAGATTACTGCTCCTAAATTTCTCCTCTTGTTTAACCCGCAGTGCAACTTCATCCATCTTATTATTAAGAGATTTCACATTAGACAGCGTGATCACCGGGAGGGAATGACACTTCCTCACCTCCGCAATCTGTTGCGAATTCCTCCTCTTGACCCTTGCTTCTTAATCCTTAATCTCCTTTTATGCACACTTGATGGAATCTTCATTGGCACGGCTTAATTATATTGTAGAGAAAGCAGAAAGTCTCTTAAATAAGTCCAGCTTGAGGCCATTAACGGCAATTGATCCTCGAAGGCTTCGCCCACCAGCACCAATCAAATCAACGCCACGACCACACGAATCATGAACACTTTCATACTGCTCCCAATTTAAAAGAACAACAAATAAAAACTGAAAAAAAAAAAAATAATAGCTTAGATCACAACAAGATGCCACGGGACACAAGACAACAGCGAGACACAAGGTTAGCAGCAGGCTGCGCCTCCACTACATTTCCTAAAAACATGTCAAGAAATCGTCACATGCTCCAAAATGCTATGGTGGTGTGTGATTCATGAACGAGCTGATTCTTTTCAATGAGCTTGTTAAAGGTAGGGTAGTTCATTTTCAGAAAGGCTAGCAGTAGAGAGCTAGCTTTGAAAGCATAAGATCTCACACTCCCTTCAGAGCGCTCTACAAAGCCACGCCTCCTTTAAAACACATGAACACGTACAGCAAAGAGCAAACAAAAGCATCACAAGAGACGCCGTTAAACTACCTCATGTCTCAAAGCACATAACATTACAATGATAATGAGCATAAACAACTTAAAGAGCAATGACCTGTACCACATGACTGCTGCAGATTAATTTTGCCATTGATAGTTTTGCCATTGAAACACATAAATTCGAGTCACTGATTTCCATCTCTTCTAAATTATGGTAGTTATGGCGTGAACACAGCATAATCTTATTGTTTTGGTTCAGGAGGAACTGTAAAAGGTGTCTGCTGTTTCGGTTGGTGTGCTCGTGACTGACATCTGTGTTAATTATGCATAGCATGAAATGCGCTCATGACGTGTGATGTCTGCGCGACCAGGGTGCATGGAGGTGTGGAAATACATTCGTTGACAGGAAGGTAGGACATCCTATCATAGCCCTCGGAATGAGGCCTATGATTGGACGAACATTTTTTGGTCCTATGCCTTCCGCAGACTATATATATATACATATAAATACATTTAGACCACTTAACTTAGTGATTGCTATTGGGATGTGAAGAGACTTTCAGCCAGCATAACAAAAAATGTTTTTGAAGCAAATCACCTACTCTACCTTTAAATCATTTCGCAAATCACACCACACGACTCAATTGCGAATTGGACTGATCCGATTGCAGCTGTTCTCGAGTTAGCAACTCACTGATTCAAATGATCTTGTCAGAGCGAGTCTTCAGTTAACTAATTACTCATTTCACTAGTCTGACTCAAATTGAGTCAAGAACGGGAGATCTTCAGATCTAGAGTGCAAGTGCGACTGATGGCACGAAATTGATTATTGTATTGATTATTGTAAATGAACATCATATTTAGGTCATGACTGTCATTTTTTTTTTTTGTGTGTGAACAAAATCTGATGTAAAAGTGTGTGCTGTTTAAGCCCACTGTAATTTTCGAATGTGGACATGTCCACATCACTGTCTCAATGGGGAAGGTTTTTAAAAAAGAAAACAACAACAAAACATTATATTAAAATAATGCAAATTAATGCCCATGCATCTTCCCCGCTGCCATAGCAGTTCAAATGATATAAAACTGGTATGTTTGCATAGCGTTCTTCTTAAAATGTTATGCATTTAGCCTTATTCAATGTCTGTTTTCTTACTTGCAGATCAATACATATGTATCTGCATCCATTAATCTTCCATACTGACAAGTGCTGGCTGCTTGACAATTCATATTGATGGCAGACCCCTCTCTCTAGTATTACTGCACACCCATTAATTTCCAAAGCATTTTTGCTAATTACCTCAGGATGTATAGTTTAAATTAAATGGGAAATTAGCCAAACTAAATTAGTATTTTACTTAAACATTAAATATTCACATATTTAGCAACCCACCATGAGTCAACAATATAAGCGTATGAGAATGTGTTTGTGCTCATGGATGAAACAGTAGCTAGAATTCATTTGACCACATCCACACAGATGTCAGTAATTTATCTACTCTCTGGGGTGCTCGTAGAAATGCATGGCACAATCAGTGTTAGAAGAACAGAACAATATTAAATGTTCATATGCAGAAAGTGACAAGGTTATCTGCCTTCCACTCTCCTTTTTTCAAAAGATATGCAAGTGGTCATAAAAGGTCAGTGAGAAAATTAATTTTCCTGCAACACTCACAACTAAGGTACAACTATGTCTAGCCAATAAGGTACTCTAAAAGTGCACCTAGTGTTACCGTGGCAACATCTTTGGCAAATTGCGGAGAACTGTAATTAAATTTATCTGAACCAAAGGAAACACTTTTTGGTGTTTCTCCTTTTTTTTCTAATTTGAGTTTATCTTCGGTCTTTATTCAGTTTGAGAGAAAATTGAACATGAAGACAAATATAAAATTCTCAATAATAACATTCTCAGCAAAATTCTCACTTAGAAGCAAAATGCAAAACAAGTGGGTTACACTTTATTTTGATAGTCCACTTTAGACATTCTACTAACTATAATTTAGAGTATTAGTAGACTGTTAGGTTAGGTTTAGGGTTTGGATTGGTAGAATACGTTGACGTACTTGCATAGTTACTTATAGTCAGTAGAATGTCTGTTGGCAGACCATCAAAATAAAGTGCTAGCAGATATTAAGCAGACAGTCTACTAATAATCTAATGACATGTAGGTGCAACATTTCTTATAGTTAGTAGAATGTCTAAAGTAAACTATTCAAATAAAGTGTTACATACAAATATAACAGAGGGTAGATGCTATTTTGATATTTATAAACAGTATTTATAAATAGTGGTGTAAAAAGTGTAAATAGCAACAAACAGCATGTTATTTAGACAGAAGACTGTAGTACAGAGGAAATTTCTGATGACTAGTCTACTGATGCATCTTCATTGGCCAGTTTTGGTGAAAAAGAGCCCTCAGATATTATGGTGTCTTTGAATGAGAGTCAAGGGCCTAGTGGGTACAGTCTTGAAAAGGTACAGCATTTTTTGGAGCATTACAAAAGGCAAACGGTATGTGGTGATTGATATTTATTTTTTCCAGATCTTAAACTTTTTATAGTGTCGGCACATTTCTTAATCAGGGAATGAGGGGGAGGAGGTTTATCAAGTCAGGACTTTCACAGATCAAAAAAGATTGTACACTAGATCTAAACTATGTGCAGATCAAATGTAACTGAAAATGAAAAGAAGAAAATAGAATAGCCATTTCTTTTTGTGCACTTTATGATTGGATTTCTATGCATTTTATTTATAATTGATTTGAAGTTTGTAACTTCTAATAGTTTTTACTAAAGAAACTCATAGTAATGTAATAAATGAAGTGGATTGAGAAAAGGAATGGGAGGGCACTGTTATTTTATTTTTTTTGCTAAATCATTTTTGCCAATCTCATATGAGGTGGAAGAAATTGTGGAACGAAGACTTTTAAAGATTATTAGAAAATTTGATGTTGCAGTTTTTGTTTTAGTAAATGTTTATGCTCCAGTTATGGCAGCTGAGAGATTGTTGTTTTTAGAAACACTGTCAACACTATACAAAACTGTGATCCTGACCATTATCTCCTGATTGCACTTTAGTCCTGATTAGACTTTAATTGTACTGTTGATGATATACATAAACCATTTAGAACCTCATACAACTTCCAAGTTGTCTTTGATTCAACATATTGAAACCAATGATTTAGTGGATGTGTGGAGTAATATGAATGGTAATACTAAACAATTAGTGCTTTCAAAAGTACTGACTGTATGTCTAATAATAGAGACAATCCAGACACAGGCAGGCAGTCCAAACAAACAAACACAACAAGGCAGCGAACACAGGCCAAAGAGTAATCCAGGAACAAGCAAAAAAATTCAAAAAACCAAGAGACATGAAACCAGGGAGAATGCTTAGAATTGCAGTGTTACTACTAACAAAACCTCACTTTGAATGACAGAGTGAACAGAGTTTATATAGGCTGGGCTAAACAAGGTAATGAGGAACCGATGAAGACAATAATGGTTGGTTAGTCCGAGCAGTGGGTTATGGGTAATGTAGTCCGAGATGATGTGGCAATAGCCCTCCTCCTAAGGAGCAGCTTCCAGATGCTCCTAACAAAGCTAGAAAAGTCAAGGCGGGAGGCGGAGCAGAGGTGGAACAGGGTGGAGCAGGCTGAGCAGACGGCCAGGGTGGCTCAGGCTGAACAGGTGGCCAGGGCGGAGCAGGCAATGCAGGTGGCCTTGCAGGTGGGCTTAAAGACCCCCAAACCAAAGTAGAATCATTCACTCCATTGTTAGTGTCTTCATATGAGCCACTGGAATGCTGCAAAAACAGTGGGGGATAGAAAAAAAGGGGACAGAAAAAACTTAAACATCTCTGTGCTGTTATACTAAATACCAGTACTCTTTGAACACTGCTTGGCCAATCAAATTTGAGCAGCCTCTGTAACTGTTGTGTAATTATATTTATTTTAATATATTTATTTTAATGAATCTGTGCTACTCAGGTTTTATGTATGTTCAAGGGTGTTGCAAGGCATTTCTAATGTAGTGAAGATATATAGAAATGCCCCGCTTGAAATGTAAAGAGCACTAAGGAGCTCTGTAGTGAACGTGAAGCGGAATATAGCTTTTCTCTGTATTTTAACATCATAGCTAAATTATTAAAACATTCATACTGTTTCATATTCACACAAAACACACTAAACCTCCGAACTCATTTTATGAGCTCATGAATAACAGATAGTTGACCCTGTCCTCCTGTGACAAAGGAACCTTTTAAGAACATAAAGAGAAGGTGACGTTCTAACGCATATTTATAAAACGGACAGTTATGGTCCTTAATTATGATTGGTTGAGACTCTCCGCATCACGCCCAACAACCCTTAGCTGGTTTAAATCACTGTAAACCACGACTACTTGGGACTTACTGCTTTATTTTCATGCAGTATGCCTACATTTTTTATATATTTTTTTGATTACTTCCATGGCGTTGTTGCGTTTAAAAAAAAAAATTCCCCATGGACCTGTGCTTTCTGCATTTGTAGCCTACATCAAGCACTGTGACCCCTGCATCTAAAGGTAATTTAAATGAAGGAAATGAGAGAGCGAGGGTTGGATAACAAGCACAAAAGAAATAATGGAAGTGTTTGTTCTTAACTGCCTCATATTAAGGCCTTGTGAGAAATGACTCCATCTAATTACAAACCACATTTTAACAACAGCAAATAGATCTTTAGTAATGAGAAAATAATTAAAGCTGTGGAAAAAAGTAATCCGCACAATGTTTGAAAATAATCCTGAAACTGGCCATGCTGAGAGAGACTTTAAATTTGTTGTGTGCCTATCTAGTGAAGGGCTTGAGGACTGTCCATGTGGTCCTGTCAGCCTTTTTTCCATAGTTATTAGTTTCATGGCTTTCAAAACAGTATAGTTTTTTCAATGCATAAGCTACTTTCCCCAGTTTTTAATGTCATACTGTATTGCACATGTAAGCTCCCTGCTATTTTTTTTTTTTTTTTTTTGCACATGCGCATACACAACAGAACTGTTAAATGGAAGCTCTAAAATTGATTTTAAGTATGCCTATAACAATACTTAATCATAGTTTAATTTTTTTTTTTAATAATACATTATAAGTTGGAACATTGTAAGAATACACTAGCATATAGCTATAATGTATTTATTAATGTACTTTACAAAATTTAGGCCAATTAAAATTTTAAAATGTTTTTCAAAACATCTTACTTTTGAAAAACAAGCTGCAGCACATATCCATTACATATCTGTCATATTTGCATTACCCTCGGTTTTCGGTTTTATTTTGTAGAAACCATGGACACACCAAAGATGCTTTAATATATTATATGTTTTATTAGACAAGGGAACTTACTTTTTGGTTACATTTATAGAGAAAACAAATTATTGTTATATAGCTCAACATGTTTAGTCTTATTGTTTAAATCTAGTTTACTGAGAGTACAATGCTCTCAGAGAAAAACTATTCTGTCAAATGGCTAATACAGCATTTTCTCCATCATACAATAAGTTTTACAATTAATTGCATGCCATTTATCAACACAAGCCACCCAACATTTATTAATGATATTCTAAAATCAATCTAGCCTTACTGCAGTGTGCAACCGGTGTCTCACAGCAGTCGCCAAGCGAACGCACAGAGTAACGTTATAACCTAATTGTCAAATGTATCTAATATAATAAACAGCGCTGTGTTACCTCATAGGCTTGACCAGAAAAAGCAGAAGAGGCGACTGCGGCATAATAAGAGCTCCACTGCTCACGAGGCGTGTACATGCCATGTTCGTCTTATCAATCGCTCCAGTGACCTCGTTCAGCTCCAACAGCACTCGCCCTGCTCTGCTTCATGCTACAGTAACGTTAATAATCTCATCCATGAATATGATTTCTCCCCGAGTCCCTTCTCGATTCTTTTCCATTGGCTGTGAGGTGAAGACGACATCTCCCAAGATTCCGCACTCAAAGTCGGCGTCATCAAGCTACGGCTTTGTTTTGAATAGGTGACCTCTAGTGGCAAAAAATTTACTTTTTGTAGCTTTAAAGGGTTAGTTCACCCAAAAATGAAAATAATGCCATTTATTACTCACCCTTATATCGTTCTACACCCGTAAGACCTTCGTTCATCTTCGGAACACAAATTAAGATATTTTTTATCAAATCCGATGGCTCAGCGAGGCCTGCATAGACAGCAATGGTACTTCCTCTCTCAAGATCCATAAAGGTACTAAAAACATATTTAAATCAGTTCATGTAAGTTCAGTGGTTCTACCTTAATATTATAAAGCAACAAGAATATTTTTTGTGCACCAAAAAAAACAAAATAATGACTTTTTAACAATATCTAGTGATGGCCGATTTCAAAACACTGCTTTGGAGCGTTATGAATCTTTTGAGTCGATCAGTGATTCGGATTGCGTATCAAACCGCCAAACTGCTGAAATCACGTGACTTTGGCGCTCCGAACCACTGATTTGATTCGTAAAGCTCTGAAGCTTCATGAAGCAGTGTTTTGAAATCGGCCATCACTAGATATTGTTAAAAAGTCAGTATTTATTTATTTTTATTATTCTTGTCGCTTTATAATATTAAGGTAGAACCAATGTACTCACATGAGCTGATTTAAAAATGTTTTTAGTACCTTTATGAATCTTGAGAGAGGAAGTACCATTGATGTCTATGCAGGCCTCGCTGAAGCCATCAGATTTGATCAAAAATATCTTAATTTGTGTTCCGAAGATGAACGAAGGTATTAGGGGTGGATAACGACATGAGGGTGAGTAATAAATTACATTATTTTTATTTTTTAGGTGAACTAACCCTTTAAGTGTGCTTGTGTTTTAGCATATTTCTTAAAAGCTTAACTAAGCATATTTATTACCAAAGTACTTCTAGTATACTTTTCAGAAATATATTAAAATGCAATAAAATATATATTTAATACACTTCAAATAAGCATGTTGGTAATACAAATGTACCATAATAGAAATGTACTATACTTGAATTTTAAGTACATTTTTTATACATTTAATAATTTTTTTCACCTGGGTTACAAAGGTGAAAATACAGAGAATTCAGATTTTTTTCTTTTCTTTTCTTTTCTTTTTTTTTTTAATACATAGACAATAACACTGGACATGTCAGTGATATATGGACCACTGGACCAGAAATATCGCTGTTTTTTAAAAAATCTGGTTACCTTTTTTAATCAATTTTCATTTTGGCTCGAACTAAGTCAAATTGAAAAGTATAAAGATATATAAAGAAATAAAAGGTTTGCTGATAAAGGACAACACATTACCGTTTACTAACATTAATGTTATAAATGTTACCTTCTCTGTTCTTTTGTTTTTCATTGTGCCACCTTTTTATCCATGTCCTTTTGTTTAGCTCTTTACTTTCATTTATGTGTGTGTGTGTCTTTCTGGAGATAGGAAGAGAAAAGCAGCCATGCGTAGAATTGGCTCATCACGGAAAAGCACCTCTTATATCACAAACTGCTTTTAAAAAGAGACACATTTAATACATACATCCGTGATCCTGAGAAATCCTATTACAGAGAAAGAGCTTGCCAAATAGTAAAGAGCTTGTCAGTTCCACCTAGGAAATGCTTCTCTCAATGTTATGGACTTGTTGTAACCTCTCTTTTCCAAACTCCTCCCTATAATGTGGCTAAACCAGTCAGGTTCATCAATTTTCTGTGACCTGCCACTTCTACCATATGTCATGTGTCATGGCGGACGAGCAAACCCACCATATACTACTGTTATTTTGTAACGAAATGTAGTTTTAAGAGTTTAGGCGAGAATATAGTTGTTTATACCTCAGATATGCGATTTATATGTAAACATAGTGCCTATTTGAAAATTTGTTTAGACGCTTTTGGAGATGTGAGCTTCAGGCCATCAGCGACCGCTCAGCGTTCATGTACCCGCAGAGAACGGCTTCATCTCGGCCAGTCCTTCGGGAATTTGCCGCTGGCTCTTATGTAGATAGCGTTTAGCTTCCGGGTCCAAAAGCTCTATCTCATACCACAAGAAAACAACAAATGCCAAACGGTGCTAATACACACACACGCTAACGGACACGCACACGCTCACGCACACGCTCACGCACACACACTTTAAACAGTGTTCGTAGTCAGACAGGCAATGGTAGAACAACAGCAGACAGGTATGGCAGAGAGCAGACAGAATCGTAGTCATAGAACAGGCAATAGGTCAGGGCGGGAAGATACCAATCACAAGTCCAGTAAACAATAAACAGTCCAAAGGCAGGCAGCAGAGAATTGTAGACGGGGAACAGACTAGATCAAAAACAGGCAGACAAACAGAATGATAAACGCTCAGAATTGCAACCGTAGTAAACAAGACCTTGCAATGAGTGTGAGGATGTGAATGGCTTAAATAGACCAGGTAATGTGCTGCAGCTGGGTGTGGGTGATTAGTGATTGGTGGAGTAAGTGCAGGTTATTGCCAGGGAGGATTCTGGGAAATGTAGTCCGGGAACGACTGGAACTGTGACAGTGAGCATGGAGACTGTCGTGTAGACTAAGTATTTAAATTTTTTAAATGCTAAATGTTTAATATGATTAAATAGACTATACAAGCGAATATCAAACAGGCAATTTCCTATTTTACTTCTTATGCTGTTATAATGGATATTGTTGTTCATTTAAATATTATTGTTCAATAAATAATATTTTATATAAATAACATACTGTATTTTTGGGTATTAAGAAAGAGTCCATTAGTCCTTTTGACTTCAGTGAAAGTTACATTAACCCTTTGTACGTTCACACCGGTGTGATCAGTCTTGGCTGGTCCCTGGAGCGTACGATCACACCAGTGTGATTAAACACACTATTAATTCCAAAACAAATGTCTCTTGTTTATTTTGAAAAATTATATCCACACACAACAAATACTAAAATGTGAAATAAGAGCTAAACTGTCCTCTTTTTTCTTGCACAGTATGTAGAAGTAAGTACATACATACGTTTTTGCTCTGTGATTTTATCGCTATTACCCAGCCAGTTCTCTAGCCCTCTGGTCTTGCTTGTTATATTGCCTGTATCTGGAAAGCACACTTTCGAGTATATTAACACATTAATCTTTCTGATGCCGGATACACTTAATAGAGTGAAACAGAGATCTCGCTCCCTCACCATGGTCGGCTTCCACCTTGCCTACTGTCATTTCATCATTTCAGATTACTGATGCTTGGTATTGGATGCAAACTTTAGGTCAAATCAAGAAATTAGGATTTGAATAACTCTGTGTGACAAATGTGACCTTAAAAAGTTCTCGGCTTCTTCTCACTGAGAGATTTATAATCACAGACCAGAAGTCTTATAAAAGAGAATGAATTTGTCTGTTGACACAGCCTGACTGCTCGTAGCTCAGAATAACATGCTGTAGGCTTTCACAGTGATAAATGACAGTGACAAAGATTGTATTCTGGATTGAGGCAGTGCTGAGTCTTTCTCCACCTCTGTCATGCTTTCTGTCTTGCTCACATTCTCTCTCTCTCTTCTTCTCTCCTCCCTCTCTCTTTATCAATTTCTTATCCAGAATAACAAATGAGGCTCCTTGTATGGTTTATCTTGTAGCAGTGTTGTGAGGTCTAACCTAGATCAATTCTCTGAGGTGTGCACTGATTACATGAACACTAAGATCTATCCATTATTTGACATGGCTCTTGTCTTTCAGGACTTGGCCTGATGCTGTCAAACATCCAGCAATATAACTGAGTGCACTACAAACATGTGTAAGATTCACACTGTTATTGAAAGTCTGTCGATCCACTATGTGAGACTATGTGTACAATTATTACAATCACACTTTCAGAACCAAATAATCACAGAACTGCCCATAAGAGTGTAACTTGTTTGTAACTCAACATGTTGCTCTATGCACTGTATTTTAATGGTGAAATCAAACATTGTTCAGATCTACAGGTTGGACATAGAGGAGGATAACAAACTTGATCTAAGTCTGGATCTCACAGAATGCAGTCTGTTTCCAGCATGTTAAGGTTATAATTACCTGAACCACTCATTGCTTTCAGCATTATAGGGATTTTGCAAGAATTACATGGATCCGAACAGCTATTTAGACACTTAACAAAGTGGCCCAGTGTTTAAAATAAATGCTGCAATAAATTAAGCAATTCAAATAGTTAAAATAGGCAGCCAGCTTCTTAGACCAGCAGTTCTGGGTCTTCAGATTCGGTCGAAATCTGCATCTGTACTCTAAAGGTTTGTAACCCTGTTGCAAGTAATTTGAAGTGTTACAGTATGGCAGGTCAAACCAGAATTTTGTGTGGAGATATCTTATTTTATCTCACGTGACTTTTACCCATTCATTCTCAATTACCAAATAAACATATATTTCTAATAGAGCATTGCATAGTTGCAATTGCGTATTAGGACAAATAGAATGCACTATGAATGCTCTATATAAACTCATATTTTTCTCAACGTTTGCCCTCTTTTAGAAATAGTCTTGCAGTATGACTAGCACAGCATAAATATCTAGTACACAGCTCTTATTTTTTTCTCTCTCTTTGTCAGGTGGGGACCATGACACCCTCTGGCCACAAGTATAAAGACTGATGGAGCACCTGTCTGCTGAGCTTTAATAACTGCTTGTGTTCAGAGCCAGAGAGAATGTCATAGATCTCCAGTGTTTGTCTGTAACCTCCTCTAAGCTTGGTTTGTATATCTTCCAGCAGGTGACAGCCAAAGCTTCACTGGGGTATACAAGAGCAGTTTTTATAAACCAAATGGCATTTGGCAAAGCCAAATGATAAAGATTAAGTTGTAATTTTGGGACCCATTGAAATGCACAAATTCCTTTAGACGTAACAAACTGTTAACAACTTGTGTAGTAAAATCGAAGTCCATAAACTTGTTATATGAGAAGTAGTATTATTCATACTACAAATTGCTTTTTTATTATCTCTGAGAGACATTGTAAAATCACAATGTAAAACTTATCAAATTACTGACACTTCATAGGTTCCTGAGTGGGTGGGAGTGGGGTATTTAATTAGTCATTTTAGAGTTTGATATTAAGTTGCTATACAGTGCCCTTAACACGTCTATGAATGTGATTGCATCAACTACAATATTCACCAAATTATTTAGAATGCATTTCTATTAAAACAACCTTATCAAGAAACAAGCTCTAACATGTTTTGATATCTAATAATACATAGCAAGTCATAAAAGGCATCACAATATTAAAATGGGACATAATATTAAATAAAAGACAATAAAAATGCTTGCCATAATCATTCTAGAGAGTTGTTGTTGATATAGTGTACAATGATGAACCAACACAGTATCACAATTATTTATCATTCAAAATTTAACAAAAATATCATTAAAATCAAACATTAAATGTATTAATATTACCATGAACAGCAGAGCAACGAGTGTGAAGAACTATCGACAATTATACAGTATAGTCATTATTTAGTCATTTTATTGCAGTCTGAGTGGTCTGCCTTACTTGAATCCATCTCATTATTTTGACTGACACTTGCAAATCTGAAACATATGTCCAGTGAAGTGTCTGAGTCATGGCAGGACATTTAACCTCAATTAGCCACGGAGGACAGTTCACCTTGAATCTGTCCAATCAGCAACCCACTGACCTTTCCAACATCCAACATCCACCCTCCTCCTCCTGTCTCTCTCCATACAGCACATTCACTTACTGAACTGACTGAAATTAGGTGACTTGCTGATCAATAGTGAGTGCAAATGGGGTGCAATACCATCAACCTGTTCACCCACCTCCGCCATGATCATTCTGAAGATTTCGCCACTGTACACAGCATAGACTGTAAAAAAAAGATGGACAACATGTCTCCACTTCCTTCCACTGTAGAGAAATGAAGCCAAAATATCCCAAAAATGGCCTTTGACATCTTACATCAATTGGAGCCTAAGTCTGCAGTAGTGATCCTGAGGTGGAGCAGCGATATCAAGGTCCAGCCCATACTCCCGCTCCCGCAGACTTGATCACGAGTACAGCTGTCAATCTGGGGTGCATTTCCCGTACAACGACTTTGGTTTAATGAATCCATTTGATATNAAAATATCCCAAAAATGGCCTTTGACATCTTACATCAATTGGAGCCTAAGTCTGCAGTAGTGATCCTGAGGTGGAGCAGCGATATCAAGGTCCAGCCCATACTCCCGCTCCCGCAGACTTGATCACGAGTACAGCTGTCAATCTGGGGTGCATTTCCCGTACAACGACTTTGGTTAATGATGTCACACAGGTGGTTGAGTAATAACTTCTTTAATGAATCCATTTGATATCGAAGTAATGCTCAAATTAATCAAATTAAAATGCATTATACCATACAATAGTAGTTCAAAGTACTACAATAGTTATAGGGCTATATTTCTGTCACAAGTTAAACCAAACGTTTATTTTGACAGGTTGCCATGAAGATCTTGCAGTTTCTGTGTGTATGATATGACAATAGTTTTTCTCAAATTAAATGGTAAAATGCTCATGAATTGACTCTCAGATCGGCTCTGGAGATGAAGTTTATGTGTTCATGTCGTCATAGTCAGATGGCAGATGCTGTAAAAAACCCCGCAAGTGTCACGCTTGCTTCAGTATGTGTAGTAAACCTATTTGCGCTTCTGCGCCATTCATTCATTCACACAGAGACATGCAGGATTCATATTTAAATAGTCTTCTTGTGGTTTAATATTCACAGACGTTAGTCCATATCATGATTTGATTTAAGTGTACTGACCTACTTTTGATTTATTCATCCAAAATTTGACAAATTCCGATTCTGCGATTCCGTCCGTGTTTTCTGCATCGCGGAAATCATAGGGGCCTAAATATGGTACATATAGCTTTTATTTCTTTGGTTCAGACAGACAGCAAATCATAAATTAACTTAAGTGACTTCCGACTTCACAAACAAGTCTTTGTAGTGCCATGTTAATCTATATTCTATGTGACTCTCAGGATACGCCTCGGCCTCCGTAGTGTTGTGAAATGTCAAATTCACGTAGCAGCAGTGGTGATAAGAGAATGTGCTTGAGAAACAGTTAAGAGAGGAGAAATCAATCTACATATAAAATATTGGTCACAAATTATTTGTCACTTTTAAAATAATAAAAATATAGCGCATCTGCTAATAATTATATATAAATAAATAGTTTTTTACCAATGCAAATATGTTAGAAACGACGCATCGCAATACAAATGCCAACTTGTATCTGATGCACACTTTTTTTTAAATCGATGCATCGCGTTGTCAACTTTTAGGCCAATGCACAGATGCAAATCAGTAAATCTTACCATCCCTAGGACAAACACATCATCAGCTTTCTGTGACTGATTAAATATGAAGAGGAGGGGAGGTTCCAAGATGGATCCTTGATTGATATATTGAAGATTTTGTAAGATAACTTACTCTTATAGCACAGTGATTCGTCTGAGACATCGATGGGTGGTTCAGAAAAAAGGAAAAGTGCTGGAAAGAAGGCTGGAAAGTCCGACCAAAGCGTAAATACTTACACAGCTAACAAAACTAGCAGCAGCATGCAGATGGCCGAAACACTTATGGAAGTCCCTTCCAGTGATCTGAGTACACACAACTTGCATGATTATCTCAAACAAGACACTGATCCGGACAAATTTATGCTGGCGGAAAAAGAATCTCCCTGAAACTCCATGTAAGTCTCCAGCCCCCAAGCAATGTAGAATTGTAGATAGAGACACAACAGTCATTGCAGGTGGAAACTGAGAATTCATGGGCTTCAAGAGAAAGGAGGAAAGGACGTTTAATTTGAGGTCATCAAAGTTTTCCAGTGTCTTTTACCACAATACAAAGACAAACTACCTGATGTCGTGGATGTGCCGCACTGACTCGGTCGTAATAATCCAGGGAACAACACACCTAGAGGGATAATCTTCCAGTTCACATCACGATTCTTCAGGGATGCTGTCTGGCGCGCTGCCAAAGATGCAGACTTTCTGAAAAACAACCACCTGAAGATCAGTGAGGATTTGTCTTCTGCCGACAGAGAGAGAAGGCTGAAATTGTGGCCCGCTGTTGAAAAAGCATGTAAAGAAAATAAGAGGGCTTTTTTTGTTGGTGGTATGCTTTTGTAGACAGTGTTGAGATCTCACTATGAACTTAAGATGTGATGGATTCTTTCACCTTCCTTGACTGGAACAGCTGACAATAGCTCATACAGTCTTGTTCGATGCAGAGGTGTTTGTTTTGTTTGATTTAAGGAATTATACGAGTCTCCTTTTAGGAGAAGCTCAAATGTTTCTTGATTGTTACACATTTATAAAAGAAACATTGCTAAAATATTTATCGTTGCACTAAAAGAGGGATTGCTGTTCTCATCCCTGGTGAATACATTTGTTGCGCCCATTAAAAATTTGCTATAACTTCTTACAGAAATCTTTTGGTTTAAATTGTTCCTGTTCTTACGTTTGTATGTCTTTATCCATTTTCTCTTTAAATTGTAGAGGGTTACGTGATACTGTTAAATGGAAAGCTATCTTTCTGTATCTGAAGTGTTTTAATACAGCCTTTTGCTTTTTTCTAGAATGCCATTCTAATATTCAAGACGTACATTTCTGGAGGTCACAGTGGGGACTAGATTTATGGGTCTCTCACGACACTACTCGCTCTGCTGGGGTTTGTATTTTGAAAAATTGCTTTAAAGGGAAAATATTAAGTTCTGATTGCAATGTGTCTGGACATTACATTCTGCTTGCTCTTGAAATTTAAAATGTAAAGTGTATTATTATAAATGTGTATGGTTTTAATTCACAAAAAGACAAGGCCTTTTTTGACAGATTAGGTGATCGTGTGGTCCATATGTTGAAAAGGTATCCCAATTCATTGTTTATCTTTGGAGCTGATTTTAATGTGGTCCTGGACAGTACATTAGATAGATGGTCTTCACAAACTGGTTGTCCAACTCCTAATTGTGTAATTAAGTTTATGGAGATTTTTTTTTTTTTATTGATGCATGGAGACAATCTCACCTATCACAGGTATCCTTTACTTGGAGTAATAATTTGTCAAATCAGTCTAGAATTGATTGCTTAACATCCAAGGATTTAGAAAATATCACACTGATATATCTTCTCCATTTTCAGACCACAAGGATATATCTATAAGTATTCCCTTTAAATCTTCTAAAAACTTCAGCATACTTAAAACTGAATTCAGTACTTCAACATGACGAGATAATCACTGGCATAGAAAAACTAATCTCATTTTATTGGAACAAAAAAAAAAAAACGATAAACTTCTTTAGGAAGTATTACAGTGAACTGGCAAAACTAGGAAGATTGACAAGGATAACATTTTAGGTGAAATTTCCATTGTATTATCTTAAAAAAAAAAAAAAAGGGGGAAATGTCTGAATTGGACAAAACAGAGATTACTGAGCAGAAACTTAAATTGGAGGAAATTTACAAAAGAAAGGCTGAAGGAGCCTTCATAAGATCTGGAAGAAAATGGCTTGAAGAGGGCTAAAACAGCTCTGCCTATTTTTTTTTTAGACTTGAGAGGCAGGAAGCCAAATATAACTGTAGTTTACAAGAAATTGTTGATGCTATAAAATTTGAAAAATAGTCTCCAAGAACAGATGGTTTACCTGCTGAATTTTATAAAGCATTTAGTAAGACCGTAGATCCTTTTGTTGTTTGAAGTTATGGAGAGCTTTGAAAGAGCTTTGCTTCCTCCAACCCTGTGCCAAGGATTTATCACTCCAATTTCAAAACCAAATAAGGATCCCCTTTTAATTGATAGTTGGCGGCCAATTACACTGCTAAATAATGAAATTGTTTTGGTTTTATCAAAAAGACTGAAGTGTCTTAAAGAGTCTGATGAATGTCAATCAGGCTTCTTAAAAAAAAAAAATAACGTATCTTTAATATACGTTTGGTTTTGGATATTTTAGATTACTCTGACTTTATCCCTAAAGATTGTTTTAGGATGTCTCTCGTAGCTATAGCATTAGAAACTCTTAAGCCCTTTGCCAAAGCTTCAGGTCTTCATCTTATCAATAAATGCAAGCTGCTTCCAGTTGGCAACTGCTTTGAGCCCACAATTTGTAACATCCCTGTAAGAGAAAGCATCACCTATTTGGGAGTTAAAATAAAGATAAGACTAGGTGCCCCTCCAATTGATTAAATACATTTACATTTAGTCATTTAGCAGACGCTTTTATCCAAAGCGACTTACAAATGAGAATAGTAGAATCAAATCAAAATCAACATGAGAACAACAGTATGTAAGTGCTGTGTGAAGTCACAGTTATGTCAGTAAAGTGCTCGTAGCAAGGATTGTATTTTTATTTTTTTTCAATACACGCAAGGTACTGAATCGTTTGGTTGCAGAGAGATCTGTCACTCAAAGGCAGAGTTCTGCTTACTGTCAGGCACACAGACGGAGGCAGGCAAGTGATAAACAAGCTTTATTTTAAACAGAGGCACGGAAACTGGCAGACTGTTGAAGCAGGTGAGTAGATATGCAAGCATGTGGAAACGGTCACTTAGCTGGAGAGTAATCAATGGATTGTCTTTCACAGGATCGGCTGGAGAACACAGGGAACAGGAGACAGGAGACGAAGAGTAGCCCCCTCTGGAGTCTGGAGTGGGTTCGGCGACTGGAGCGAAGTCTGGAGCGGGCTCAGGCTTCCAGGCCATCCCCTCTTATTCCACTAGTATGCCAAGGGGCACAAGTGTGGGAGCCATTACTGCTGAGGGCTCAGTTGTGGCGTCGTCCAACCTGAATGAGGGCTCAGTTGTGGCAGTGCCCATCTTCTCTGAGGGCTCAAACGTGGTGGCGGCCATCTTAAAAAGGGACCCTGGGCTGGCGGCCATCTTGGGAAGCGCCTTGGGACTGGCAACCATCTTGGGAAGGGATACTGGAGTGGCGGATACCCGAGAACGAGATGCTTGGACTGGCTGGAATGCATAGAGGGATGAAGCTCTCCAGACACTGGAAAATGGCCTCCTTCCAGTCCAATCCAGTGAGATCAGGGAGTTCTCAGGGATCAACGAAGTTAGCCCCGATCCAGTACGGATTCTTGATCTTCTCGTCTTCTAATGAACTAGTATGGACCAGATCACAGAACTTGTCGGTGAATGTAAACAGATCGCGGCTGGATTGGGCCGCCGCCGCGATCTGTCTGACGAATTCCCATCCAGAATCCATGGTGCTCTGCATGTGGTCTGGTCTTCTGTCAGGCACACAGACGGAGGCAGGCAGGTAAGTGATAAACAAGCTCTTTATTTTAAACAGAGGCACGAAAACTGGCAGACAGGTGAAGCAGGTGAGTAGCGAGCAAGCACGTGAAAACAGTCACTTAACTGGAGAGTAATCAATGGATTGTCTTTCACAGGATGAGACAGGAGACAGGAGACAGGAGACAGGAGACAGGAGACAGGAGACAGGAGACAGGAGACAGGAGAGTGTGACGTAGTGCTACACATTGATGAGACCAGACACTGTGGTGTAGTGAACATGGGGCTTAAGTAGTGTGCTGAAGGGTGATAACAAAGGCGATGGCTTTCAGGTGCAGGTGATTGGAGAGTGAGTGCAGGTGAGGAACCAGAGGGATGCTGGGAAGTGGAGTCCGGGGAAGGTGAAACAGATGGTGACTGTGACACTTACTAAAGCTGAAGGCATTTCTCATTTATCGTATACTGATCAGTCTCTTTATGTTGACAAACACACATTAAAATTAACGTGTTAATTAAAAAACTTGTAAATTAACTGACAAGTTGTTAGGTAAATTTGTATGGAAAAACAAAGTTCACTACATTAAGAAATCAGTAATATTAAATTCATATGATAAAGGTGGTCTAAAGGTGGGTTAAGCTCTCTGAACAATACTTTTAAAATAAACTGTCTTAAACAATATGATTCTAGCTGCTTGCTCAGTTTATTTAAAGGTCCCATGGCATGAAAATTTCACTTTATGAGGTTTTTTAACATTAATATGAGTTCCCCTTGCCTGCATATGGACCCCCAGTGGCTAGAAAAGGCGATGGGTGTAAACCGAGCCCTGGGTAAATTGAGAAAATGAAAGCTTAGATGGCCTAATCTGGAATCTTCCCTATATGTCGTCATAAGGGGAAAGGTTACCTCCCCTTTCTCTGCTTTGCCCGGCCATGAGAATATTAACTACTACTGTGAGATTCGAGCACAATTTTTTATTTTTTTTCCTCGAGAGACATGCCTTGTAAACGAGCGAAGCATGGCAGTTGCTCAGTGTTTGGATGTACAAATGAACACCTTAGTATTTTTTTAGTTCCTTCATCCGAGCCTATGAAGAAACAGTGGGTTAATTTTATTTTCTCTGGTAATGCGCAGATACAACTTCCCATAATTTTGTATGTCTGCGCCACACATTTCACCGATGACTATTTCCTCAACGTGGGCCAATACAGCCCAGTTATTGTCGCTAATGTAAAGGTAGACAGCATCAAGTATGTGTGTGAATACACACACTGTAACACGAGTGTTGTACATTTCTTTGTTGTTTGGATAACCGTTCTGCTGTTGGCGCACGCGATATCCACATTTCCAGATTGCAGAGCTTGATGTAATTGTAATAAGATTGTAAAAACTTTTAAGATTTATGAAATATAAAATATGTAAACAAATAAATGATGTTGGCATGGTAGCATATTTTCCACAACGGCACCTATCCAAAAAGGTATTTGTAATAATGGCAGAGGTCTGACTAATTTAGTTGTGCTGGTTAGTGTCTATAGCTGATAATTATTTATATAATATATATACGATAGCAAATCAGAGCAACATGAAGAGCCAACAATGTAGGCTAGCATTAGCTACATGATAATAAGTGTAACAGCATACATAAACCAACTAAAGTACTGTATCCAGACACAATGTTTTAAACTAAAACTGCTGTAGCCGCTGAGTTGCAACTTCTTAATCCGGATCAGATTCTGGGTCAAACTGAAACGCTTAATCGACTGCGTGTCTATGAGCCATTGCGATACATCCACTGTCAACATTAGCGCATGGTACAGTAGCCGCAAGCTGGTTAAGGCCCCACCTACCCTCCACCTTGCCCCACCTCTCTCCTCCTCATTAGCATTTAAAGCTACAGACCCAGAAACGGCACGTCCTGAGGAAAGCTCATTGTGGGACTGGCTTGTAGTGGCTGAAATTCTGCACCAAGGCTGAATTTCGGGAAAGAGACTTCAGATACAGTACTAGGGACCACTTAGGCCTATGCATGTCATGGGACCTTTAAATAAAATAAGCTGAACCAACACAAATCTTTATTTTTTTTTTTACTTAATTGTCATTTGCACATTTGTCATTTTCATGTTAAATGAAATTCAATTTGTAAAATGTTAAGTTAACTTAAACCATTTGTGTTGGGACTACATGAATCATTTATGTTGCACTGATTGAAACTGGGCAGTGGATTTCTAGTTCCCAGCATGCTTTGCATAGGGATAGATCGGGAGAGTAAATGTTGAAATTAAGTGCCTTACACTTTGTGTTTTTTAGTAAAGGGAAATAACTTTTAAAGTTTGATGTTCAGTTATATTTGCCATTTAAAAGAGTTTGTTATGTTGATTTTTGAGGTTACATGGAACATGTATGTGTATGTATAACAGCTTATCACAACCTAAGCACAAGCGCACCTCTTCACCACGATGGTAACCAAAAAAATAAATAAAAAATTATGAATTTTAAAAAATGCTACAAACTCTTTTAAATGTTCAAAATAACTAAACATTAAACACTTAAACTCTAACAGGTCTTTCCATTTCCTTAAAAGCGCAGAAAACTTGCACAACTCTGCACAAGGGCAACAGCCTGAATTGCAACAGCACTGGTTGGATCAACAAGAGTGAATTATGTTCAGGAGACATGGAATTGGATGAATTGGATGAATTTTACTCATCAGTACAATTAACCTAGCTTAGGTTCAAATAAATCCATTCAAATGTGTGGAAATAGGTGTAATAATTGTTCCTAATTTACCTTCTCCCACTTCGTAATATATTCTCAAAATACGGTATTAAATTCAACTGTTACGCTGATGATACACAGCTTTATGTATCCACAAACCCTGATTCCACTTTTCCACCTGCCTTCACGAAATAAAAGTTTGGTTTTCTGCCAACTTCCTCAAACTCAATGGCAGTAAGACCGAAGTACTTCTTATTGGCACTAATTCTATTCTCTCTAGGTCCTGCAGTTTTTCTTTTTCCATTGACGGTTCTTCTGTTTTCCCTTCCCGCCAGGTTAGGAACTTGGGGGTCGTCTTTGACAGCACCCTTTCATTTGAAGCTCACATTAATAATATAACCAGGTCTTGTTATTTTCATTTCCGTAATATTGCTCGTCTCCGTCCATTTCTCACTCCGCGCAGTTCTGCTATTCTTGTTCATTCGCTTGTCACCTCTCGCATTGACTACTGTAATTCTCTTTTAATTGGTTTACCACACAAATCTCTTCATAAACTCTAACTGATTCAGAATTCTGCTGCTCGTATCATAACCCAGACTCCATCTATACAACATATTACCCCATCACTTCAACAGCTTCATTGGCTTCCTATCAAATTCCGGATTGAATTTAAAATTTTTCTCCTCACTTACAAATCTCTTCATAACCTCTCTCCACCTTACCTTTTAGATCTCTTACAGCCCTACATTCCTTCTCGAACTCTCCGCTCTTCTTCTTTGGGTCTCCTACATACACCTTCTGCTTGTCTAACCACCATGGGCCATAGGGCCTTTAGTCGTGCTTCTCCACGCCTTTGGAATTCTCTCCCAGTCAGCATCTGTGATTCAGACTCGTTATCTCAATTTAAAGTTCAACTTAAGACTCATTTATTCAGAATAGCTTATCCTTCATTATTACTGTGTGCACTCAAGTCTAGCACTTTTGTTTTTTGTTATTCTTATAGCTGTCATGTTTGTAATTGTTGCTTTCTACTTATTTATGGTTATTGGCATTGTTATTTATTGTTATTTATTATTTTAATATTGTTCTTGTTGCAATTTCTTCTTTGATGTATGCTGACCTTGAGTGATTTGAAATGCGCCTAAAATAAAATGTAGTATTATTATTATTATTATTGTTGAATTGTTAGACCAACATTTTTTTTTATTTTTTTTTGAGTGTATGGTCTGTTTGGAATATAATCCCTTGATATATTTTTCTCACTTGGGTGGCATAGAATTTCTTTTAATGTGCAATTATAAAATTGAAATCTTCTATATAAACTCTCTAAATGCTCTTATCACGGATGGTGTTGGGTTTTGATTTGTGTTCATGGTTTCATGTCTCCTATTTTGTAAATAGTCATTGTCATGTTTCATGTTTCCTGGCTTGCCATGTGCTCCCATGTCATGTTATTCTCTTGTTCTTATGTGTTAGGTTGTCATTACTCTTGTTAAACTTTATGCAGCGCTGCACAGACCGATTGGCAGCTGACTTGAAGCAGTGCATGCCGGTAAGAAATTTTGTCCAACTTGAAACAGAGCCGACGCCATGTGACTGGGATGTATGAGCTATTTGAGAGCAGTCGGATGAGTACAGCCAGCACAGCTTCTCAAGAGCAGCTGCACAAGCTCTGAAGACAACACAGCCGTTCCACGATTTGCTGGATTCACCACATGACAACGATCATGTGTGTTTTGTGTTTATTCTCACACCTTCAGTTCCACTAATGCTCAAAAATCTGTATTTTTATAACAATTAAGGCCTTTTCATGTTTTCGTGATGTTGTGTCATGTTTATCGAAAAAAAAATTGATAAAAAACGTAGACCCCACTACATTGGTATTTAAGCCCTCATGTTTGCCATTTTGCACTTTGTCAGTGTAACCATGTTTCTTGTTACACCAAGCCATGCTATGCAATGCTAAGTTTATGTTTATTGAATTTCTGTTCACATTTTGGATTTAAATAAACTGCACATGGGTTCTCCAAGACTTGCCTGCATTGGATCCAGTTAAAGCTATCAACAAACAATTGATGCTTGGAATCTCATTTACAAGCACAACTTTTCTCCCCAAAGATTCTTTATCTGGAACAACATTTTGTACAGGAATAAATCGTTATTTTTTATTTATTTTATATTTTTCACAATTGGTTTAGCAATGGGTTGTTATTAGTAAGTCGATTATTTAATAATGAAGGAGTATGCAGATTTTATTTCAAAATACATAATACCTATTACATTAAAATAATTCGGTGTGGTTATAAAGGTTATACCTGCTGTGTTGGGTATGCTTTTCAGAAATGATGTCCAAATGTCTTCACTCTCTGCATGTCCTCCCAGACCTGAAAATACCTCAGTTGGCTTTATTTGTTTTTTCATGTAGTTTTTTTTTTTTAAGAGCATATCTCTACTTCTGTTGTTTTCTATTGGAACAATCTCTTTATTAATGTTAATTGGAGACAAGTTTGGTCGTTGCTCCAAAAAATTCCTCCTTACAAATAAGGTTAAGGAAATCTCTTACAAAATAATTCATAGAGTCTATCTTACCAAGCAATTTTTACAAAAAAAAACCAAACAAAAAAATGATATTGAAACAAAATGTTCTTTCTGCAAAAGTTCTACTGAAACCATTTCTCACATGTTTTGGTCCTGCAGAGGTACACAGTGTTTCTGGAAAGATGTTGAGAGATGCATTGCTGATAATATTTTAAATACTTTTCTCTTATCATATAAGTATGTGATAATAGGGTATTGTATGAAGGACTATTGCTGGTTTGAGGAGCACAACAAGAAGTTTGAGGTGTTGACTTGGCCTCTAAATTTCCCTGATCTCAATCCAATCGAGCATCTGTGGGATTTGCAGAACAAACAAGTCCGATCCATGGAGGCCCCACCTCACAACTTACAGGACTTAAAGGGTTATTTCACCCAAAAAATAAATT
This sequence comes from Anabarilius grahami, assembly GCA_003731715.1. Lineage (NCBI taxonomy): Eukaryota > Metazoa > Chordata > Actinopteri > Cypriniformes > Xenocyprididae > Anabarilius > Anabarilius grahami. The sequence continues at coordinate 1,907,097 of RJVU01063416.1, read as the reverse complement.
TCTGTCGTTAATCACTCACCATCATGTCGTTCCACACATGTAAGACCTTCCTTCATGTTTGGAACACAAATTAAGATATTTTGATGAAATCCTAGAGGTTTTTTTATCCTTCATTGAAACCAATGAAATTACCACATTCAACATTGTTAAAATAGTCAACGTGACTACAGTGGTTCAACCTTAATGTTATGAAGCGACGAGAATACTTTCTGTGCGCAAAAAAACAAAACAAATGCATTGATAAACTTAAAGACACTTTAAAGTCTTCCATCTTTGTGCTTTATGCAAACGAGTTCCACAGGGGAAAGAAGGGTGGGCCACATTGTATGTGTGTCCTCGGATGCCAGCTGCTAATTGCAGCACTTGGATGGAGAAGCGTCAAATTGCAATTTCCTCCACATCAGAAAGGGATAAAGGTACCCTTTCAACAGACACTCCTTGTTCTGAGTCTCCCCTCGATAGAGAAAAACAGATCAACAAGTTCTGAGTCTCAACTCTGTAAGGAGTGAGACATTAACAGATATACCAAGTTCTGAGTCTCAGGCCCGAGAAGATGAGACTGTAACACATGCACCGTAACATTCCGAGCCTCTGGTTCGTCCAGAGAGACAACAACAGATCCCATGAGATCTTTTGACTACAGAGAGACAAAAGTGGATTGACCCAGAGAGGCAGAAGACACACAGAGACACTCAGGAGAGCAAACCTTCACTTCAAGGTACCTTCGTCTGCGTGTTCCAGATTGTTAAGGACCTTTTGCACCTACGCCAGGGCCACATCTGTGTGTTCCAGATTTTAGAACCCTTTGGTGCTCCAGGAGATCAGAATCCCACAGAACTTCGTGTTCAAGGCTGTTGAAACAGATTCCGGCTCCTCTCCCCACTGCATTGTCACCCAGCACAACCAGTGGAAGACGTCACTGTCATCGGACGCAACCACGTGGAACGTAAACATCACTTAACCAAACCTCTTTCCAGAGACCATGGCATTGTTGTATTTTATCAGTTATATGATTTTCTAATTCACATTCGATGTAATATAACTGATGTTAGTTAATAACAAATAATCTTTCGTTCATTTGTTTGGTGCATAATAAGGTTCTCCACCTTATTATTTTCAGAGAAACATATCATTCATGGTATTCATTAAGTAGTTGTGTTAGTTATTCTTGTTTATCTTTTGTTAACAAAGTTTATTTTATTACACTTGTGTGTCTTCTTTGTGCTGAAGAGGCTCCACAAGTTAGCAATCTCACCAATCTTTCAGATAAATCAGCTGACCACTTTAAATTAATTATAATTGATTGAACAGCCTCCTGTTGGGACTTCCAACAGACATCGGCTGCGGCTGGATGTAACGATCGGCGAGAGTAGCTGTGTGCAGGCGGGGAGGAGCTGAAAACGGAGACGTGAAGTCGGACACTTTCTGCTTCTCGTAGTGACGCTCGCGCTGCGTTTGCATACTTTATCACAGCTGAAGTGAAATAAATGCAATATTTGACTAATACACTGATGTTTCAGAGACATTTTCATTCAAAACTTTATGTACTGCTTACAGCGTCTGTTTTTACAAGAATAAAGTTCAACATAAGCATATGTTATTTAAATAACAATGTAGTGGGGATAAACATGACACAATATAACATCGCGACTACATGAAAAGAGCTTTAACTGTTATAAAAACACAGATTTTTGAGCATTAGTGGAACTGAAGGCATGACAATAAACACGAAACACACGTGATCGTTGTCATGCGGTGAATCCGGCCAATCATGAATCAGCTGTGTCGTCATCAGCGCTCGTGCAGCTCCTCTTGAGAAACTGCGCTGGCTGACTCAGGCGGCTGATCTCGAATCGCTCTTGCGGTACTTTGAAGCCATACGTCACAGTCACATGCCGTCGGCGCTGTCTCAAGTCGGACAAAATTTCTAACCGGCATGCACTGCTTCAAGTCAGCCACCGATCGGTTTGTGCAGCGCTGCATCAAGTCGAACAAGCCTCATGTCTCCGTTTTCAGCTCCTCCCTGACTGCACGCGGATACTTTCGCCGATCGGTTGCATCCGGCCGCAGCCGATGTCGAACACACCTACCGACTGGTGCCCTGAACTAGGAGAGGGGGAAGTGGTCATCTGACTCATAACCACACCTTAAGAGACATGTGATCCAAAAATCACAACAGCTGCATCCGAAACAACCTACTCAATGAGTAGGTACTTAATTTCCATAAGTACTTACTTAACGAGCGCTAAAAGAGTAGGTACTTAACAGCCAAATCTCGTTGAGTATGAATGAGATCCGGATATAATCCGCCATGTTGACGTTATCACAAGCGCAACAACTTAAAAGATATGAGTGACAGGTTTAATTCTTCTATCTGTAAATATATTTTTCTCGACTATATTGATTAAACTTTTTGTTGTATTGTTGAAGAAACAGCTGCCCAGTAATTTTGTGATTGTAGTACAACTAATATATTTCTGGTTAATTTAAGTTCTTAAATTTAACTACTAATGTGACCCACAGTTTATTTTTTGTTACGAAAATCCAAATTCGCGTGTTGTTAATTTCTTTATTTTATATGCAAAAATGTTCATTCCCCAAGCAAAAGTGGCATAAATCTCCTTTGTTTTCCTCTTTTTCTCTTTGAATGAGCTCTAGTTTAATCCCTCAGTCTTATAAATAATAAACAAATAAATAAATAAAATAAATACTTTTATGCATTATGATGTATTCACAATATTTAACCTCGTCATCATGCTTTATGCGTGTATATAATCTCAAACTATGATGTATACAAACACACATTTATGTTTTGTTTTTATTTTGTCATTATTATTGTTCCTTGTTGATACCACCATGGTATTTTCCCTGATCTTGTATGTAATTATAGGTCCTGCAATAAAAATAAAGATATGAATGACAGGTGCACTAACACCTCACATCACCAGTAACTCCACAACCCTACCTAGTTCGGTTTTCCTGAGTAATGTCTGCACAAAGAAAAGGCAGCTGCTCGAAGATCTCGCCTTTGGAGAAGACTGATTTTACACTCCAAAAATGTAAGTATAAAATTTAGATTACCCCAGAATGAATTGCTTTGCTAGCACACACCAACATTAACCATAAACCAAAATTTAATTATATTACTTTTCATTTTACTTCTTTAGTAAAACAAGCAAAATGTAATGTTTTGTTATATGACAGCTGTGCATGAATACACACTAGACAAATACAGCTGATGTGAATACATCTTAATTTACAGTCAAGCAATGAATGAATGTATGAAGTAATAAAATGCAGCTTTATTTTGATGAAGCAGCTGACCACCGTGAACACCTTCATCCATCATGTCCCTCACTGCTGCTCTTCTCAATGGGGACATCGTTGATCCAGAGGATGAGGAAGACCATGATGATGGACCCCTGAACCCCACAACCTTGAAGCAAGAGTGGGAGAAGATGAGCGGGACAATCTGGATGCTGCTGTGTCTGCTGCAAACATTCATGTGCTCTCCATCAGCATGACTAAATAAACAGATTAAAACATTTTACAATTCATTCATGTCAGCATTCAGTTTCTTGCCATATTTCATTTCATATTTTTAAAATTACATGATAATTTCTGTTGTAGCTTCATTCTTTTGTGGTGTGGTGGGCTAAACCACTGAGCTGGTAAGCAGAAGGTTGCTGGTTCGATCTCTGCAGTGTCTCCACCAGTGTGTCCTACCACCAGTGATCAAGACACTTTACTCCAGGTTGATCCAGCGGGATCATTCCTTTATTAAGAGCACTGTATGTCACTTTGGATGAAAGCATCTGCCAAAAGTATAAATGTAAATTAGATTTTTTTAAAATCCTTTTAAACGCTAATTAAAGCTGTTTATTTCTTAAAGTTTACTTTTTCAAGGTACTACTATAATATAAATGCATACATACATTTCATACATATTTCTATTTGGGGGCATAAAGGGTTAATTCACCCAAACATATAAATTCAGTCATTATTCACTCGCCTTCACGCTGTTCAATCCCTGTGTTCATTTTTTTTTTCCTTTTTCTTTTTTTTTCTGAACACAAAAGGTGATTTTGATCAAGTTTTTCCTGCTAGTTTCTGTTCATACAATATCAGTCAATGGAGCCTGAATTCCAGAAGCTTCATGACATTATTTGATGATGCTTTTGAAGCTCCAGTGTATGAACAGAAACCACAGAACAAACTTGACCAAAATCACATCCTCAATGTCCTTTGGTCTTTGTCTAGAAGGTCTCGCTGGCTCTGGGCTCACTGAGGATGAAGAGACCACATCAACATCAGGTCAGATGAGGCAGGAGGAGTGATGGAGAGTCATCTGATTTCTGTATTAGAAGTAACAAAATGATCTTACTTTATATTTTTGTTTCAGGTTTTCCTTTTTCTTTTTTTTTCACAAATGCCGCCGTCACCTTTCCTTTTAGGTCCTGCTCCACCACAGAGCTCTGCAGCAAACATACAGAAATCAAGAAATCATCCCTGTAACATCAGACAAGATTCAAGTTTCCTCTGAGATTTATGTGCTCAACACTACATTTACATGTTGAGGTAGTTGAAGATTTGTTTTAACTCACTTTTTATCCAACACAAATGTTCCTTGTTTTATTAACTGTACTAACAGACAAATAAAATAGACAACTTATGTCTGTCTAGTTAAGTGTACATTTGTTTATTTACATTACTGATAACAGTGAATTTTACATAATACCACACACACATCACTCATAGAACATAATCCATCACTCATAAGTCATACTACTTAAAAAATATTTTCCTGTCAGAGGTTAAATAAACATTTAGTAAGCATCTTTAAGATGTATCCTCTTTGGAGAATTGAGTTATGTGTGTTTACTAGAGCTCTCCTGTTATCTATACACAATAAAACTTGTTTTTACAGTAAAGTCACAACTATACTGTCTAGCATCTTTACACATTCAGCAGTTTACTATACAATAGTTCAACAAATGTGACTTTAACACAAGGAACCGTGTTTTTGGTTTTCAATACTCACATTTGACAGCATCCGCGTCGCTTTTCTCCTCCGTGTTTGATTATGACGTATCCTCTCCCGTGGCCTCCTGCGATAGAAAAGTATCCAGCGAGGAACACTTCAGAATCTAGACGGAAGCAGTAGGCCATCCGGAAACTTCTCGACTACTCATTTATGATTACTGAGGTTTCTGACATATTTATTCACTCGCCTACTGCTTTTCCCCTATTATATAGTAGGTAAGTAGGCGGTTTTGGACGCACTTTAAGTAGGCGCACGGCTGAATCTCGCGACAATTAGTACGTCCCCCAGGTAATTTTCGCCTACTCTTTTTGCTTTGGACATACTTATTCGCTCGCCTACTGCTTTTCCCCTACTAAATAGTAGAGAAGTAGGCGGTTTCGGACGCAGCCAACATCAGTGGTGACGTGAGTACCAATCCCTATTTTACTTAGCGTCCTTGGATGGGCGAAAGTAAAATCACTACACAACTAACATCTGCCAATCCCACACCATACTCGCATCAAAGTAGGTGGAGTAACTTTTCTCTATTTACGGATATGACGAGACACACATGGGCGAATGATGTATATGCAGATGAAAACCATCCTGTCAGGTCTAAAATAGAGAATCAGGGTAAGAAAACATGTTTTGGAAGAAGGATTGATGATGTTTTTTTTTTTTTAATTAGTGATTTTTTAATTGAATTTTGTTAATTTTCAACAGAAAAAGTTACATAGTGTACTTTTAACCATTTAAATAAACTCCAAACAGACTTTGTTTAGGCCAGATTTGGTTTGAAATGATGTCACACCCGATTATCTATATAGTATATTGGTGTCTTAAAATGTAAGAATTTGACCAAATATTGCATAAATTTAAAAGGACATTTTCATCAAAAGACTAAATTAATTAATTAATTAATTAAGATTAAAACACAAATCTTTGTT
>RJVU01063416.1:1847666-1901096 GCA_003731715.1 Anabarilius grahami | reverse complement strand
ATTAGCCAGACTGCATTAATGAACAGTGTTGGCAGTGTGAGATGAAACAACCCTCGTTATTGCTAATTGAGCCTCCCCACAAGAGATCAGTGTCATCATCATGCATGAACAGTGGTGTCCGCAAAGGTTTCCAAAACCTGACAACACACTGTGTTACATTAACAAATAGAGACTTTGGGATGTATATTTTGAGTTCTACATTATAGAAGATGATATTTTTGGAAATTATGAGTAAGTCTTCTGTTTAATTGCTATCTCAGTTGATGGTTTTCTATATACTTGCTCATCGACTTCACCTTGAGAGATGATGCCTGACTAAGCAGCTGAAATCAGCATTCAATATATGCAGGTACATATTCTATATTCATTTTCTCTTCTAGAACCGTCCTCACTAGAGACCCGGTGCATGATCAGAATTTATTGTCAGAGTTGGGAAATGAATATATTAACACAATCTTGTGCAAAATGAAACTCTCCAGCAATCACTGCAACCATTGAGGAGTAATATTTATAGGGATTTTAGCACCACTTACCCATTCACATTTTCAGTGGAGAGGCTAACTGCAATGATAGGCCAATGCTACCGATATGCTAACCCGATATGTTTTTTTTTTTTTGTTATTAATTGTTATTATAATCTCTCACATGTATTACCACTCACAGAGTTTGACTAATAATCTTCGGTTAAGTCATAAAGAGATTCAGAATGTGATGAATATTCTGAAAGGAAAAATGAGCTCTGAGATAATCAAAGAGAACAATGTTCCTTCTTACAGCTTGAACAGACATAAAGTTATTTGTCTAATTAAAATCATAATTCTGTAAAGTTTGTAGAATAAAAGGGTAACGTCAGGCACTGTATATATGTGATGTGATCTGCGAAAACCCATCACATGGTGAAATTTTACCTATCACAGGTTTCAATGCCATGAAAGCTGGATTCAAACCCTTTCCAAATCTGTTTTTACTTCTTTCATAGCTTGTCTGTAACAAAAGTTATGGTTAACTGAAGTCAACTGAAGTCGGCTGAAGTCGGCTGATCGTTCTGTTTTTCAAGAATGGAATTCTGAGAAAAACAGGTTTAAATAACTGTCACCCCCTTTTTTCGCATAGACATGAAAATGTACTATCCAAACATAAATGGTTGTAATTCAAGAATGCTTTGGAATATAGACCTAAGGTTGGTCTTGTTTTAAAGAAGACACTTGTCAAATTATTGTAGACATGAAATAAATTATGAAAGTATAATTAAAAAAAGTAAGTTATAGAAGTTTAAATTTATGAAAATGAAAAAATATAATTGTTTATATTTTATAATAATATATTACAAAGCATGTTTTACTCTTAAACTGCAAGAAAATCAAAGCCAAAAATGTCAACATTCCAAATTTTAGGTTGAAATATTTCAAAAATGAGCTTTCAGTAAGATTTTGTTTGGGGGCAGTACCAAACTTTTTCACTAAACGACACCCAAGCTCCATATCTGACCATTTAAGGGCGCCCCCATTTATTTGAGTGATCTGAACTATATATTTCCATATTTTCATACATTTTATGAAGTAGACATCCTATTCAGAAGTAGTATGGGCAGTTTGGCAGTATTTGATTTGAATTCAACCCTTTAATAAACACAATTAGAACATGTATGTTCATTATAGCTCCGTTGTTCTCGTGCTCCGCCTTCTCACGATAAAGTTGTATTAGAAACATTTTTTTTTTTTTGCTGTGCCGTAGTTTATACAGGACTGGTGGGAAATTTGCATTAATATACCTTCATTCTACATGTTATGTGGTTTATTTTGATAGGTGAACTGTCTTTGTAGTGTTAAGAGAGGGGAAACTATGGCCATTTTTATTTTTTATTTTTTACCTCCGCTGAGTGTGTTCTTAAACAGTAATGTTAGAGAAAGACAGCCTTGCCACTATAAATCGCTATTTTTCTGCACTTAACAGGCAAATTTTGCCAAGATATTTTCAGAGATGATAGACAAGGTGTTATAGAATGATAATTTAATGAAAACCCAATTTTGACAAAAAAATGACATTCAACCTATTTTTTGACTCTACTGAAAATGTACTTGGTTACTAATGTAACCTCGGTTCCCTTAGATATGGAACGAGTACTGCGTCGTTCGTCTTATTAATCATAAGACAAGATGCATATGGGGAAAACTCCTTTTTTCTCAGATTCTGAAGCCTTTATACAATCACGCAGTGTTAACTGCACGGCCATTGGTTCGTGGAGTTAAAGTAAACGAACCAATGACAGCGCGGAGTTGCGCGAGCCAATGTAAGTCCTCAGGGCCCTGACAGGACAGAGAGTTCATCCTGAGAGGGAGGAAGAGCGGAGAAAACGACCATCTACGCCCTAAAGTGGGTAGATAAGACTTTTGGGACATATCCATGTCTTGGTTTCAGAATAACTTTGGAGTCGTTAGGCCCGAATTCAAGACACGAGGGGCTCACAGAGAGCGCATGTAAATCTCCCACATGCTTAACCCATGCTAAAGCTAGCAGTAGGGCAGTTTTCAGTGACAGGGGCCATAAGTCGGCAGTCTGGATTGGTTCAAAGGGAGGACCTTTTTGGCCTCTTAAGAACCACAGAAAGATCCCTGGTAGGAACCGTGAGGGGACGAGGAGGATTCAACCTCCTGGATCCCTTCAGGAAGCAAACAACAAGGTCGTTTCTCCCTATCGACTGCCCCGCTATAAGAGCGTGAGAGGCTGCTATAGCTGCAACATAGACCTTAAGGGTAGAGGGAGTACGGCCTCTATCCATTAAGTCTTGAAGGAAGGACAATACCTGGGATATGTCACAAGTCAATGGGTCTTCGCCCTGGGCTGTACACCAGGCGGCAAAGACGTCCCATTTAAGAGTGTAGAGACGTCTTGTAGATGGAGCGCTAGCTTGTTAGATAGTGTTTAAGACATTCTCTGGGAGGCTTGCAGGCTCCCATTGAGAAACCACACATGAAGGTCCCACAGCTCGGGTCTGGGGTGCCATATCGTTTCTCTCGCTTAAAAGAGGAGGTCCCGTCTCAGAGGAATTGGCCATGGCTCCATAGGCGATAGCCAACATAGCTCCGAGAACCATGGTTGGGTCCTCCACAGAGGGCGGATATGAAGCAAGCCCACCTGCAGAGCCAGAGATGCCGAACTCATTAGACCTAGCATCTTCTGAAACGCTCTGAGTGGCAGAGAAGCCCTGGGCGTAAAGGTTTTCACGAGCTGTTGAATGGCCAGAGATCTCTCTGGAGTGACCACAGCCCTCATGTCGGTCGAGTTTAAAATTATCCCCAGGAACGAGAGATGTTAGCTGGGAGATAACGAGCTCTTAGGAAAATTGACCCTGAGCCCAAAGCACTCAAAGTGGTTGAGGATGATGGATCTGTGAGATATTAGCTCCACCTCCGACTGGGCCAGCACGAGCCAGTCGTCGAGGTAGTTCAGAATGCGCACACCCAACTGTCTCAGAGGAGAGAGAGCCGCATCCATGCACTTCGTAAAAGTGCGGGGAGCCAGAGATAGCCCGAACGGAAGGACTGTGTATTAATATGCCACCCCTTCGAAGGCGAATCTCAAGAATCGCCTGTGATGGGAGGCTATCTGGATGTGAAAATAAGCGTTTTTTCAGGTCCAGGGTAAAGAACCAGTCTCCCGGGTGTACTTGCTGGAAGATCTGCTTCAAAGTGATCATTCTGAATGAGCGCTTTATCAGGGCCCTGTTCAGATGTCTGAGATCGAGGATGGGTGTGAGACCGCCATCCTTTTTGGGAACGAGGAAGTACCTGCTGTAGAAGCCTGACTCACTCAGTGCTGGGGGAACCACTTCCATTGCTCCTTTTGCCAGCATGGTGTTCACCTCGGCACGCAGGACGTGCACGTCCTTGCTTTCCACAGAGGTCTGGGCCATGCCTTTGAATAACGGGGGCCGTTGAGCGAATTGGAGTACATAACCTTGTTTTATTATGTTCAGCACCCAAGTTGACACTCCCAAGACTGGCCCAGCCTCCTCCTTTATGCTTTTCCCCTGATCGATCTGATTCCCCTCACAACCATGGTGACACTTCTACAAGATATATCAGTCTGGTCAGTCCGCCCTCCGTCGCGCCTCGAGTCAACTCCAAACCGTACCGTGCAATCAGATTTGTTTATTTCAGTGACGCAAACAGCGTCACTCTAGTACGGCGAAAGAAAAAACCCTCTTCAAAAATCATAGCGGAGTTGGCAATAACACCACGTATTCTCAAATTCTTACCACAACAATGACACAAGTCATTAACGTCGCTCTCTCTAGCGCTAGCCATGTTAAACTACTCTCAGTGCTAGCCAAAAAACTATTGTGCTTGCCCGGGGCCATTTATTTACTTTTCGCTGTTGACTCTCTTGTCGCTTTGCTAACGTCATATCCGCCCTTCTCTGATTGGTTTACTCTGCTTCCTGTTTGCTCGGATTTGCTCTGCCCTAGAAATCGAATTGATTCAATGGCGACCAGACTCATCCGCTGGTACAGCGGTGAGGCTGGATTTTCCAGGCAAGGCCTGCCAGGCCTCGGCCCGCGTGGCAAGGGGCTGGACAGGTTCTGGTACTAAGTCGCTGTGAGGGACTGTGGTGCACACATGGAGTGGAAGATAAATGTTGCTCTCTTTTTTTGAGTATGTTTGTGTTTTATCTTGTCCGCTACCACAGCGGTTATACACTTGGGCGTAGAACGGGCCCTTTGCATGCAATAAACACATTTTCCCAGCACCCGGAATTGAACGGGGCGACTGGGAACACATACGAGGCTGTTTGTCAGTGAATGCGGCTTGCGGGTTGGGGCCAGCAAACGAAGCGCTCAGTGATTCGGCATTTGATAAACACCAGAGAAATCTGCTTTCTCAGAATTAATATATTTCATGAGTCTCACCTGAGTCAGGGGAGAGCGTCAAGTCATATTCAGCTGAGTGCTGTCAGCATTGAGCTCTCTCTCGCGCCTTTCTCAATGAACGTGGCTTGCGAGGGTGTGACCGGCAAGCGACACGCTCAGAGATTCAGCATTTTGCAACAAATGCCAGAAAATGTGCTGTTTTAGGGTGAATATATATACCATGAGTCTCGCCTGAGTCAGGGAGTGGGACACTTTCCTTCCTCTCCTAGTGGGACACCATGTCTTAGTCAGATCAGACAGTATGACGATGGTGTCCATCATAAATCACCAGGGCGGGCTCTCTTCAAAGCCCCTCTTCAAAGCCCCTCTTCACTCTAGCGAAAACCACCCTAGAGTGGGCCCAAGGCAACCTGCTCTCACTGGGCGTACTGAACACGGGCGGAAATGTTGTCCCGGAACAACCTTCCCTCGGAGGAATGGTCGCACCACCCCTGTACAGTTCAGAAAATTTGGGATGTCTTCGGGAGGGAAGAGGTCGACCTCTTCGCCTCAGAAGACAATTATCATTGCCCAGTTTATTTCTCAAAAACCAGTGATGCGCTGGCCCAAGACTGGCCCAGCCTCCTCCTTTAAGCTTTTCCCCTGATCGCTCTGATTCCCCTCACAACCATGGTTCTCGAAACTGTCTCAGTTATCGCCCATGAAGCCATGGCCGATTCCTCTGAGACGAGACCTATTCTCTCAAGCGAGAGGAATGATATGGCACCCCAGACCCGAGCTGTGGGATCTTCATGTGTGGTTTCTCAATGGGAGCCTGCAAACCTCCCTGGGAATGTCTTAAACACTATCTCACAAGCTATAGCTCTGTCAACGAGACGTCTCGACTCCCTTAAATGGTCAATTTTTGCTGCCTGGTGCACAGCCCGGGGCGAGGACCCATTGACTTGTGACGTATCCCAGATATTGTCCTTCCTTCAAGACTTAATGGATAGAGGCCGTACTACCTCTACCCTTAAGGTCTATGTCGCAGCTATAGCGGCCTCTCATGCTCCTATAGCAGGGCAGTCGATAGGGAGAAACAACCTTGTTGTTCGCTTCCTGAAAGGGTCCAGGAGGTTGAATCCTCCTCGTCCCCTCACAGTTCCTACCTGGGACCTATCATTGGTTCTTTAAGGCCTTAAAGGCCCTCCCTTTGAGCCAATCCAGACTGCCGACTTACGACCTCTGTCGCTGAAAACCGCCTTACTGCTAGCTTTAGCATTGGTTAAGCGTGTGGGAGATTTGCAGGTGCTCTCTGTGAGCCCCTCTTGTCTTGAATTCGGGCCTAACAACTCCAAAGTCATCCTGAACCCAAGACATGGATATGTCCCGAAGGTCCTATCCACCCCCTTTAGGGTGCAGATGGTCATTCTCTCTGCTCTTCCTCCTTCTCAGGATGATCAGAAGTTGAACCTACTCTGTCCCGTCAGGGCCCTGAGGACCTACATTGACCGTTCCACCTCTTTTCGGAACAGCTTTTCGTCTGCTTCGGTGGCCGCACAAAAGGTCTTCCGGTCACGAAGCCCAGATTATCCAGATGGATTGTCGATGCCATAGTGCTCGCTTACTCCTCTTTAGGCCTACAATGCCCTTTAGGTGTTAGAGCGCATTCCAAGAGAGGCATGGCCTCCTCTTGGGCGTGGTCCTGTGGCGTATCCATCCCCGAAATCTGTCCACATTTGTCAGGTTTTATAATCTGGACGTTCCTGTGCTACAGCCTCACTGCTGTGACGAGCTTATGGGTATCCGTTATGACCCCGACCATGTCCGGGTATAACTATACTCTGTGCCCCCTATATGCATCCTAGCCCCCGCTGGCGCCTTGGCTATATGGGATTGAGAGGATGACTACAGTGTTTTTCAGTCCCCGTTGTCCGGGCTATCCTGTCCTATGGGTATCGGTCGCGAGCCCTTTTCCTTCCTCACGCTCTGCCCGAATGCTCTGTCGTCCCCCTTTATAGCACGGTGTGATTGGACTGTCCTCATATGTGTCCTGTCTTATGAATAATAAGGATAATAATAAACAAACGACGCAGTACGAGTGTAGTATCGAAAGGGAACATACTCGGTTACTAACGTAACCTTGCTTCCCTTAGATACGGAATGAGTACTGCGTACTTTGCCGCGCTACTTGCGGGACACCTCATGCCGTCGCTTCAGTCGAATTAAATCGATTTGCCAAGGTGAGACGGCCACTTATATAGCCCGATACCCCGCCCCTTTTGGCGGGCTCGAGCTGGCTCACTCACCATTGGCGCGCCGCGCTGTCATTGGTTCGTTTACTTTAACTCCACGAACCTATGGCCGTGCAGTTTTTACTGCGTGATTGAAAAAAAATTCCGATTCAGAAATCGGAGAAAAAGGAGTTTTCCCCCATATGCGTCTTGTCTTATGAATAATAAGACGAACGACGCAATACGAGTGTAGTATCTAAGGGAACCAAGGTTACGTTATTTATTTTTTCAATCTATCTGAAATACTATTTAACCTACATTGTTTTTTCTTGAAATTTTGTGACTTTTCTCATTTAGGGTCATGAACATGAATGCTAAGTTTCAACATGCTGATGTGTTGTGAAAAATGCAATCAGAAATTGTATACGTTCTTACTGTTCGTGGGTCAATTTGACCCATATAGACAGCCATTAAAAAGCAACTGTACAGACCCAAAATAAAAAACACTTCTGTGTTGTATGTCAGAGCTCTTCAACTACTTTTCAAAATATTTATGAATTAAACATCCTATTCAGAAAGAGTTTGGGCAGTAATCTTAATATTTGATTTGAATTAAATCCCTAAAACACATAAAAACACAAAAAGAATCAGAGCTTGTGTTATAGTTTGGCACCACATCAAAAATGAAGAATCTATCGCTATTTATTTATTGCTCTGTCCTTTCTTTTGAATGAATGAATGAATGAATGAGGCATTTATATAGCGCTTTCTATGTACAACTGTACACCCAAAGCGCTTTACAATCATATCAGGGGTCTCTCCTCATCCACCACCAGTGTGCAGCATCCACTTGGATGATGCGACGGCAGCCACAGTACAACGGCGCCAGTGCGCTCACCACACACCAGCTGTAGGTGGAGAGGAGAGAGAGTGAAAGAGCCAATTCAATGGATTGAAAATCAGTAACCAAGTTACAGTAACCACAGTAACCACTGGTTACAGTAACCACTAACTTTTGAAAATCAGTAACCAAGGTAACACTTTAGTATAGGGAACACATATAAACTATTAACTACGACTTTTCCCTCAATAAACTCCTAATTTACTGCTTATTAATAGTTAGCAAGGTAGTTTAGATATTGGGTAGGTTTAAGAATGTAGAATAAGGTCATATAGAATAAGGCATTAATATGTGCTTAATAAGTACTAATAAATAGCCAATATTCTATTAATATGCATGCTAATAAGCAACTAGTTAAAAGACCCTAAAATAAAGTGTTACCGTAACCAAATATGAAAACTAAAGTCTGAAAGCTTTCAAATGATATATAGTTTGTCAAAATTACTTTAGGTTTAGACTAAGATATTATTGTTATAAATGTATAATTGTAAATGTCCCACGGGTGAGGGGAGGGGCAGTCTTAAAAATAGTGGTTAAAAACATTTTTATAAATCATAAATTAAGATATTTATTCTTTGTTATGTGTGAAAAGTATTGATATTAAATGTTAATTATTTGTACATTTTTTATAGTGTGATTTTTGGGGAATCGTATTGAATCCAGTTAGGGCCAATTTGACCCGGACCATACAGGCAGTAACCGGAAATCAAATAGTGCATGAGGGTTAAAAGAAAGTTTGGATAAAATGAAAATTTAAATTTGGAAGTTGTAAGTGGATTGCCACTATATACTTTGGTCACCATCTCATGGAAGTTTACACAGCTAATCTACTGAAACAAAGGAAACATACTTTGGTCTATTGCTCTTTCATTTTTCACTGACATTAGACTATTGGTCATTGCATTGTCAACTTATTTTCAGTTTACTTGCAAAAGACCTCAGGCACTGACTCCTGTTTGCATTTGTAAAAACATTTGTGTCTGAACAAGTCTGTAAAATTCAGCATCCTCCTTTTAACTTAATTTGTATACAGCCGCGAGCAGGAGAGGATGTCATCAATATGTTCAGTGCATTTTCCCTGAGGAAGTTAGGTAAATATATCTCATAAATTATATTTATATGTATTATATTATTTATAAATGTATAAATGTGTATTTTGACCTTTGAGTATTGTAACATGAGCTAAATTGTTGTGCTACTTGGTGCACTTTCATGTTTTATTTAAGCTTTTTAAGTTTTGCCTACGTAATCAAAAAGAGAGTCCCAAAGACTGCAGTGGCCACTGTAGTAGCAAAGTCAGGCAAAATTTACATTGGATTTACATTGGGTTTTTTTGACAAATTTTCAGTGGGTTTCTTAATTCATACATCTAGACATAATTTACATAACAACCACATTCAGACAATAGACAGTCCTATTTTTAGTAACACCCACAGGTCAAAATGTTATCCATATTATTACACAGTGCACAATCAGACATGGACTAAAAGCCATGAAACTCCAATTGTTATTTTATGGGTCTTTACCTCAAAAAGGTTACTTCTATATGACACTACATTTTATTTTTATTCCTCAGACACTTGTCTCAAGTTTTAATCCCTCCACTTTCTCAGTATTCAGAGCAGTTACATACTAAGAAGAAATACATGTAAGCCATTTGAACTTTGATGTCACTGCACAAAATGATTTGTCTCTCTGCCTATAATCAGGAAGAGCAAACAGTTAGCTTGGGCTTTCAGGGTTCTGTGACACCCTAAAAAAAAGCTAGAAAATGTGTTTGAGAAAAGGGGGTCTGTTAAAAGCCCTGTAATTGCACTTTACTGACAGAAAGGCTCATTGATGGGTTGTTCACTGACAAGATACCAGTCTTTTCCGGGCTGCAGAAAATTCCATTAATCATTATAGAGCAGATACAGCCTCAATATTGCTGACAAACGAGAGAGAAGCAAAAACTAGAGGTGCAAAAAGACAAAGAGAATGAAAGAAGTGACAGTGTAGGAAAGAGGGAGGAACAAAGGGAAGCAGAGGATGAGAGAGAAGAAAAAAAAGACTGTGGCTGTGCTGTATGTTTAGAACACTTACCCAGTGATGCAGCTGCTGGGGCGACCGTAATACCAAACGTTGCCATCCTTCAGCCCTCTGACAGACAAACGTGTGCTAAAACTATTACTTCCCGAAAGTTCACCCCTTCACTTTCTCGGAAATGATCAGTAGGTCTATATTTTTGTGTCCATTTTTGCATTGTAGTATGGACTGTGAAAGAAACACAGGTATTTGAAAATGATAAAGCATGTTTAGTCATGTAAAACATTGTAATCATAGTGTAGTGTTGTTAAAGTCGGCATCAAACAGAAGTTGCGATATTCTTTTCATACAGATAGAAAATACAGGAAATATGTACACAAAATTTACAAAAAAAAGGCTTACTAAATACTTGCTACTTTATCTTTTTTTTCCCTTTTTTAAATTCTGCATACAAATTTCCTGCATTGTCTGGTTATATTCTAATAAAGAGACCATATAATTATATATGGTCATTATACCATTTCTAAAACAACATCTAATAGTGGTCTA
This sequence comes from Anabarilius grahami, assembly GCA_003731715.1. NCBI lineage: Eukaryota > Metazoa > Chordata > Actinopteri > Cypriniformes > Xenocyprididae > Anabarilius > Anabarilius grahami. Next base: position 1,890,538 of record RJVU01063416.1, on the reverse strand, counting down.
AAACTTTTGCACATATACAGTTTTGTACTGTATATCCAAGTTAAATGGCATTTCAAATAAGAAAAAATTTAAAACAGTACTTGAAAATTTAGGATGGCACTGATTGGATTGTTGGATTGTTGTCGTTTGCATTAGGTGTGTTCGACTTCATGCAGCACTGCGCAAACCAATCGGTGTCTAACTTGAAGCAGTGCATGCCGTATAATAATTTTGTCTGACTTGAGATGGCGCCTACGCCATGTGGCTGTGACATATGGCATCAAAGTACCACGAGAGCGAATCGCGAGCAGTCGGTGCAGCTTCTCAAGTGCGGCTGCACAAGCTCAGTTTCACTGTGCAATAAAAGAATCATAAATTCATAGCTTGCAACACACTACACTTTATGGACTCATAATTTATCGTAATCAAGATCCAAGCCACTCGATTCTTTATTGCATAGTCTTTTCTTCCCTCGAGAAAAAGTCAACAACAGCTGGGCTAAAACTGACCGGCATTAGCTTCCCAATAGTGCATATCTTGTACACGTCGGAAAAATTTTATGAATAAACAAACGGACCCTTATATATAAGGGGTGGGTTGTGTTAATTCATAAAATTTCACAATGTGTACAAGATATGCCCTATTGGGAAGCTAATGCCGGCCATTTCAGAGGTGCTTTTTACTTTCCTGGTCATGACGTCACCCTCCAGTCCTTTAATTCCTGTAATATCATATTTCTTCCAAGTCAAACAGAAAGAGAAATAAAACTTTGCAATATCTTTTACTAATATTAGTGTTATGAAGCCACTGGGCAGTTGACCGGGTCAAATTGACACATCCTACACTATATAGTAAATACTCTCCACTTGAGAGCATAAAGTTTACTCGTGGAGAGAGCTCTAGAGTTGAGTATGGTCTCTACTACCGAGGTAGAGATACCCGCATTTAGGAACTGATCCCCCTCAGGGGCCAGACTCACAGTTTCCACATCCCCGGCTGAGGGTGAAATATCAAGCCCCCAGGCTGTGTTAGGAGGCCTGATGGAAATCTCCCACGGGTGGCCTCCAGGAGGGCTACCAAGTGCGGAATCCAAACTCGGGCCAGCCAGAACAAGGCTACCAGCAGCAGACGGACCCCGTCCTGGCAAACTGTTTCTAGAAATGTGTACAGCCAAAGCCTCGGCCACATCTGTACCATGGCGTCCAGTCTTAAAGGAGCTTGATGAGAGAGGGAGAGCCACAGTGGGCGAAGAGACGTTTCTTGTGACGCAAACAGGCTCCCTATTCGCTCCACCAACTCGAGGTGAAGTATTTATTCTCCAGGCCTCAGCCCCTGCCTCGACAGGACGCTTGCTCCCACATCCAGGGATAAAGAAGTGATCTCAGGGAGAGCAACTTCCCCTAAGACCACAGGAGGATCTGGTGCACCAGTTTGGATTGAGGACACAAACGCAGACTCTCCCAGTGGTTTATATACAAGACCACTGACATATTGTCTGTTCGCATGAGAACATAATGACTTCTGAGGTCTTGGAAAAATGCCCTCGGGCTAGCATAACTGCTAACATTTCTAGGCAATTGTATGCCGGAGGAGATGATGCTCAATCCACAGTCGCTGAACTGAGTGGCCTTCCACGACCTCGCTCCGCCCTGTGCAGGACGCATCTGTTGATGCGATGTTTCGATGTCAAGATGCTCCTACCACTGGGCCTTGGGACAGGAACCAAGGTCTTTTCTCACATGATCAAGGAACAAAGGCACCTGCGCGTCAACTTGATCATGTGAAGCGGGTTGCCCATCGAGGAAAACCTCCTTGGTTCTAAGTCATCACTGCATGGGTCTCCGTGATGAGCTGGCCTAGTTCAATTATGGTCACTGTTGCCAGAATCTATTCGGTTGAAAATTCGGAGACAACTGTGCCTGAAACGTAATCAAATTCCATAGGACCCCCAGATAAATCATGCTTTCAAGCACCTTATATGGTCGAGCATGACCTTTCTGTGCCTATACCATCTAGGGGATAATGCTAGGCCGAAAGGAAGAACCTGACATTGGTAAGTGTCGCCCCCGATAGCAAACTTCAGGAACTTCCTGTGCTCCGGAAGGATGGAGATATGAAAATGGCGTCCTTTAGATCGATCGTGACAAACCAGTCCTCAGACTTGATTTGACTCACGATAAGAGGTATCGTCAGCATCTTGAACCTGAATCTCCGCAGAGAACGGTTGAGCTGATGAAGATCTATGATGGAACGTAACCCTCCATCCTTTGCTGAACTATCAAATACCGGCTGTAGAACCAGGTGTTTCTCTCTGGGGGAGGATAATGTCTATGGCCTCTTTCACCAGAAGATATTGAACTTCCTGCTCCATAACCTGCTCCTGCTCGGGGCCACCACTGTAGTCAAAATGTTTTTGAACCTTGATGAACGAGACCCAAACTGGAATCTATACCCCTTGCAAATGTGCACACAACCCATCGAGATATATTGGGTAGTGCTTCCCAGGCATGTACTGTAGGTAATTTATTAGAGGAACCAGCATCTCAAGGCTGACCTCTGATACAGTATATTTGACGGCGCAGAATCGGTGGCCTGAAGCAAATTCACGGCAGGGTTCAACCGAATCAGTGCTCCTACAGGACTCTCAATGGTGAGCGAACCCCCCATGGGCCCGGTCGGGGATTTGGGTTTGTTGAAAATCAATGTGCCCCGAAGCCACCTGTTCAATTTCTACTTAATGCAATTATCTGATCAACTAATCACATGGCAGTTGCTTCAATGCATTTAGGGGTGTGGTCCTGGTCAAGACATTCTCCTGAACTCCAAACAACCATTTCTAGGGTTTACAAAGAATGGTCAGAGGTCAGAGGAGAATGGGCCGACTGATTCAAGCTGATAGAAGAGCAACTTTGACTGAAATAACCACTCGTTACAACCGAGGTATGCAGCAAAGCATTTGTGAAGCCACAACACGCACAACCTTGAGGCGGATGGGCTACAACAGCAGAAGACCCCACCGGGTACCACTCATCTCCACTACAAATAGGAAAAAGAGGCTACAATTTGCACGAGCTCACCAAAATTGGACAGTTGAAGACTGGAAAAATGTTGCCTGGTCTGATGAGTCTCGATTTCTGTTGAGACATTCAGATGGTAGAGTCAGAATTTGGCGTAAACAGAATGAGAACATGGATCCATCATGCCTTGTTACCACTGTGCAGGCTGGTGGTGGTGGTGTAATGGTGTGGGGGATGTTTTCTTGGCACACTTTAGGCCCTTTAGTGCCAACTGGGCATCGTTTAAATGCCACAGCCTACCTGAGCATTGTTTCTGACCATGTCCATCCCTTTATGACCACCATGTACCCATTCTCTGATGGCTACTTCCAGCAGGATAATGCACCATGTCACAAAGCTCGAATCATTTCAAATTGGTTTCTTGAACATGACAATGAGTTCACTGTACTTAAATGGCCCCCACAGTCACCAGATCTCAACCTAATAGAGCATCTTTGGGATGTGGTGGAACGGGAGCTTAGTGCCCTGGATGTGCATCCCACAAATGTCCATCAATTGCAAGATGCTATCCTATCAATATGGGCCAACATTTCTAAAGAATGCTTTCAGCACCTTGTTGAATCAATGCCACGTAGAATTAAGGCAGTTCTGAAGGCGAAAGGGGGTCAAACACAGTATTAGTATGGTGTTCCTAATAATCCTTTAGGTGAGTGTATATGTGTATATATATATATATATTATATAAAAATAATAAATTCGAACTCCTAGACAATTCTTTTATTTTTCATAAAAATCAGATCATCTTCAGACTATGCTGGCAAAAAGTTCTCAAGCTTTTTGATAAACCCAACTGTTCTTGAATAACGTGCAAACAAATTTGACAAAGAGCTTGCCAAATTGGACACGAGGCTATATCTCCACAACACTTTACCGTATTCAGATGAAATTTGGTACACGTCATAACAAGCAAGACCTGAGGCTACATGCTGCATTTTAGTACAGCACCACCTACTGGTCCAGATATATGAAAAATTGCTATTTTTGCTTATAACTTCTAAACAGTTTGCCCAAAAATCAAATAAAAGTGGTCTCGTTAGATTTGTAGCAGCATGCTGAGTTGAATGATATCCAATTTTTCCATTTTGGCCATTTTTAATTTTGTAGTAAAATGCTGTATTTTATAAACACATTATCATATCATTATGAAACTCTGTATGGGTCATTGGCACAATGCCCTGAAAGAGCCTGAGAAGTTTTGAGCCAGCACCACCTAGTGGCAAAATCAAATATTCACATTTTTATAACTTTGGATTTGGTTGACTTATGTTCACGGGAGTGATCATCTTAGATTCCTGAATCCTTACCGAGTCCAACAATACCAAACATGCTAGGTTTCGTCGTATGGTTTGTGCAACATTGCACAACCCGGGACAATTACAACTCAATGTATTTATGGGTTTTCAACCGTTTTGCTTAAAATTGTCTCAATGTCTTTATTTACTCATTTTTGCAGTTGGTCTGCTGCTAGGTTCCTTGTTTGCTTCTGTTGTTCTTGGCCCAGATAATTGCTGCTTACAGCTTTCTTTTTCTTTTCTTTTCTTTTCCAATCCAAGAGTGTTGTCTCAGCTCTGTCCACAGAAATGCTCAGGCTGCCAGGGCAAATGCAAAAAGGTCACAGAGTCAAATGGACAAATGTGAGCATCAGTGAGCTGTACAGCTGCATCGGACTGATATTCTACATGAATATGGTGAAGATGAGCTCACTGAATGGAAGCAGGGATGTTTGTTCTCCAGTGCTTAGAAGCACCAAACACCTTGGAAAAGCCATCAGGTGTGATGTTCATTTATATACAGGTGCTGGTCATATAATTAGAATATCATCAAAAAGTTGATTTATTTCACTAATTCCATTCAAAAAGTAAAACTTGTATATTATAATCATTCATTACACACAGACTGATATATTTCAAATGTTTATTTCTTTTAATTTTGATGATTATAACTGACAACTAAGGAAAATTCCAAATTCAGTATCTCAGAAAATTAGAATATTTTGAAAAGGTTCAATATTGAAGACACCTGGTTCCACACTCTAATCAGCCAATTAACTCAAAACACTTTCAAAAGCCTTAAAATGGTCTATCAGTCTAGTTCTGTAGGCTACACAATCATGGGGAAGACTGCTGACTTGACAGTTGTCCAAAAGACGACCATTGACACCTTGCACAAGGAGGGCAAGACACAAAAGGTCACTGCAAAAGAGGCTGGCTGTTCACAGAGCTCTGTGTCCAAGCACATTATTAGAGAGGCGAAGGGAAGGAAAAGATGTGGTAGAAAAAAGTGTACAAGCAATAGGGATAACCGCACCCTGGAGAGGATTGTGAAATAAAACCCATTCAAAAATGTGGGGGAGATTCACAAAGAGTGGACTGAACTCCAAACAACCATTTCTAGGGTTTACAAAGAATGGTGTGAAAAGGGAAAAACATCCAGTATGCGGCAGTCCTGTGGGCGAAAATGCCTTGTTGATGCTAGAGTCAGAGGAGAATGGGCTGACTGATTCAAGCTGATAGAAGAGCAACTTTGACTGAAATAACCACTCGTTACAACCGAGGTATGCAGCAAAGCATTTGTGGACTGCAGCTGGAGTCAGTGCTTCAAGAACCACTACGCACAGACGTATGCAAGACATGGGTTTCAGCTGTCGCATTCCTTGTGTCAAGACACTCTTGAACAACAGAAGCGTCAGAAGCGTCTCGCCTGGGCTAAAGACAAAAAGGACTGGACTGCTGCTGAGTGGTCCAAAGTTATGTTCTCTGATGAAAGTAAATTTTGCATTTCCTTTGGAAATCAGGGTCCCAGAGTCTGGAGGAAGAGAGGAGAGGCACACAATCCACGTTGCTTGAGGTCCAGTGTAAAGTTTCCACAGTCAGTGATGGTTTGGGGTGCCATGTCATCTGCTGGTGTTGGTCCACTGTGTTTTCTGAGGTCCAAGGTCAACGCAGCCGTATACCAGGAAGTTTTAGAGCACTTCATGCTTCCTGCTGCTGACCAACTTTATGGAGATGCAGATTTCATTTTCCAACAGGACTTGGCACCTGCACACAGTGCCAAAGCTACCAGTACCTGGTTTAAGGACCATGGTATCCCTGTTCTTAATTGGCCAGCAAACTCGCCTGACCTTAACCCCATAGAAAATCTATGGGGTATTGTGAAGAGGAAGATGCGATATGCCAGACCCAACAATGCAGAAGAGCTGAAGGCCACTATCAGAGCAACCTGGGCTCTCATAACACCTGAGCAGTGCCACAGACTGATCGACTCCATGCCACGCCGCATTGCTGCAGTAATTCAGGCAAAAGGAGCCCCAACTAAGTATTGAGTGCTGTACATGCTCATACTTTTCATGTTCATACTTTTCAGTTGGCCAAGATTTCTAAAAATCCTTTCTTTGTATTGGTCTTAAGTAATATTCTAATTTTCTGAGATACTGAATTTGGGATTTTCCTTAGTTGTCAGTTATAATCATCAAAATTAAAAGAAATAAACATTTGAAATATATCAGTCTGTGTGTAATGAATGAATATAATATACAAGTTTCACTTTTTGAATGGAATTAGTGAAATAAATCAACTTTTTGATGATATTCTAATTATATGACCAGCACCTGTATTTGAACAGTATTTGTTTCCAGATATGACTGCACAAACAAACAAATATATATGTCTTTTGTCCTCACATTCTTTTACAACATAGCTGTGGGCCTGGTTCGCTTACATAACTTTAAAACAAACTGTTTTTTCCTCAGCGTTTTTATTATTACAGTAGTATGTAGCTCTCTCTGTATTGTAATAAGATGTTAAGATGTGCACACTGTCTGCGCTAACTAGTATTCTCTCTGTAAACAGTAAACACCCATTGTAATGTCAAACAATGATATAGCAATTTTTCTTTGTTAATAGTTATGGTGAAAAAGTCTGTGCACACATCTGTCCTAAATGTTTATCTTATGTTTAGAGGTTTTCAGCTTCACTTGGAATTCTGATACAGCACCTACATAAAGTATAACAATGACACTGCTATCACGTCTTAAGGCAGGAACACACCAAGCTGACGGTTGGCCGTCGGGCAGTTTTTGTTCGTCAACCGACTAAGTTTTCTCAGTGTGTTCCGCACCGTCGGATGAAGTTGGTCCTCAGCAGCTTTTTTTCGGCCGATTTGACATGTTGGAGCTCATCGGTCCGTCGGGGGATCTGATCATTCTGATTAGCTGTTCAGCTACTGCCACCTGCTGGTACAGAAAAGGCATTTCATCTTACACAGGCGCAGAACGACTGTGCTACTTGGCCATCGGCTGTCGAGCATCGGTTTGGTGTGTCAGGCCAACTTTGGACCCAGACGCTGCCGACGTGAGCCAACCCCACAGTCTGCTTACGTCGCCACTAGTTTGTCGGCGTCGGCTTGGTGTGTTCCTGCCTTTATAAATAACGCAAACTATGGTGACACTTACCATAGAGAACCATCCTGCTCGAGTCATAATTGCAGTGATGGTTTCTCTAGATAAGACCCATATTTCTTGTCTGGGATTGCGTAGAACGCTTTGAAGCTGCAATGAAACAGTAATTTTGACCTTCAACTGTTTGGAGGCCATTGAAGTCCACTATATGGAGAAAAATCCTGGAAAAAAACATTTTTTTCATCAAAAACCTTAATTTCTGTTCGACTAAAGAAAGAAAGACATGAACATCTTGGATGACATGGGGGTGAGTAAATTATCAGGAAATTTATCTTGAAAGTGAACTAATCCTTTAAATGCTTGTGTGTGGCATTATTTTATTTTATTGTTCTTTTTATGATATTTCAGTTGAACATTTAATACTGAGAGTTTGGCTTAAATAGAAAAAAAAACCAAAGCTCCTTGTACGAACTTAGACTATTTATATTTTCAATCAGATCCAGACCCCTACAGTTAACCCTGAGATAGGGGTTACACAAAGTAAGTGGCGAGCCAGCAGCCAGGAGCTTGAGTTAAATTTTACTCTTAGTGTTAACTACCTCAGTAAATGTATTTTGTGTGTGTGTGTGTGTGTGTGTGATTTGATTTTCATTTAATATTCTGAGAGTGGGATCTACACTTTTTCAAATTTATTTTGAGCTTGATTATATGTCCCAAGATTAATTATGGATCTCTGTGACCGTTTTGATGTGCATGGTCAGAACTGTTTGTATGTTACGGGGGTAGAAGAAACTTGCGACAATGAGGACATTGCAAGAATTTTTGAAGCACATGGCGAAATTGAGAAAGTAGTTAGAGTTCCTGATGAGCCACAGCAGCCAGCATGTAGAGTCCTCATTCAGTATTTGTCTGAGAAATCCATTTTGAGAATCAGCCCTGATTTTTTTTTTTAGGTGACCTGCCAAGCCCTAAAGACCCTCCCATGACATGGCATGTAAGAACAGTCTGTGTTCTACATCAGCCGAGGCTAGGAAGGGAACTGGCATTAAGATATTTAGATGAACTGAACGCTATCCCCGGAAGTGGTCGAGCAGAATTCCTACTTGCTCTTCAGAATGAACTTCAGAGCATTCAGCTTCATTCGAATGATTCGCAAGCTGTTAAGGCAGATTCGCATGCTACTGTTCGCAGTCCAAGTCTTCGAGACTCAGAAAGAACTAACCCTGCTGAGTCAAGTCAAGCTCAAAATACGATTCCAAGCTTTTCCCCCTTGCATGTTCCACCAAGTCCAGTGTATGTTGATGAAAGTATGCTTAATCCCCCTCAGATTCAAAGGTTTGTTGTGGAGCATGTCATCCATAATGAGTCTGCTCACTCACCTTTGAGGCAGAGCTGTATCTGCACATTCTCTGGTAGGACCCCCAAGCCAAATGGGGAAGTAGACTATGAGATGTGGCGTACTCAAGTTGATCTTCTACTTTCTGAACCCTCTTCGCCAGATTCGCCAGACTCATATACAGTCAGCTATACTAGAGAAACCCAAACAAACAACAGGATTAAAGGTGAATTCTTGCCACAAGGTCTTACTGGCCAACGTTGTGTTGCTTCTGTTCTTGTTGAAGGCACTCGGTGTGATTCTCCCTTAGACATGGGGGTCTCAAGTTACAACTGTTTCGGAGACATTTTACTTAACCAATCTTTCTTCTCTTCCCATTCAGCCAATTCATGCTTTGTTTGAGGTTGAAGGTGCTGGTGGACTGTACTGTCACAGGTGCAGAGGAAGAGCTCTCATCCCTTGTGCTTGTTGTTCCAGACTGTCACTTCAACAGTAAGGTCCCACTGTTGATTGGGACAAACGTTCTTGACCGCTTGTATCAGCAGGGCATAGAGAGAAAAGGGGCCAAGTTCTTCCAAAAACCTGGGGGCAGTAGTGATTATGCTTTGCTATTTCAGCATGTTGCTCAGAATTATGAGAGTGGGGGGAAATCATTTCAAGTAAGAGCACTGGGAAAAGGCCACATCCCTATCCCTGCCAAACAGAAAACATGTATCCCTGGTCAAGTGACGATGAAGGGCATGTCAAACAGCGTATTTGTTTTAGAGCAACCCAAGTCTTCCTTACCGGGTGGTCTTCTGCTTGAGTGCGCTGTGGTCAGTGCCCCACGCAGGGCTTGTTCCAAGATTCCTGTCATACTAAAAAAGAACATAACCGACCATGATTTTTTCCTTTGTCCCAAGCGTGTGATCGCGGAGATGGCAGCTGCTTGTGTTCTGCCTCTGAAGACTGAGTTTTTTTTTCTTGTTCTGGTCAGTTGGCATGTGGGGAGCTTGTGTTCGATCTTGATAACTCCCCCATTCCTGAAGAATGGAAATAACGCATCTCTGATAAATTCAACTCACTGTTGGAAGTCTTTGCTGTTGACGACTTATCATATGGTCATGCTACTGCAGTGAAGCACCACATCAGATTAACCCTCTGGAGTCTGAGGCTGATTTGGGGCCTGGAGAAGTTTTGACATGCCCTGACATTTGTGCTTTTTTCAGTTGTTCATAAACATATTAATGACACAAGTGTCATTACACTGTATTCAGCACAAAATAGGCTACCACAATATGTGAGGAACATGTATGTACATGTTTGTGTTTTTGAAGGAATAACATTTATGCGTGGTTATTGAAAAAACTAAAAACTTAAGTCACTGAAATAAGGCCAAAAAAGTATAGTAAATCTGTGTTTACAAAACTTTAGGGTATTGGAGGTTGTATACTAGAGTTTTTGCTTCAAAATTATGTAAAAATTATGCTGACTACTCTTTAATTTATAACAATATATTGATTTAGTTTTTGTAAGACACTTTTTGCCAAGAAACACCGTATGCGTGGAGGCGTGAATCATCATGAATAATGATGAATAATGGGTCATTCTCACCTGAGAAGACAAAAGAATTGCATAGTAATGAGCTGAAATGACTTGCATATTAATGAGGCATTTCAGTCAGGTAGGCTGTGAAAAAAACCTTCTGTGATGTCTCAAGCTCATCATGGTATATGAAACATACAGAAAAATATTATTACAATATAAAGTAATGGTTTTATATTATACTTTAAAATATAATGTATTTCTGTGATGCAAAGAGTCTGAATATAGGCTTTTAGTTTAAAAGCATGCACATTTGGAGAAATATTGGATTCTCATATGTTTATGTCAATTTTCTATACAGAGGAGTTATATTTATTTAATATTCATTGTCATTACTATGAGCGCTGGTGTTTTCAATTCATACTTGCAGTCGGAGGGCGCTCTCTGTGCATTTTTAGTCCACAAATTCATCTAAAGAAGAAGAGGCTATTCCATGAATGGTGTTTTCAATTCATACTGCAGCCGGAGGGCGCTAAAGAAACAAAAACTCATCTAAAATTCATCTATAGAAGAAAAGAAAACAGGAACTAACTGCATGTCTTCCAGAGGTCGCTAACCATGGCTTTTACATCCAGATAAACACTTTTCAAGACAATAAATACACGATTGAAACGATGTCTGCATGTATTGACATCTGCCCCAATCCTTGCTTTCGTGAACCCAGAACTTCCCTAAGTCTTACATACAGATGCCTGTAGGGAGGGGCTTGGCGCGGCTCTCTACCAAGAGCAGGAGGGCAAGCTCCGAGTGATAGCATATGCCAGTAGGGGTCTCTCAAAAAGTGAGAGGAACTATCCTACCCATAAATTAGAATATTTGGCCTTGAAATGGGCCGTCTGTGAGAAATTCAGTGATTATCTTTATGGTACTGAATTTACTGTTCTAACAGACAATAACCCACTGACATACGTGCTAACCACGGCAAAGCTCAATGCAGCAAGACATCGCTGGCTTGCAGCATTATCTACTTACAGATTCAATATAAAATACAGAGCTGGGTCTGTCAATAAGGATGTTGATGGATTGTCCAGGAGACCGCAGAATCCACCAGAGGAGGATGATGCGTTCCTTGAAGAAGAGAGGGCTATTGGAGATTTAAAATGGCGACTATGCAAGGAAACTGAGGTGATCTCCACCGAATTGCTCTCTGCAGTGTGTGAGAGTCATTCATTTGTCTTGTCGAACGACGTGTCAGAGGCATCAGTTTCTGTTGTTCTTGCTGAGTCCTTGGCTTTGAATGCTTCATCTGTCCCTGAAAATTTCACCACCAAAGGGTACGAGACTATCCCTGGAGTGACCCGTGACGATTGGTACCGAGCTCAGAGGGAGGATTCAACTTTGAGAAGGATCATTTCTTTCATGAAGCAAGGTCAGAAACCCAACTTCAAATACACCAAGCTTGAACCCCTAGAAGTCAAACTGCTCCTGGGGGAATGGAAACGGCTTGAGTTACAAGATGGAGTGTTATACCGGAAGTGGACAACTCATGGGACTGTGTTGCACCAGCTGGTTCTGCTTCAAAAGTGCAGAGAGAGCATTGAATGGTGTTCATGATGAGGTGGGCCATCTTGGCTATGAGCGTGCACTTGACCTAGCTCGTGCTAGATTATTTTGGCCGAAGATGGCAAGGGATATTGAAAACAGATGTTACACCTGTGAGAGATGTTTTAGGAGGAAAGCAAGCCCTCAAAAAGCAGCTCCCATGGAATCCATACAGACAACTTATCCCCTTGATTTAGTATGCATGGATTATTTGTCTCTCGAGCCTGACAATCATGACAACAGAAATATATTGCTCATGACCGACCACTTTACCAAATTTGCTGTGGCGGTACCAACAAAAGACCAGAAAGCTAGGACCATCGCAAAGGCGAATTTCATTGTCCATTATGGGTTTCCAAGTCGCATCCTTAGCGACCAAGGAAAGGATTTTGAATCCCACACCATCCGAGAGTTGTGTTCCCTTATTGGAGCGGACAAGATCAGGACTACGCCTTATCACCCACGTGGGAACCTGATGGAGAGGTTTAATAGAACCCTGCTCTGTATGCTTGGAACCCTTGATGAAAAAGATAAAAAATCACTGGAGAGACTTCGTAAAGCCCCTTGTACATGCATACAATTGTACCCAGAATGACATGTTATAGGGGGGGCTTAATTCGGAGGACAGCAAGCCAAGTTGGTTTTACCATTAACCATTCAGACTGAATGGGCAGGCGAACTCGTGAATTATAGTAGAAAGAACTAGACCATGTAAACTGAAAATTAAAAGAATAATGGGAAAAAAAATGAACGTCTTGGTTACATATGTAACCCTCGTTCCCTGAAGGAGGGAACGGAGACGTTACGTCAGAACTGAACCGACGAATGGGGATAACATTGATCTCTCAATCTACTTTGAGTGTAAACTAAACGAGCCAATGGACATTAGCCTGCGAACTTCGTATCCCATGTTCCGCCCCGCTGTGCGGGTATAAATAGAAAGTGGATGCCCCGCATATTTGTTTTTTACGCTGAAGAGCCGAGATAGTGACCCGGTTGTATAGCGTAAGTACAGCAACTGTGGCGACGGTACGTAACGTCGCCATTCCCTCCTTCAGGGAATGAAGGTTACATATATACACATATTGTTCCTTTTCAGTCAGTCACGTTCAACATTGCATCAGAACTGAACTAACGAATTGGGAATATCTACCAACACGCCACTTTTGCTGGCCTTTCCAGTGCCCTGCCTGAGCCTCCTGGTCCGCCCCCAACTGTTGAAGCAGAAAATCAGGGCTCTAAGCAGAGAAGGTCAGTCACTGCTGTTCTGTAAGACCCACTCAGTGTGACTATTGGATAACGCTGGGAAAGCGTGTCCTTTCGAGGGAAAGGGAACACTGCGGAAGCCGCATCCTGCCCGTAGGGAGGTAACATGTGGAAGTTATGGACTAGCCAAGTTGGGTAGTACAACACAGGAATAGAGAATCTAGCGAACATGTTCTACAGCTCTACAAATATCTGCCAGCGAGGTGCCTTGCACCAGTGCCCGGGAAGAAGCAACACTTCTAGTTGAGTGAGCTCTCAACCCGAGTGGGCAAGGCACGCCTTGGAATTGATATACTATCCAGTGGGCCATCCTCTGCTTGGAGACAGCCTTTCCCTTCTGCTGGCCTCTGTAACAGACGAAAAGCTGGTCTGAGGTCCTAAAGCCTTGAGCCTCTGAAATAGTTTCAGTGGTGCCACTGTCCTGCCTTTGAAAGAATTCAAGCAGTTCAACTCTGACTGGACGTGCTCCTCTGTGAGGCTCACTGTCTGGTTGACCGAGTCCAGCTCCATACTGAGATATACGTCCCACGTGGTATATAAGTTAACCAAACCTCTTCCCAAAGGCCTTGGCATTAGGTTGTTGCTAAATGAGATTGCTATTTGTGTAGAGACTGTTTATTAGGACAGTGTATACAAATAGATACATTAGACACGTCATCTGTATTCATATTAAATGCTTATTTACCATTTCATACCAGCATCCAGAAAGACCACAATTGCCCATTCTTTGCATCGTCCAATCTGTTGCTCATCTACTTGGCATTAATTTTGTTAATGTTCATTTGTGTAGTAGTTTGAAGATTTCTGTTTGATTATTGATTCAACTTTCTTAGTAGTTTAGTCATTTTCTTTAGTAGTATTTAGCGAGTGTGATATTTTACTCTTGTATATCTTTTTGTTAATAAATTCATTTTTATTGCAAACTCTGTCATTCTTGTGTTGATCATCTGAGGCTCTACAAGCTCGCCAGAATCTCAATAAATCCTTCAGATTGGTCAGATGATAAACTTCCTCCAATTTATATAATTCTAATTCAGTCAACAATCTTCCATGATTGTTTTTTACTGTCAAGGTGACATTCCTTGGCTGGTGCCCTGTAATATAGGAAGGAATCATTTGACACTCTCACACTCACCAAAAACTCAATATTAATATTTAGTATTAATATTAATATTTAAGACCACAAATCACTACATGTAAAATATCAGGATTTTTGTACAAGTGCAGTCCTTAAACATGATTAATTTATGTATGGTTAGGCAGTGCATTGGCAGTGAATTTAGGTGTCCTTATCTCCCTGAAGTTTTCTATTTAGTGGAATTGTGAAAACATTTTTTTGATCATCCTGGTGGAAAAAAAATAGTAGGACAAACTGGTTTAAACAATCAGTGGTGGTGAAAGATTTTAACCTCAAATAGCTGACCTTGAAAATAGATTGTTTTGAGTCAGATCCTTAAGCATATCACTTGTGGGTTTGATGTGCTCTGCCATGTGATTTGTTGTCACAAAAGAGTTTTGTTCAAATGCAGTAAAGCCTGATCAAAAGACATTTCAGAGGATCAGACTTCAGAGTTTTTGAAATTTATCTCAGCTGCATGGTTGTTTAGCTGTCATAAGGCTTTATATATTAAAAAAAAAGCCTTCATCGGTACACAATCAAGCCTGCCAAACAAGGACACCCTTGAAGAAGTGACAACAAACCCCAAAGTGACAGCTGAGAATCTGCAGAGATGCCTTAACATCCGATAACTCACTTTAGCCCTAGCCCTGAACTCTCTATTTATTTTTTATTTATTTATTTATTTATTTGTGGTTTGGATCAGAGGTTCATAGCAGTTGTCAACCATTTTTGTTCTTCCGCTGGGAACCTGTCTGATCCTGCAGAGCTCTTTGATGGTTCAATGGCAGAATCTTGTATTTTAATCAATGGTACCTCTGTAGCTGACTGACTCACAAATGATCTGTCTGTTCTGGATTCTATTTCTGTATTTTCATCTGCAAATCGACGATATTGACTCGTCATCTCCGCAGTACTGGATGCACCTACAGTGCCTTGCAAAAGTATTCATACCCTTGGTAAATATGACCAAAGAAGGCTGTGAAAATAAATCTGCATTGTTAATACTTTTGATCTTTTACTTAAAAAATCTACAAAAATCCAACCTTTCATTGGAGAATAATAATTTTTAAATGGGGGTAAAATCTCATTATGAAATAAATGTTTTTCTCTAATACACATTGCGCACAAATAATCATACCCTTTCATTCAATACTTTTTGCAACCTCCTTTTGCCAAGATAACAGCTCTGAGTCTTCTTCTATAACGCCTGATGAGTTTGGAGAACACCTGACAAGAGATCAGAGATCATTCCTTCATACAGAATCTCTCCAGATCCTTCAGATTCCCAGCTCCATGTTGGTGCTTCTTCTCTTCAATTCAATCCACTAATTTTCTTTAGGGTTCAGGTCAGGGGACTGGGACGGCCATGGCAGAAGCTTGGTTTTGTGTTCAGAGACACATTTTTGTGTTGGTTTTGATGTTTGTTTTGTATCATTGTCCTGTTGGAAGATCCAACCATGGCCCATTATATGACTTCTAACAGGGTCTTTTGGTTTTGATTTTTTAATCTGTTGGTATTTGATAGAATCTATTATACCATGTATCTGAACAAGATGTCCAGGACCTCCAGCAGAAAAATAGGCCCACAACATTAAAGATCCAGCAGTATATTTAACCATGGGCATAGGGTACTTTTTATCCATGTGTGCACCAAACCCATCTTAAGTGTTTGCTGCTAAAAAAGCTAATTTTTTGTTTCATCTGACCATAGAGCCCATCCTGTTTGAAGTTCCAGTATTGTCAGTTACTTTTCAAATGTTCTATGGTCAGATGAAACAAAAAAAAGAGCTTTTTGGCAGCAAACACTTAAGAGGGCTTTGGTGCACACAGGGGTAAAAAGTACCCCATGTGTACAATGAAATATACTGCTTTATCTTTAATGTTGTGGGCCTATTTTTCTGCCGGAGGTCCTGGACATCTTGTTCAGATACATGGAATCATGGATTCTATTAAATGCCAACAGATAAAAAATCACAACCTGACTGTCCCTGTTAGAAGTCATATTATAGGCTGTGGTTGGATCTTCCAACAGGACAATGATCCAAAACAAACATCAAAATCAACACAAAAATGTGTCTCTGAGCACAAAACCAAGCTTCTGCCATGGCCGTCCCAGTTCCCTGACCTGAACCCTAAAGAAAATGAGTGGAGTGAACTGAAGAGAAGAAGCACCAACATGGAGCTGGGAATCTGAAGGATCTGGAGAGATTCTGTATGAAGGAATGGTCTCTGATCTCTTGTCAGGTGTTCTCCAAACTCACCAGGCATTATAGAAGAAGACTCAGAGCTGTTATCTTGGCAAAAGGAGGTTGCAAAAAGTATTGAATGAAAGGGTATGATTATTTGTGCACAATGTGTATTAGAGAAAAACATTTATTTCATAATGAGATTTTACCCCCATTTAAAAATTATTATTCTCCAATGAAAGGTTGGATTTTTGTAGATTTTTTAAATAAAAGATCAAAAGTATTAACGATGCAGATTTATTTTCACAGCCTTCTTTGGTCGTATTTACCAAGGGTATGAATACTTTTGCAAGGCACTGTATATACACATATCATGCGGATTATATAACCTGAGAATATTTCCATTTGAATTGGTTCATTAAAAGTTGACATTTCACTTTCTACAGATATATTTTTCATGTCTTTGAAGTTTACATGGAGTTTTTTTGGGGCGCTCAAATTCGCAGAGAGAGACATCAGAAAGCACACCATGTATGCTTTCATTATTTTACAAAGGCACATCGTTTTGTTGCTATTCTGAGTGCACACAAAGAAAAGTAGACCGTTCACAGATTTAAAAGATGTATTATTCTTATCTGTATGACCAAACAAACTGTCATGCAGTAAACATGCTACTTTTTAGCTTTCACACCTGCACAAACACTGGAATAGCCCACATTTTCATAGGTTAATGTTAAGGTGAGCGGCCATGTAAAGTTACTACTACTTACATGTTTCATATGATAGGCCATATTTGAGGTCGATAAATGATAGGCGAGCATTTGGATGTCCTGCCCGATATGGTAATTGTAATTGTGTGCATGACTTTGCCACTTCCTGTGGATTTTTTTTTTTTCCAACTAAGCGACTAATAAAATTTTGGTCAATTAAGCCTCTTCTCATCGACTAACGGTTAGTCGACTATTAGGGGGCAGCCCTAATGCGAACTCATGTTTTTGTGTTGGCTTCTAAACCCACATAACATTTTCTCTTCAGGAAATCATTCACCCATGTAAAATGTTTGAGAGATTTTTTTTTGTTAAGATTTACTATCAAAGTTGTAGTGATTTTACTTTTGCCTATCCAAGGACGCGAAGTAAAATAGGGATTGGTACTCACGTCACCGCTGACGCTGTGATTTTTGGATCACGTGTCTCTTAAGGTGTGGTTATGAGTACATCAGATGACCCTTTTCCTAGTTCAGGGCACCAGTCAAGGTCTTTTACCTTGTCAGTATGAGAACATTCATTTAGAATTAATGTAAAGTGGTCAGCTGATTTATTTGAAAGATTGGTGAGATTGCTAACTTGTAGAGCCTCTTCAGTATTATCAGCACAAGGAAGACACAAGTGTAATAAAATACATTTTTATTAACAAAAGATAAACAAGAATAACTAACAACTACTAAATGAATATCGTGAATGATAAAGAAATAAATTACCTAAGATACATACAATACAAGTGATTAAGTTGAGTGTGGCTATGGAAGAGTTACGTTAACTAATGGAAAGCTAAACTGTTTCTCTGAAAATAATGAGGTGGAGAACCTTATTATGCACAAAACAAATAAACGAAAGATTATTTGTTATTAACTTACATCCGCTACATTACATCTAATGTGAATTAGAAACTCATATACTGATTATATACAACAATGCCAAGGTCTCTGGAAAGAGGTTTGGTTAAGTGATATTTACGTTCCACGTGGTTGAGTCCGATGACAGTGACATCTTCCACTGGTTGTGCTGGGTGACAATGCAGTGGGGAGAGGAACCGGAATCTGTTTCAACAGCCTTGAACACAAAGCTCTGTGGGATGCTGATCTCCTGGAGCACCAAAGGGTCCTAAAATCTGGAACACGCAGATGAGGCCCTGGCATAGGTGCAGAAGGTCCTTAACAGTCTGGAACACACAGACGAAGGTACCTTGGAGTGAAGGTTTGTTATGGTGTATTTGTTATGTCCCCCTGGTTGGGAGACTCAGAACGTTGTTGATCTGTTTTTGTCTCACCTTTGCAGGCTAGACACTCAGAACGGTGTTGTATCTGTTAGTGTCTCAGCTTCACAAGCCAGGATTCAGAACGAGGAAACTGGACCCTGGAATGTGCTGTTCCCTACAAAGTCAACATGAAATCAAAACTGATGACAGCTTATACGTTCTGTGCACAATGTCATAGTCATGTTTAGTTTCATTGTTTTGTTCTGTTTAATTTCTATGTTATGGTTCCCATTCATTCGGTCACGTTCGACGTCCGTCGGACAGACCGACGAATATGATGTACGTCTCCGTTCCCTCCTTCAGGGAACGAGGGTTACCTTTGTAACCGAGACATTCCCATTCAGTCGGTCATGTTCGACGTACATCCGACAGACCGACGAATAGGACATACGTCTCCATTCCCTCCTTCAGGGAACGAGGGTTATTAGAGATTTTCAACCATTTATACCATTGTAATATCATGAAAACCATATTTATACAACTTTTCCAATAAAATGTAATGATTAACTGTATCCAAAGCTTTTGACAGGTCTATAAAAATACTACAAGCAAATTCATGATTTTCAAGTGCAAGAGTAACATCGTCAATCAGGAGAAGCAAAGCCATATAAGTAGTTTTTTTTAATTTTCTTTTTTCTTCGGAATACATATTGAAGTTTATAAAGAATAGAATTTAGTTGCATCCCAAATGACACACTATACACTATGCACTTATACACTATACACTATGTACTTATACACTATGTATTCAGCCATGTAGTGTCAGGGTTCTGCCCTGGCAGCCTTGTCTGTGTTGTCTTTGTTCCATGTCTCTATGTTTGTGTTATTTGTCAGCACATGGCTTTGTCTTTGTTTGTGTTTGCCATGTGCTCCTCTTGTCCTGCCTCCTAGTTTGCTTTCACCACGCCCCCTTGTTTAGTCCTGTCTAGTCCTCGTTTCACTAATTGTGCTCACCTGAACCTTGTGTGCTTTGGTCCCTTTATATTGTGCCTCCTTCCCTCATGTCCTTGCTGGTTTGTTGTGTGTTCACCGCGTATGGTGCTCATAGATCCTGTCATTCAGTGATTAGATTTAGCTTTCCTTCTCTGACTTTCTTTCCTTGATAAATTCTATATTTGCTCTAGTTCTCCAAAGCTTTATTTTGTGGTTTTTGAACTAATCCTTTATCTGTTTTATTTTTATGCAAAGGGTATTCTCTTGCTTTACTTTGTGTTTGCTAGTGTCAATCATTTACTTTTATTTTGGTTTCTCTAGTCATAGTTTTCGGCTTCAGAATTTGTTGCCTCGTGTTTTATTTTATTAACCCTCTCTTGTGCCTTGCCTGTTTGTCTTGTGTCTTGTCTATTGTTTGAGTCTTGTCTGTTCCTGTCCTCCTCTGCCCAGTATCCTGAGTTTCCTGGCCACTGACTCCTCTGCCTGGCAGCAAGGACCTTAACAGCAGTCAACTCTCTTGTCAAGCCTCTGGTTCTGTCTTCACCAACTTGGACTGTGTCAGTGGTCATCAACTCTCTTGTCAAGCCTCTGGTTCTGTCTTCACCAACTTGGACTGTGTCAGTGGTCATCATCCCTGCCTGTCGTTGTGTCGTCTGTCCTGCCCTGCTGTTTGACTGGTTCACGCCTATATCTCCCTGTTGTGCCCTGTCTTTAGTGTTGTTAATAAATCCCTTTTATTGCTCATTCTGCGCCTGGGTCCTCACTCCTGCAAAATCCTGACATGTAGTGTGTGAATTTTATAAGGTTATTTTGTCATTAAACATCGGAGTCTGATCCCCCTCCCCCTCTGCAACGTAATTAAAGCTGAGACAGTTGAGTGCATGAAGTGTCCAACATTTCACACTTAAATTAAGGAATGGTCCACATGTTAAATTAGTGCACCATCCGAGTATTTAAAGTGCACTTTTTCTTTTTGGAATTTTCTGTGTGAATGTCCTACTTGCACTATTTATACTTAAAAACATAAGTACGCGAATTGGGACGCACCTTTTGAATCTAAATAAAAAAAGAATCCGTTTATATAAATTTTTGGTAGCACTTTATTTTACAGTATGTGTACTTTCCTGGTACATATAAAGTAACAACATAGTTACCAAGTATATACCACTAGTAAGTACAGTAATGTGTCTTACTAGTTACCACACATAAGTGCCTGTTATTACCCACACTTGTCTGTAAGTACTACATAGTTACCGTGTAAATACCATTAGTAAGTATAGTAAAGTGTCTTACTAGTTACCACACAAAAGTGCCTGTTATTACCCACACTTGTCCTTAAGTACAGAATAGTTACCATGTACATACCATTAGTAAGTACAGTAATGTGTCTGTTAGTTACCATATATACGGACACTATAAGTAAGTGCCCGTTATTATCCAACACTTGTCTAAAGGTACAAAGTAGTTACCATGTATGTACCATTGGAAAGTACAGCAGTGTTTCTTATTAGTTTCCATGTACATACATGTCAGGTAAGTACCTTGTGTTACCACTCTTTTACCTGTATGTACAACATAATTACTATATATGTACCAGAAAAGTACACGTACTGTAAAATAAAGTGCTACCATTTTTTTTCCCCTACATTTTTGGACATGGCAAAATAGATAAGGTCTATAGTTGATAAAACATTGTGGATCATCTGCTTTAAACAGATGAAATAACTTTAGCTATTTTTAAATCTTCAGGTACAATGCCTGTTTTAAAAGAAAGAGAAAAAAAATCTGAGAAAGTGGCTGCAATATTAAACATTTCACCTGTTTGACAAGATATACAGAAATATTATCATGACCAGCTGAAGATATTTTTAATTCATCAACAATTTCACTTATTTCTTGAATCTCAGGTAGCTTAAAAATAGAGATAATAGGAAACTTTCCTATAATCCAAGGGTTTGCCACTACCAATAGGAATATTATTAGGTAATGTATGACCAACATTAACAAAAAATTGCCATCCACAAAGTCTGAAGGTAGTTCTGAAGTAATCTTCTCTTTATGCAGAAAAGGATTTATTACTTTCCATGTGGTTTTAATATCATTTGAACACTTAAATGTTTCACTAAAGTATTGCTTTTTTGCAGATCTATTAGAATGAGTATTTCTGTAAGATTTATAAACACCATAGGTGAGAGTTCACTAAACTTCTTAGCAGTGAACATACAAAACTAAATTATTCTAGTGCAAGGGATTATAGCCTTTAAAGCTTTATAAAAAATCTAACTCAAACTGTCCACTGTCTTTGCAGGTTTTACAATGAAGAGACAGGCCAGATAATGCACTCAACAGTGGGGCTTTATTTAACAGAAAAGAATGGAAATACTGTGGCAATAGATAAACATTAGCAGATGAACAGTCTGGCTAAATGCAGTGAAACCAAATATAACAGTCTTAACTTGTGTAGGAACTATGATAATGATGATGATGCTGGCGAAGAAGAAAAGACGAGGAGATGAGAGACACACACACACACACACACACACACACACACACATGTTCGTTTTTGGGAATTGTGGGGACATTCCATAGGCGTAATGGTTTTTATACTGTACAATCCGTATTTTCTATCCCCCTACACTACCCCTACCCCTAAACCTAACCATCACAGGAAACTGTGCACACTTTTACTTTCTCACAAAAACTCATTCTGTATGATTTATAAGCCTTTTGAAAAGTGGGGACATGGGTAATGTCCTCATAAGTCACCTCTTTTTGTAATACCTATGTCATACCCATGTAATTATACACATTTGTGTCCTGATATGTCACAAAAACGCGCACGCACACACACACACACACACACACACACACAAATGCTGAGATCACCGGCAGAAAACGACAGGTATGTCTATAAAGAAAGAACAAAGGGTCTGTGGTTGATAGTAGTACTAGCAAGGAGTCCAGGCAATGATTGAATGAGAATGCGGGGGTATACATTGAGTCCTTAATGAGCATAGCAAAAAGGAACAGGTGTGCATGATCAGTATTCAGGTGAAACAAAGGGAATCGTGCAGTGTGTCTGAAATCGCATTCTGTCTGAGTAGGTACATCTTTTGAATCTGAACTTCGAGACCATAAGGCAAAGTAGTATAAAGTATGAATATATAGTATGAATAAGGGTAGTATGAATGAAATTAGGATATACTACATCTGCCATGTTGTTACTTTCATGTGACCTGCCAGCGTCAGTTGCGTCACTTTACTGCTCCTTATAAATCCTCTCCTGTGGTCTCATGGGATAATGTGTGCATCGAATGAGCACTACAGAATTTTGGCAAAAGTAGTAGGATATCCAGGTATGTTTTCCTTACTGTTTTTCAAATACTTTATGTATTCAGACATATTACTCTGTTGGTGTACTGTTTTTCACATAATATATAGTAGGAAAGTATTCTATTTCAGAAGGAGCGATGGGCTGGGGACGTAGTTGGTGAGGGGGAGCATAAATGTATTACATATTAAATGTGAAAATATTAATCATCAAATCAAGTCAAAGTTTTTTTTTTTTATGTCATGAATCCCAGTTAGTTTGAACACCTGGCTCCATGCAACTTTGCAATGCATCTGGAATGCAACTTTTTTTTTTTTATTCTTTATTTATTTCTTTATTTTGTATGATCTAATCAATACCCAATAGATGCCCTTTATTTTTTGTCATTGAATGTCCTTTTTCACACAGCAATACTTTCGAGGAGTAAAATCAGGAACAAGTGTTTCACATTGACTTAAAACATCATTCCTAGCAACAGACAAACAAGAAACCTCCTGCTGGAAGACGCCAGGGGCTTTCGTGTTGCTCATGTCAGAACAGCTCTTTTGAAAGAGCGAACACACAAGAATCTGTTATGATATCTGGGTATATAAAAACAAAATTCTTCAATGAAAAAATCACAGCCAAAAACTAATGGAGAGAGACTCAAGGAGAATTCCAATAGGAGATGGACATTGTCAGCTGCAAGATATGAGAGAGTCTGCATTTTAAAACCACCTTGTTGTTTTGTCTTTTCCTCTGAAAAAGGACACATCTTCCACATAATAATAATAAATAAAAATTTCCACTTAACTTGGTATTTATTCAAAAGACAATATTGTCAACATTGCATATATATTTTGATGATAAATAAATATTTCTTATGTTCTAATTACTAACACGTCAACATAAACTGAATTTCAATCATGCCCTGCCTCTGGGCAACATAATGGGAGATGTCAGCTGACTATATTGGAGAATGAATAACTGTTTTCATATGTATGCCATTCAATGCACATAACACAAATTGTATTTCATTAAATAAAAAAAAAAACTGTATTACAGATGCTTATTCATCATTAAATGTATTTTATAATGTATTTTTTCTCTCTCTCTCTCTCTGTTCCAGACTCTGGTGATTGCTTAAATTAAAAAAATAGTTGACCTTACAAAATGTATGCACACTTTAGTGGTTTTAACACCCTAGCGTGTTTCCATAGCAAAAAGATGCAAATCAGCGACTCAAAAATACATTTACTGTATAGCTGCCAGGACACAATAAAAACATTAACTCTCTCTGCATAAGGGCCATGCACTGTTGACTCCCATAATATAGCTAAAAATCAGCATCTTCAGTCTTCCGAACTGACTTAATGTAATGTAGAAGTATAAAAAAGTACTTTAGGCCTACTTAAGTTAAAATGGTGAAAACTGTCAAAATTTTACTCTGTTAAATGTGTCTGCTCAAAAACAAGCATTATTTGAGATAGTAAAAAGGTTTTGCATTTAATTTTACTCAAGTAAAGTACAAATTCCCACAATTAATCCCTTAAGTATAGCAATGATGTAAAATTACTCAATAACTTCACATCCCTGATGTGTTTTAAAGAAACAATTCAAGCAGAAATTAAAATGGTCACCATTTACTCACCATCATGTCCTTTCAAACTTTCATGCATTTCGTTATTCTGTAGAACACAAAAGAAGAAAAAAGTTTCAACTGGTTTTGTTCATAAAACAAATGTTCAGTCTAAACAACATTCGACACCATTTAAAATATTTATCATTTAAACTTTGCCTTTGTCATAAAGCTTAGTAAAATTAAGGGGCATCGCTAGGGGTGGGCTAACAGTAAAACCCCAAATGTTTTTTTGTTGTTGTTGTTGTTTTTTACCTTGTCTTTCTCATAGATCTGAACAATTAATCAGAAAAATAATTGTGAATACGAGTGCATCAAAGGTTATAACTTAAAATGTGCTTTTGCAGCGTTGAGCATTGTAGCCAATCACAGAAAAGTCTGTTGAACGGTTAATCATAGGTGTTTGAATGAGTCGCTGTGCAGAAGATGTTTAGCACTAGCTCACTGAGTTCCATTTCAAATGAAACTCGGCACTGCGTCATGGCGTTGGCGTTATGAAAATGCTTCTGCATGACCATGTCCTAAGCACATTAGAAAATATGCCAATTTATATTGGCTGATATGAGGTCAGGTGGTTTCACCAAGAAAATAAAAGTGCACCTACACCATGGAATCCCCAGGTTCTTAGTCTTCAGGAAGCCGCTTGTCTGTTTGCATTTGTGGTGTCTTTTCTCATATTGTTTGTCTCACTCTGTGTTTTAGACAGTATGGCCAGCAGAAATGCTAAGTTAGGAGTTGTGTGTTGCCGTGCTCCTACTTTATTACTGGGGATGACATGCATGGTCTGTGTGTTATGTGTTGTGGAAAGGAGCACACTAGGTCAACCCTCAAATAGGCTGACTGTCCTCTTTTGGCTCGTTTCCATGAGCAGTATGGAACAGTACAGTACAATTGTTTCGATTGTCAGAAGTTGTGAATGGTACCAAAATTCACATTCGCACAATACCACTTTTTTGGGACCCTTCCATTGGGGTACCTAGCACAGTAGTCCAGTACCTAAAGGGTAGAGTTAGACTCACTGCAGAACATTAGCCAAGTTTCCATCCAGTTTTTGTGATGTTTTGTTATCGACAAAGCAAATATGTGCAAAAAAATACTTGTGAAATTTGCCATCTCGAGGCCTTCCATCCAATTGGCCTTTTAACGATAAAATGGTGTGCATGGTGACGTCATCCATAAAAAAATGCATTGTCTCAAAAGTTTTCTTATATCACTAAAAAAATCTGCTCTTGAGCCGTTTCCATACATAATTTTGCATAGCCTATATATCGCAAATTCGTAGCTATATTTTGCATCCCAAATATTTGTAAAATGTACAAAGTAATGAGACCATTGAAATTCGCCAGAAGGCTTCTGCTTGTTTTCACATATAATGTTATTAAATATGAAATATAAGAAGACGACGGTGAAGTGAAGCAACTCATCTGACAGGACTTTACTGCCTTTATTTGAAGAAGCGCGCCTTTGGACAAAGTAGAGCACCTCATATGTCCACTATGCAAAAAAATTTAGTACAGGGAAATATTAAGTCTTTGCATATTGCAACAATCTTTAAAGCCTTGAACATGCAGTCAAGTCAGTTGCGGTTTGACGTGGCCGAACACATTCAAAGCAGACCATTCAAAGCAAGAAAGGTATTCGTTCTGGTTTTAGAGTTTATTAAATTAAACCCATCAAAAACCCAAACAACAAAACCCATCAGAAACATAAAATCGCTTTTGATTTTTTTCCAGAGATGCAGCTGTAAACATTTTATTCGCGTATTTAACCTTTTTTTGAATTGTCTGCATTAGCTAAACTGAGGCTTCTTGTCACATCAGAGCTTAGAGCTTTATTTTCTTAATTTATGTGAGATACAATTCTACAGCCTATTAATAAATTGCACTTTTAAAATTATTTTATTGTCATGTTGATTTTCATTTGTCATGTAGCTTAGAACCGCTTCTGATCATGAAATCGAAACAGAATCATGATTTATGACAGCACTTTTATTTAGGCTATTCAGATGCAGAAGTAATATTTCTGTATTTTATTTTACCTTTCTTTTTGTCAGCGTTGAAAACTCCAACAGTCTTCCTTAATTTGACAGAAAGCCCGCTTATTTTTGTCGAGCTGCAAAGATTTTCCTCATCCTTGTGATGAACATTTGAACTACAGAGAAACGGTTTTAATGGGAGCAAGAACGCAGACGCTGCATGCATGTAGGCTATAGGCCAATTCTGTCATGTGACACAACATTTATTTTCGTTAAAGCCCTTTTTCTCGACAAAAAGTGTTTCAAAACCAATTTTTTCGACATCTCTTAAGTGAAATGTACACAAAATATCATCGTTTTTTATTATTGGGTGATTTTAATGTTCATATTTGTTGTGGCAATGATATGCTTTCAAGTGAATTTATAAATTTGATTGAGTCATTTGATTTACTGCACTGGGTAAAAAGTCCCACCCACAAATTAGGCCACATGTTGGATCTGATCTTAACCCATAATTTACAGGTTGATAATGTAAATGTCTGTGAAATTAATTTCTCTGATCATATGCCAATTCTTTTTAAGACTTTTATTGCCATTCAACCTGCTTATCCAGAAAACCCTTCGTGTTGGTCAAGGAAATTAAGTAGTACCTCCAATGCTGAATTTTCTACACTGTTTACAACAAAATGTAACATATATATGTTGGAAACACCTCTGCAGCATTTAAATGTTGATGACCATTGGACTTTATTAAAATCAACTTATGAGGAAACCATAGACAGCATTGCCCCACTAAGACCGACAAGATATAAAATAAAGTTAAATCCTTGGCTAAATGATAATACTCGTGCCCTCAGAAGGCAATGCAGGCAAGCAGAGAGAAGATGGAAAAATAGTAAATTACAAGTCTATTATGATATCCTTAGAAACTCTCTATTTAGTTATCAAAAGGCAGTAAAAAAATGCAAAAAAATACTTACTTCTCTAATATTATCAGGGCAAACATTAATAATTCAAAGCTCTTATTTTCTATTATAAATTCGGTAATTCAACCTTTGAGTAACGTGTATCAAAAGTTTTCGTTTATTTCATGTAAGGACTTTCTAAATTTCTTTAGCCAAAAGATTGCTGATCAACGTGCACAGATTCCTGTGGTGAAAACCGATCTATCTGACGATCCTGCTTGCAATGCTGAATTAAGGGTTTTTGAGCCTATTACTTCGATTATGCTGCAGAATATTGTACAAAAAATGAAACCAACATTCTGTGCAAATGATTCCATACCCAGTCGTTTGTTAAAGCAGACCTTTGACTGCGTATCACTGAGTTTAGCACATCTGATCAACAAAAGTTTATCTAGTGAGATATGTCCACTAGAGTTTAAACATGCTGTGGTGACACCTTGGCTAAAGAGACCAAATTTAGCTCAGGATGAAATGCGGAATTATAGACCAATCTCTCAATTGTGCTTTGCCTCAAAAATTTTAGAAAAAGTTGTATTGCAACAGTTACTCTCATTTCTAAGCGAAAATTCTATAGGAGAAAGGTTTCAATCGGGGTTCAAATCAGCCCACAGCACTGAGACGGCATTATTGAATGTGTTAAGAGATATCTTCCTGGCCTTAGATGAAGGAGATGATGTTGTTTTGGTGTTACTCGATCTGAGTGCAGCTTTTGACATGATAGACCATAACATCCTCATCTCCCGTCTTGAACATTCAGTGGGGCTAAAGGGTACAGTTCTGAAATGGTTTCAGTCCTATTTGAGCGACAGATGTTTTTCAGTTAACTATAATAATAGTTAAAGGACATAAAAAATTGGATGGCAAATTTTTTTTTTATGTTGAATGAGGAAAAAAACAGAGGTTATTGTTTTTAGCCACCTAAAGAACCTAACAAGAAATGTATTAGATTCAAGCCCTCTGGCACCGTATTTGAAAACAACAGTAAAAGATTTAGGTTTCCTAATTGATAATAACCTAAAATAAGATAAGCAAATAAACTCAGTGGTTCGGGCCTGTTTTTATAATTTGCGTCTATTAACTAAAGTAAAACCGTTTCTAACAAACTCTGACTCTGAAAGAGTAATCCATGCCTTTATTCTATCACGGTTAGATTTCTGTAATTCTTTGTACTCTGGCATCACTGCCACATCTTTGTCCCGACTACAATCGGTACAAAATGCTGCGGCGAGGTTACTAAAGAAGGTGAAGAAATATGAACCAATTACCCCTGTGTTAGCTTCCTTAAATTGGTTGCCGGTCCGTTTTAGAATCAAATACAAAATTTTATTGTTCGTGTTTAAATCCTTAACTAACCAGGCACCATCATATTTGGCAAATCTTTTAATTCCATATAATCCTCCCAGAACACTACGATCAGAGAATCAAAATTTACTTGTAGTGCCTAGAACAAAGCGCCTATATAAAGGCGATCGGGCATTCGCTGTGATAGGGCCAAGACTTTGGAGTGAGCTACCTCTGTCGGTCAGGTCTGCCTAATCACTGTCAATATTTAAGAAATTGTTGAAAGCACATCTAATGTTGGTAGCATACAATGACTAGATGTGGTCTTTTATATTTTGATGTGGTGTTTTATGTTGTCGATGTATGTTTTCCATTCCTCCATGTAAAGCACTTTGGCGCAACCTCAGTTGCCTTTTAAATTGTGCTATATAAATAGACAAGACAAGACAAGACATTTGAAGTATCGACATAGAATTGATGCGCTAAACATAAATGGAAAAATATTGTGTCGACATTTGAGAACTTTTATCGACAAATGGCATTTCCATCAGCTATATCGCTAAATATTTTGAAGCGCTAAACCTTTTTTCGCAAAAAAAATCCTTGGATGGAAACCTGGCTATTGATTGGTTGACAGAGAATCGTCACTTGTGCATGCTACAAGGGGAATCACAACACAAGAGGTACCATGGTCGAACCAGGAAGTGCAGACCTTCCTGGGTATCATCGGTGAAGAAAGGATGCAAAGGGAACTCGATGGCATGGTGAGAAATGAAAAGATTTACTTTCCGGCATACACCATGGCTATCAAGTGACTTCGATCATTACGTTCCAGCATACACCACGCCTATCAAGTAAAGGTACTGTTCCCGGTGGAAAAGCAAGCCAGATCAGGGTTTACCATCCCAAATCGTACTGTACTGTACATTTGTGAGTGTTTCACGATGAGGAAGCTCCACTCCTGCCTGGCTCTCTTCTCAAGTGATCAGAGTCAGGCATTTGCATGCTGCTTCAATTATGAGGATAGCAGTCTGAGTTGGTAGAGGTGGAGCTTGAGACAGGTGTTCCCCTATCTCTTGTCATCTCTATTCTACCTAGTCCTTCCGATGGCACTGCTCGGCTGTGACCTGGACTCGTTGGCTGCACGTGTTTGTTGTTTGATGTTGTTTGGTTGTTTTATTTTATTTACTCAATGGCGACATTTGCACAAATTTTTGTCTGGACATTCATTAAGCCCAGGATACACTGCACGATTTTAGCAATCCTATAAGATCATTACTTTACCACACTGTGCGACGTGGATCTACTAAACTTGGGTACGACATGCATGTAGACCGTACGATGATGACACCTGTTGACTCGTAGGCTACGATGCAAGTTTCTATAGAGGAATAAAACGTCATCTGCATGCGCTAATGGTAAACAAAAAACCATGTTGAATCACACTTTAGCAGTTGTAGATTTTATGTGCGCTGGGGAAAAAAGGAAGTGGCAAAAAAGAAATGGCCGTCTTTGAACCTCTCTCACTGTATGACATAGGACCACCGATTAAGAGTCACGATCACAGAATTTGTCAGATTGTTTCACGATGGCAATCTTTCGTCTGGGACAGCCAAAAATCGTGCAGTGTATCCCGGGCTTTACTTTGGAACTTTTGTCACCACGGTTTTTAACAACTACTATGTGTGGAGAGACTCAAACTCTTATATCATATACAAGCCATGCTTTTGATCTCACCTCAATCTGTGGATTTAAAACCAATGGTGGACCTGCCAGAGGAGCTGAAACAGAACTCAGATCAACAGCGGAGACATCGGAAAAGAGGCAGACGAGGGGGAGTTTTTCAGCGTCTCAGGTTTGTTAAATAATGGGATACAAGCTTGGTATGGCAATCTTTCGGTCCAATCAAAATCACAGCTTGCACGTCTTATTAAAACTGCAATGACAGTTATGGGTGTACGTGAATACACATCACTTTTTTGAGTTATGAATTATGATTTTTGAGTCGTTGGTTCTTAAGAATGCACAGACAATTGTGAGTGATTCAAGTCATGTTTTATTTCCATTGTATCAACTTCTGCAATCAGGGAAGCATTATAGAGTTCCACTATTTAAAAGCAACTGTTACAAAAAATCATTTATACCTGTATCTATTAATATTTTAAATAGTAAGATGTAGTGATTATTAGGAATTTTTTATTTTATTTATTCATTTAATTATTTACATAAATGTTATTTTCGTGTGTTGTATGTTGTGTACTACTGCAGCTTTGAGTCCAAGACACATTTCCTGAAAAGAACAATAAAATATAACTCTAACTTTAACTCTACTGACTCTGAAAGCAACCTCTCGGCTCAGATCCTGGATTTGCAGAGGTGACGTGAGGATTATGCTTGCAGTTTGAAGCAAGATCAGATGGGTGTTCAGTTTCATGCACAGACCGATCGTTTTACTTCATAAGACCTCAATGTATTGTCAGGAGCCATGGGTATTGATTTTGTTTTGCTTGTAATGTGTTTTTTTGTTGTTGTTTTTTTTTTACTCTCAAAGTGAAAGCAGCCATTGACTTGCATTATACGAATAAGGACCACGGTTCCAGCTTAAAATCTTTACTGTTCAACTGAAGAAAAATGTCACCTACATTTTAAATGGCCTGATGGTGAGTAAATTAACATTACATTTTCAATGTTGGGTGAACTATCCCTTAAAAATGCTGCTTGTCAATGTAAATAAGAGATTCTCTGCAATGTAGTCAGCTTCCTTGTTTGCCAGCTTTTGTGCAAAAGCAGAACCCATGAGCTTGCGCTGAAATGATTGACAGCTTCAGATTACACAAACCGATCGCTTTCTGAATATATTCACAATTTGAATAAATGCTTTATTTATTTTTCATACTGCTAAGAGGACCAATGGCCACATACACACTGCAAATTTTCAGGAGTGACGACTGCAATTAAATGCGGCAGTGAATCCAGTGAAGTTTAAAATGCTGCTTGGAGAATTTTTATAATTATAATAATGGTCACCGAGAAAGTGCCCCTGGTTCAAATTTCCATATTTTTATTTTCAGATTACTTTTTTGCTTGCAATGAATTGTAGTGTTTGTCTTTTGTTTTTTCTTTCTTTCTTTTTTTTCAAAAATTGTAGAGTTCGGAATTCTCTAAAGAATCCAGTAAGAAGAAATTTCCCCTCAGGCCTGATATTATCAACTGAACAGAAACACTGTGGCCCAAACATTCTCCTACACTGTTAAAGGTCACCCAGCCAAGTGGAAGACTGACTGTTAAGAAAAGGTCAGATATGCTGGTTGTATGTTGAAAACCTAATGTGGGTCCTTATAAACAACTGCAGGGCTGGACAGCTGTTAACTGTCCTATGTGTGTCAACACAGAAATCCTACAGCATAATAATGCTTCAGATTATGACATTTGAGAAACATCAAAATCTTACAAGGTTTATCCACCATTATACATGGTTTGATTTGATTGTAGTCTGCAGTGTCTTTAAAGCTAAGTTAGCACCTTATTTAAAAAAGACCGCATGAAAAGGTTTGCTAAATGCTAAACCTTTTCTTTGTCTTGATATACTTCCATCCTACATTTGTGTAAAACAATGTGTGTAATCACGTGAACTTAATTGAACAGTTATTTAAATAATAATAATAATAATAAAGTTATGGTTATGGTCCCAGATGGAAAAATAAAATGATGGCCCAACTCGCAGGGGAGCAGTCTTTGGGTGCTTTCTAGGCTATAAATAATTCAGAATTTGAATAAAAGTAACATAATGGCATCCCTATAAATAATGATAGGAAAAGCCCCACCCTGCACATTGATGGGATAGGTTACGAGTTTGTGACATAGGAATTAGAAGTGGTTTGAAATCGCTTTTTTGAGACTGTCTTTGGTACACTACAGTTTTAAGAAGAAAATACTCAGCAATGGTGTGGACTGAAGAATGTGCACATGGCTTGTTTTAAAGCATATTAAAAACAACACATAGACAAACAACATTAAAAACTTTATTTGCACCCCAGGAGGTAATATTACATTAAATAATATTATTTATTATTTTATGTAATATTAAAGACCAGGCAGGGCTTTTCCTATCATTATTTATAGGGATATCAACTTTTATTCAAATTCTGAACTGATTGGGGCAGTCATGGCCTAATGGTTGGAGAGTCAGATTTACAACCTGAAGGTCATGGGTTTGAGTCTTGGTACTGGCAGGAATTGTAGGTGGGGGAGTGAATGAACAGCACTCTCCTCCACCTTCAATACCATATCTGAGGTGCCCATGAGCAAGGCACATAACCCCCAATTTTTCCCTGGGAGCCGCAGCAAAAAATAGCTGCCCACTGCTCCAGGTCTGTGTTCAATTCTCACTGCTGTGTGTGTGCGCACATTTGGATGGGATAAATGTAGAGCACAAAAACTGGTATACAACAACTTCTACTGGTATACTGATCAAGTCGGGTTGGTTCAGATTTGTATCTGCCCTGATAAAATGCACACACAAAAAAAAAGTTATGGTTTTTGTTGTTTTTGACCCATGTAACCTTGTAAACAGTTCTTTAAGATTTTCAGGTAGGCCTAAATTTACAGAAATTTAATAATCAAACACTGCACAGTCTTCACTGCATAAATTATAAATTGAATATAGATTAATCCTTATTAAAGCTACAAAAGTGATTCAGTCAAGAGCAGTGAGTGATTCTCTCTTTGTCTTTTGTTCTTTGATTAACATTAATGACAGGCAGCAGCAGGTGTATTAGGCTGCACTTGACGCACTTGACGTGGATCTGACACACATCCTATTTTCTCACAGCTCTTTACGTTCATTTAAATCTTCTTTTTAATCAGGAATTTTGATATAATTTTGTGTGTTTGTGTCGGTTCAAGCACGAAAGAGAACTCGATGCACCACTTGATGTGCTTGTCTGTGGCATTCGTCAAACAGCGTCTATAAGAAGAAATACTTGGACTTTGAAATAAATTTAAACAATTTATTATTGTCAGAATTTAAACTACTGACATCTGCAGCTTCATTATAAACATTACTGAAAGGCACAGGATTAGTTTGTCATTATTTTCACTGATCCTCCTTATCAAAAATATAAAATACTAAATACACTAATAATGTATCTTAAAAGGTCTTAATATGTTTTGTGATATTCTTTCCTATCAAACTAAACAACTGTGACTTACAACAGTTCCTGAGGAATCGGTTCCCAAAAAAATAACCAAACAGGAAACATGAACTAAGGTCAGGGAGCGTTTGCTGGATTCAGATTCAGAAGTTCACTCTCCATCCAGACGCAGGCTGTGATCATACTGTACCTCCATTCTCTGACTTTTTGAAAAGTCACACAACATCACTTAACTGGGCTGAATACCTATATAGTTGTGTTAGTACATGTGTATTTGATAGTAAGTTAATGATAAATCATGAGCTGAATTTGGTAAGTAGTTAACAGTGAATTAATTATGATGTGCCCCCTCAAGTAAAGTCATGACATAAGTATGCATTAACAAACCATTATTTGATGTTAGTATATGGTTAGTTAATAATGAGTTAATTATGATTGTGCCCCCTCAAGTAAAGTCGTGACATAATGATGCACTTACAAATCATTAACTAATATATGAATAAACACTAAGAGTGCCATCCTTATTCCTTTACACCCCGGTACAAAAAAACTAAAATAAGAAGTATTTGTATTTTATTTTTATTTATATAATTAAACATATATGGGCTTGAAAGCAAGCCATAAACATACCTGTAAAGACACACATAAGGCACATTTACATGTACAACCGGGCGCGTCCACAAGCTAATGCTAATCAAAGCATATACATTTAAACGACACAAATACAAATACAGTTAATAACTGCACATGACCTCCTGAAAATCCCAATAAAACATACATGTAAATATGTCATTAATTATTAATTCGGTTTACCAAAGCAGTCAACATTTATTAGTTTAAAATGCCAGCAACACAACAAAAGCGCCAAGAGAACACCTAGCGTGCGCCACTAATGAGTGTCCCACCAGAAACAAACCCTACATACTTCAGTTCCGGGAATAAACTATGACTATTTAGCTATGACTAAATATAAATGAACAATAAAAATCAGAAAACTGTTTAGATCAAATTAAATGTATTAGTAGTAGTTAGTCTATTTTCCACATTTGATTAGAAGGATCTATGTAATTAATGGCTAAATAATCATGTGCCATTCCAATTATTTGTCACAAAGCTGCAGATGGCAGATTATGATATTACAGTGTAAATTATGACAATATTAAATCAGGTTTAATTCAAATTCCTAGTACTTCTTGTTTACTCTTATGGAGCCTGATTTATTTAGTTTACCCCTAAATGTTAATTAATGCATTAATTATCAAACATATATTAACGCGTAGTTAAGGCTGCTGTTTTCATGCATGAATGCTTATGACTCCTGTCGTAGTTAAGGATCACTCTTCATTAGTTCATGATTAGTTCATGTCTTAACTAATCATGAGTTCATGTTGAAGTAACTATTAATTCAGGTATTAATTCATGACTATTCATGTACTGTTATTGTAAAGTGTTACTGACTAGTCTTAGCAGTTTATGCAACCAGCCCCTGAAATCCACCATTGTACCTACCTGCCGCCAAGATACTTCTCTTCAGTCGTCTGCTCACAGCACTTTGTGTGCCTGTCCAGCCTGTCTATGTTGACCTGCCAAGAAATACAGTTTCTAAAGTTAATCATCAGCTAAGTCACCCAGGAATTCTCTCGAACTGCTATACTCACCATTGCTGCTTCCTGATCCTGTTTTTATACAACTTGTGAAATAAACTGTTTATATTCTACTTGCCTGTCTGCTGCCTTCTGTTTCGTGACCATGTTAATTTTGACAGCCCTAATTTAAATGCATGACATACACGTTTCGGTAACAGTATTTTACAGTTTCCTTGTTACATATGTTAATTGTACTAATTAACAATAAATTATGCACAATTACATGCAACTAACCTAACCCTAGTAAATAAATGTTATTAGTATTAATTTATACTTAAATGTATAATTGAAGAGTTCAGATGCAAAAGCCTCTAAGTGCCATCTGAAATTTTCTTATAAAATTAGCATTTTTATCAAGCTTGTATGTTTATGTTCAGCTATTTCACTTTAATGGCAATGCAAATGACCTATTAATTGACATTAAAGTGAAATTACTAAACCTAAACATACAAGCTTGACAAAAAATGCTCATTTTAGAAGAAAAAAAAAAAAAAAAACGACCCTATAGGTAGTTTTTTTAAGCACCATATTACAACCTATATTTACATTTTGAAGTCATGCACCTTGTAGTGGGTGTAAAAATAATGACAGTGTCGTGTTACGTCTGTCGTCATGAAATGACGTATGACTGTCATTACCAATCAAAATGCGTGTTCATTTAAATGCAGTGTGTGGACATTTAATACCATTTCTCCTGTTTCCATTTACCAAAACTAATTTTTATTAATGACTACTGTACACCCACCGCACCCCTAAGCCTACCCATAGTGATTTATAGTGCATTTACACTTTATGAACACGTGTTCCCTGGGATCGACAAGTGACAAACAACCTATATGGTCGTATTGGTTGGAGAACATGTTGAAAAAAAACACACTCTTAAGTTCCACTAATTGCATTTAATGTAAATTTAAACTATATAAAACATTTTCATTTAATTGTAAATAAATGCAAAACATTACATTCTGTTAGCACTTAAATGTAACCTAAAAAAAGTCTGCAAAATTCTACTTTTTCACAAAGGTAGGCAGAGTCTTAAAAGTTGTGCCTGATCAGTGCCTGGATGTGAGACCTGGTAAGGTCAGTATCGGGGTGCTGCTGGAAGTGGTGTTAGTGAGGGAGGCACAGGTGCTCAACCTGTGGTCTGTGTGGGTCCTAATGCTCAAGGATATTCATGTGAACCCTATTCTATCATTCAAATGAGGTGTTATACCATGATTTCTGAGGTCATTAAAAATCCTAGTGGGCTTCCAACTTGTGAGAAGTTAGTTTTAAGTTAAGTTGTACAAAAACATTCAACTTAAAGATAACCTATCTCAGCCATGATTGTAACAGGAAAAGTTATAGAAGTAAAATGTTAACATACAATTTCATTATCACATAAAAAGTTGTCATGAGAATGTCTCCCTAAAGGATTATGGGATAAAACTGATATTCTAATAATCCCCATTAGAATATGAATTGGTTACAGGTCCTTCTCAAAAAATTAGCATATTGTGATAAAGTTCATTATTTTCCATAATGTAATGATAAAAATTAAACTTTCATATATTTTAGATTCATTGCACACCAACTGAAATATTTCAGGTCTTTTATTGTTTTAATACTGATGATTTTGGCATACAGCTCATGAAAACCCAAAATTCCTATCTCAAAAAATTAGCATATTTCATCCGACCAATAAAAGAAAAGTGTTTTTAATACACTTCAAATAATTATGTTCAGTTATGCACTCAATACTTGGTCGGGAATCCTTTTGCAGAAATGACTGCTTCAATGCGGCGTGGCATGGAGGCAATCAGCCTGTGGCACTGCTGAGGTGTTATGGAGGCCCAGGATGCTTCGATAGCGGCCTTAAGCTCATCCAGAGTGTTGGGTCTTGCGTCTCTCAACTTTCTCTTCACAATATCCCACAGATTCTCTATGGGGTTCAGGTCAGGAGAGTTGGCAGGCCAATTGAGCACAGTAATACCATGGTCAGTAAACCATTTACCAGTGGTTTTGGCACTGTGAGCAGGTGCCAGGTCGTGCTGAAAAACGAAATCTTCATCTCCATAAAGCTTTTCAGCAGATGGAAGCATGAAGTGCTCCAAAATCTCCTGATAGCTAGCTGCATTGACCCTGCCCTTGATAAAACACAGTGGACCAACACCAGCAGCTGACATGGCACCCCAGACCATCACTGACTGTGGGAACTTGACACTGGACTTCAGGCATTTTGGCATTTCCTTCTCCCCAGTCTTCCTCCAGACTCTGGCACCTTGATTTCCGAATGACTTTGGACCACTGAGCAACAGTCCAGTGCTGCTTCTCTGTAGCCCAGGTCAGGCGCTTCTGCCGCTGTTTCTGGTTCAAAAGTGGCTTGACCTGGGGAATGCGGCACCTGTAGCCCATTTCCTGCACACGCCTGTGCACGGTGGCTCTGGATGTTTCTACTCCAGACTCAGTCCACTGCTTCCGCAGGTCCCCCAAGGTCTGGAATCGGTCCTTCTCCACAATCTTTCTCAGGGTCCGGTCACCTCTTCTCGTTGTGCAGCGTTTTTTGCCACACTTTTTCCTTCCCACAGACTTCCCACTGAGGTTCCTTGATACAGGGAACAGCCTATTCGTTCAGAAATGTCTTTGTGTCTTACCCTCTCGCTTGAGGGTGTCAATGATGGCCTTCTGGACAGCAGTCAGGTCGGCAGTCTTACCCATGATTGCGGTTTTGAGTAATGAACCAGGCTGGGAGTTTTTAAAAGCCTCAGGAATCTTTTGCAGGTGTTTAGAGTTAATTAGTTGATTCAGATGATTAGGTTAATAGCTAGTTTAGAGAACCTTTTCATGATATGCTAATTTTTTGAGATAGGAATTTTGGGTTTTCATGAGCTGTATGCCAAAATCATCAGTATTAAAACAATAAAAGACCTGAAATATTTCAGTTGGTGTGCAATGAATCTAAAATATATGAAAGTTTAATTTTTATCATTACATTATGGAAAATAATGAACTTTATCACAATATGCTAATTTTTTGAGAAGGACCTGTATGTCTGTCTCTATCAATAGTGTCATACTAATGGTTTGGTTAAGCGTTTTATAAATGTTGAGTTGAACAACAAAATAGGGTTAATGGAGTATTGTGTGCTTAACTTCAACAACAATCCATTCAGAATCTATACTAAATAACACCCAAATCCATATGTTAAACTAGCACATATGTAATACATAACAGTAACAAATACAAATTATTTGCATTTAAGTATTTTGTCCAATTTGTATTTCTTTAGTACATACAAATGAATTTTCTTTAATTTTGTTTATATGTCAAAAGGAGGGTCTTTCTCATTCTAAAAGCATATTAAACATACACTGCCCGGCTAAAAAAAACAAAATTGCTAACCTCTTGATGGAAATAAATGTTGTGGTGTTATTTCCATCAGGAGGTGCATCAATTTTTGGTCAAGATCTTGTATTGGCAATGCAAGAGGTGAGCACTCTGTAAAGTCTCAAAAGACTGAGGTTAAAGTCATGACTCAGAAGTGCCCATTCATGTGTGAAACCTCTCTGAACCATTTTTTCACAGTTTTAAAAGTTTCTAAAGAGAAGAGTTTCTAAAAGTTTCTAAAGAGAAGAGTTTCTAAAGAGTTCCTCACAGTTTCTAAAGAGAATAGTTGTATACAAGAATTTTACAAGTGTATGGTCCTAATTGTTAAAGGTTTATTTTATCAACTTTTAGGAGTAAATTATCATAAATGAGCCCAGACCCAAAATAATTGGACTAAAAGCTAATTTTAGCTTTTTGAGTTTCAGGGAACTCATGGTGATTCTTCTTTTATGGCTTAAATTGTATGAAGAGTCAATGTTTCTTTGGGCATTTACAGAGCAGGAGAAAGTAGACTGGATACTTTCTGTGATAAACTTTTCTTCTTTATTTCTTTTTCTTTTCTTCTTTCTTTTTTAGTTTCCTTATGCATTTTTGTCATTGTCCCACTGCTGGCTTCCCTCAAAGATGTTTTATGACATGTCAATGCTATTGTGACCAGCACAATGCCCTCTGCCATATAGCTACCATCAGGCATCAATGCCCCATCTGTAACTCTTAACAGTAATGATTAGCTTCATAAACCCAAACAGTTTCTTTCAGCTTAGCTGGGAGTTTAAGGAAATGCTACATGTTGTCTGACTTAGTGCCCAAAATGTCTGGCTTTAAAATGCTACAGACTGATTGGTTTTATTAGACTGATTGTAAGTTTACAATATTGTTAGCCCTTGTGGCCATTTAAAGCCAAAAGTCAAGACTTCATGATTGCACAATAACTGCCTGGATCACCATTCACCAGGTACCATGCCTGTCTTCTCTGTACACTACATTTCCCACATTTACCCCTCACATTTTTGTAAATATTTTATTACATCTTTCATGTGACAACACTGAAGAAATGACATTTTGCTACAATGTAAAGTAGTGAATGTACAGCTTTGAATAACAGTGTAAATTTACTGTCCCCTCAAAATAACTCAACACACAGCCATTAATGTCTAAACCGCTGGCCACAAAAGTGAGTACACCCCTAAATGAAAATGTCCAAATTGGGCCCAAAGTGTCAATATTTTGAGTGGCCACCATTATTTTCCAGCGCTGCTTTAACCCTCTAGGGCATGGAGTTCACCAGAGCTTCACAGGTTGCCACTGGAGTCCTCTTCCACTCCTCCATGACGACATCACGGAGCTGGTGGAGACCTTGTGCTCCTCCACCTTCCGTTTGAGGATGCCCCACAGATGCTCAATAGGGTTTAGGTCTGGAGACATGCTTGGCCAGTCCATCACCTTTACCCTCAGCTTCTTTATCAAGGCAGTGGTCGTCTTGGAGGTGTGTTTGGGGTCGTTATCATGTTGGAATACTGCCCTGTGGCCCAGTCTCCGAAGGGAGGGGATCATGCGCTGCTCATTCATGGTTCCCTCAATGAATTGTAGCTCCCCAGTGCCGGCAGCACTCTTGCAGCCCCAGACCATGACACTCCCCCCACCATGCTTGACTATAGGCAAGACACACTTGTTTTTGTACTCACCTGGTTGCAGCCACACACGCTTGACACCATCTGAACCAAATAAGTTTATCTTGGTCTCCTCAGACCACAGGACATGGTTCCAGTAATCCATGTCCTTAGTCAGTAGTAGCTCCAGTAGTAAGATGAAAGGATTTATCTTGAATTCTGTCATGGAAATTATGTATAAACCTTAGATAAACAATTTAATACTCAATTAAAAATTAATTTATACCCGTATTATATTACGCAGTACGCCACAGATGAGCGGTTTGTAAAATTAATTAATGTATGGATGATTCAGCTGCAGGCGCCATCTTCTGGCGAGACGTGGGATTTCATTCAGTGTGCAACTCTCACAGTGCATTATGAGCATTCACTAGCCATTGAATACACATCAGTTGTACACTCGTTATTGCGGTGCATTCTGGGATTGAATAAGTGCACTCAATAATGTCCACTAAGGTTTCGGACACCCCTAAAAATGGCTGTTCCCTCAAATAGTGCCCTATTTAAGGGAATGGGGCAATTTCCCATGATAACAGCTGATTAGCTGTTCTTAGACAGAAATTTCTTATTATTGCTGTTAACATAACTGTTGCAAATAAAATATATAAGCAAACTGAACATCAGGATTGGGGAAGAAAGGTGATTTAAGTGACTTTGTATGTGGCATGGTTGTTGGTGCCAGATGGGCTGGTCTGAGTATTTCAAAAACTGCAGATCTACAGGGATTTTCATGCACAATTATCTCTAGGGTTTACAGAGAATATTCAGAGAAAGAGAAAATATATAGTGAGTGGTAGTTCTGTGGGCAAAAATGCCTTGTTGAGGTCCAGAAGTCATAGAAGAATTAGCAGACTGGTTTGACTTGTCTGCCATCATCCTCATCAACTCTCCATAAAAGCCAGAACTACACACACAGGCCTTGTCTGGTCTCATCCTTGCAAACTTTAATTGCTTCTTTGTCTACTTTTTGGATTGCCTGTTTTGCTAATCGCTACATACCTGCATCTACTTACCTCAATCATCTTCCTGCATCCATTCTGTGTTCCTGTTTCCCTGGGGTCTGTTCTTCATACCTCGCTGGATTAAATTATCTGAGATTACTGCGCATTCTTGTGTTCCTACTCGAAACACAATCAGCAATGCAGCGATTGGCTGGCGTCGAGACGGCAATGTAGTGACATCATATAGTTAAAAAAGACACTAGACGAACTTGACAAATTTCTGGACCTTTCATAAGAAAACAGCCAAGCAACCAAAACGACATAAAAGTTATAGTAGATTAATGAAATGTGCACTTTTTCACTTTTTAACATGGTTCCCATTTATTTAGGCTATGTTCACGATTTCCTATTTGTACAGGCTTTACATTTTTATTTCAATGTTGTAATTAGCAATTCATTTAATTTTACCTTTGAAGCAGATTTGTCATGTGACAGCATTAAGGGTCAAGATCAAGTTATCTGCATCTCCTGTGCTGCATCAAGCCACTCCCATAATAGCTATCGTGATTTAAATTAATGCTGCACAGCATAGACTACTGTAGCCTACATCATGTAAGAATCCAATAAAATGAATTAATCTCTCAATGAGTAAAGCTGGCTGTGTCTATATTATGATAGACAACACAATATAAATATATAGGCCTATTTAAATATTATTAGCAAGTTTATTTTTAAATCATTATTATTGTCCTTGGTTCACATTAAGGTACTCTTGTAAGAATGTCGCAATGGCTGGGACAGACTTTAAGCATCACCTCCGCTTAAAAAGATGCAATCTAATCCTGTTTACATGAAATAAGCCTGCTCCCGAGCAGGTTTATTCTTATGGACATGTTACTTTGACAGCAAGTCCAGGATGAGCGTCGAAGAACCGAACAATCCAAGACCATGTCAAATCGTCATTAGTGAAATCCAGCTAACTGAGATTGCGACGTACGAAGAACGGACCCCTGGATTCCCCTCTCCTCCATTGTCGTCTATTCTGCTCCTATAAAGATAAGAGACACTATTATCATCTGCTTCAGCGATCAGCAACATGTGTGCAACTTACCTGTTTGGACTCATTCACTCTGGTTGTTGTTTATTCTCTGCATCTGCCCTCATTTATTCTCTGTCAATAAACACTTAATACTCAACTTTCGACATTGAGTCTGTGTTTCCGTGACAATAACAGAGACAGGGTAAAAAAAAAAAAGGGTTATACATAAAACAGAAGGAATCATAAAAAAAAAATGTGATTGTGAAAATTAAATTAATGAGTACAGAGTATTTCAAGATACGCCTACATTGCTGTTTTACAACAGACAATGTATTTTTGAATCATATTCAATTGATCCATATCTATTTTTTTAATGTATTAAAGTTTAATGTTATTAACTGCAATTCAATTGTTTTAAAACAAATAAACAG
>RJVU01063416.1:1820436-1847456 GCA_003731715.1 Anabarilius grahami | reverse complement strand
CTCCGTACCC
This sequence comes from Anabarilius grahami, assembly GCA_003731715.1. Lineage (NCBI taxonomy): Eukaryota > Metazoa > Chordata > Actinopteri > Cypriniformes > Xenocyprididae > Anabarilius > Anabarilius grahami. The sequence goes on along the minus strand of RJVU01063416.1, from coordinate 1,847,446 downwards.
TTTTAAAGTTGCTGGAGCTGAAAAGATGGCAGGCGAGGTGGATCTATGTGCAAAAGATTTGTTGAAGAAACAAACATAAACAAAAGCCAAAAACAAAAGGAACACTGAGAGCACAGGGAACAGAACCATCTACACAAACAGCAAACATCAAATATCAAATAACAAAGCACAAGAAAAACACAAGGGCTATTGTAACAGAGTTCGTAGTGTAGGAAGGAAGATGACAGGGTTGGCTTTGACTACTGGCTGCTTTTATTTATATTCACAAAACAACAAGTGTACAGACAGGCACAAAACGGTCAAAATCAACATCAAATTCACTCCAACAAACAACAACAAAAATCCAGGAGTGTGGCAGCCAGTATTCCTTCTCTCTCTCCCTCGCTCTTGCTTCTCCTGGGGTTTTATACTCTCTCCACGCCAATTACTGAAACAAGAGACAAGTGTTTGTTATTTGCGCTTAACCCACTCACTCACCGCGCGTCTCCTGCCTCTCTCTCCCACTGCAGACTTCGCTGAACCACGCCCCCCTCGCCACATACCCCCACCACCCGACTCNTCCATTGAACCGTATCTGGTGCCTCCTTTTTAGTAAGATCAGTCAAGGGGCTGATGAGGTCAGAATAATTAGGCACAAACCTTCTGTAATATCCCGCCAGCCCCAAGAACTGTCTTACCTCCTTTTTGGTCTTGGGGCGCGGACAGGTCGCAACTGCTGCAGTCTTATCAATTTGGGGACGCACCTGTCCATGCCCCAAGTGGAAGCCCAGATACTTTACTTCCACGCGCCCAATCGCACACTTCTTCGGGTTGGCCGTGAGCCCGGCTCCCCTCAGTGACCTTAAGACCGCCCTCAAATGCTGCATATGCCGCTGCCAGTCATTACTAAATATGATAATATCATCTAGATAGGCAGCCGCATATGCAGCATGGGGCCGTAACACCTTGTCCATCAGCCGCTGAAAGGTAGCCGGTGCCCCGAACAGCCCGAACGGAAGTGTAACAACTTGGTGTAATCCGAACGGCATCGTGAAAGCTGTTTTTTCACTGGATAATGGAGACAAGGGGATCTGCCAATAACCCTTTGTTAAGTCCAAAGTCAAATGAAAACGAGCCGTACCGAGCCAGTCAAGCAATTCGTCAACCCGTGGCATTGGATATGCGTCGAATTTCGACACAGCATTCACCTTGCGATAATCCACACAGAACCGCACCGAGCAGTCTGTTTTAGGAACCAAAACTATCGGGCTCGCCCAGTTACTGTTGGATTCTTCCATTACCCCCATTTCAAGCATCGCACCTAATTCTTCCTGAACTACTTTTTTCTTGTGTTCAGGCAAGCGATATGGCCGGCTGCGAACCACCATGCCCGGCTCTGTCTCGATATGGTGCTGAATGAGGTTTGTACGGCCAGGTAGGGGAGAAAACACGTCAGCAAACTCTGCCTGTAATCTGGTTAAATCAATGAGCTGGGAGGGCGAGAGATGATCTCCCCCTGGGGCCAGTGCGAGAGATTGTTTTTTTATATTCGCCTCTGGTCCAAGATCATCCTCTCTGCTAATCACCGTCGCCAGCATCACTTATTCTCCCTCATTCCATTTTTTCAGGAGATTGAGGTGATAAATTTGACGTGCTCCCCTCCTGTCGGAGCGTATTATCTCATAATTGAGCTCTCCAACTTGCCGTGTGACCTCAAACGATCCTTGCCACTTTGCGAGTAATACAAGCACTTTATCTCCCGGTGCAAATTTACGCAAATTGGTCCCCCTATTATACAGCCGGCTCTGTTTGTCCTGGGCCTGTAACAAACTCTCCATAGAGAGCCCCCCCAAAGTGTGGAGTTTTGTTCTCAGGTCCAGCACATATTGAATTTCGTTTTTGGATTGAGAAGGTCCGTCCTCCCAAGTTTCTCTTATGACGTCTAACACCCCCCTAGGCTGACGACCATAGAGCAACTCGAAGGGGGAAAACCCCGTGGAGGCTTGCAGGACCTCTCGCACAGCGAACAACAGGGGTTCCAACCATCTATCCCAATTTTTGGTGTCTTCCTGAACGAATTTACGAATCATTGTTTTAAGCGTGCGATTAAAACGTTCGACCAGTCCGTCCGTTTGTGGGTGAAAGACGCTGGTACGAATCGATTTAATGCCCAATAATTCGTAAAGTTCGCGTAACGTCCGTGACATAAACGCAGTGCCCTGATCAGTGAGGATTTCCTTGGGAATCCCCACTCGGGAGATTAAAGAAAACAGTGTGTCAGCAACACTCTTAGCGGATATGTTGCGGAGAGCCACTGCTTCTGGATATCGTGTAATCCACAATGACTAATGCAAAACGATGTCCTCTTGCTGATCGCTCTAATGGCCCGATGAGCGGTCCATCCAGCTCTGGAACCTCTCGCGGTCTTCCTGCTGGGCTTGGAGGACGGCCTGGAACCACCTCTCCTGATCTTGTCGCAAGATCGCCTCTGGATTGTCCAGCAGGGCCTGGTGTTGATCATGTAGCATGACCGCGAGGGATGTAATAAGTTCCGCAAATGGTGCGCCGGAGGGCACTGGCATGGCGGCGGCATCCATCTTCCTTCCTGGGTTTCGGCACCAGTGTAACAGAGTTCGTAGTGTAGGAAGGAAGATGACAGGGTCGGCTTTGACTACTCGCTGCTTTTATTTATATTCACAAAACAACAAGTGTGCAAACAGGCACAAAACGATCAAAATCAACATCAAATTCACTCCAACAAACAACAACAGAAATCCAGGAGTGTGGCAGCCAGTAGTCCTTCTCTCTCTCCCTCGCTCCTGCTTCTCCTGGCGTTTTATACTCTCTCCACGCCAATTACTGAAACAAGAGACAGGTGTTTGTTATTTGCGCTTAACCCACTCACTCACCGCGTGTCTCCTGCCTCTCTCTCCCGCTGCAGACTTCGCTGAACCACGCCCCCCTCGCCAAAGCTACATACACAAAGGGGCAAACAAGCTTAACAAGATAACTAGACACACCTGGGTAAGACTAATCAACAGGGAAAACTACAAAGAACTACAACATGGCACCGAAGACAAGAAATAACACAAGAGTCCCAAAACCTACACAGAGCACAAATGACAACCCTATAATGACAAAACAAAAACCAGATTTGTAAACTCTGACCCTTTTTATTCAGACCCTTTACTCAGTACTTTTTTGAAACACATTTAGCTGCAATTACAGCCTCAAGTCTTCTTTGGTATGATGCGACAAGCTTTACATTCCTGGATTTGGGGATTTTCTGTAATTCTTCTCCGCAGATCCTCTCAAGTGCTGTCAGGTTGGATGGGGACTGTTGATGAACAGCCACAGTAAGGTCTCTCCAGAGATGTTTGACTGGAGTCCAGGCTCTGCCTGGGTCACTCAAAGATATTAACAGAGTCATCCATAAGCCACTTGTGACAAGCAGGGTGGGGCGAGAGCCGTGAGGGAACGGCGCGAGGCCAGTGGCGTGATTGCTAAAGAGCGTCACCTGCACTTGGCACCGGTCTTGTATCTCTCACAGAGGAGCTCCGGAAGCATAAAAAGAGGAGCCACGACAGTGAAGGACGAGAGAGGACTAGGCCTGGATTTTATGTTATGTTTTATTATGTTTTTGTGGCCAGCAGTCAGCCGTGAGGGACTGCTGACATTTTACTTTTGTTTTGTTGTTTGTTTATTTTATATATTAAAGTGTGTTAAACATTCACCGCTTTCCGCCTCCTTCTTCCTGTACATAAACGAACTGCATTACATTGGTGCGAAACCCGGGAGGAAGGAGGGACATGCTGTTGGAGAAGAATGAAGACCGCGAGTGACTGCCCGAGGCGGTGGTGCCACCCACACCTGTTTCGAGGTTGGGTGGCTGCCATCCGAGAGGGAGCGGAGGAGTCGCCGCCGTTCGCCGTGGGCTGGAGCCTGCTGCCGTCCTCCATGAAGGGAAGGGGTAGGGAACGGGGGACTCGCTGCCGGATGCCCTCAGCAGGAGGAACCATCGCTGGCCACCAGGGGTGGAGGAGGATCGAGCCATCCACCGAGCGTTCAGTACCATCGCATGGCTGGCTAAGGACCGAGCGGCAGTGTGTTCGGGAACCAGACCAAGATATTTTTTTTTTCTTTTTCCTCTCTTCCCTCTCTCGTGTCTGTCACTCCTTGTGCCTCCGTCTCCTTTTCTCTCGTCTCGTCTGCATAACAGGCCTGGTCCTCTCTTGTCCTTCACTGTCGTCGCTCCTCCTTTTATGCTTCCAGGGCTCCTCCGTAAAGGATACGAGACAAGAGAGATAAAGCAAAGTTTCATTAGATGGCGCTGCGCATGGCAGCCTCAGTGCTTAGCTCTTCAGTGTTTGTTCTGTTTTTGTTAGTTTTTCCTATTTTTTGTTTTTCAAACAGCATCAGTTTTACCAGGGATGAACTGCTGAACATTCGGCAGTACACACCACAAAATTTTTTACCGGATTTCCATTATTCAGACGTTTTGTTGAATGTTATAGTCGGCGGAGTGGCAGCGCTGTTAAGACGCTTCAGGGCGCGCAGACGGGGAAAGCGTGCCGGCGCTCTCTTGAAGCTCAGACAGCGCGGATTAAGAACGCCGCTCCCTAGCATCCATCTGGCGAATCTCCGCTCTCTGCCCAACAAAACGGACGAACTCCTTCTGCTCTCCCGGACAAATAAGGATTTTTCGAACTCGGCTGCTCTGTGNTGTCTGGTGCAGTCTTAACAACCTGGAGCTCAACACGCTCAAGACAGTGGAGATGATCGTGGACTTCAGGAGAAACCCCCCTGCCCTCCCCCTACTCACCATCATGAACAGCACTGTGACTGCAGTGGAGTCATTCAGGTTCCTGGGCACCACCATCTCACAGGACCTGAAGTGGGACATTCACATTGACTCCACTGTGAAAAAGGCCCAGCAGAGGTTGTACTTCCTTCGCCAGCTGAGGAAGTTCAACCTGCCACAGGAGCTGCTGAAACAGTTCTACTCTGCCATCATTGAATCCATCCTCTGCACTTCAATTACCGTCTGGTTCAGCTCAGCTACCAAATCTGACCTCAGAAGACTACAGAGGGTAGTCCGGTCTGCTGAGCGAATCATTGGCACAACCCTCCCCACTCTCCAAGAACTGTACTTATCCAGAGTGAGAAAAAGGGCAAAGAAGATCACTCTGGACCCCTCACATCCAGCACACTCCCTCTTTGAACTGTTGCCATCTGGTCGACGCTACAGAGCCCTGAGCACCAGAACGACCAGACACAGGAACAGTTTCTTCCCTCAGGCAATCCATCTCATGAACACTTGACAAACATGGAACACACAACACTATTACACATTATTTACTTAAAACACTTACTTATATTTCAAATTTGCACACATAACTGTACATACAATTGTCTATATTATATATTGTTTTTTGCTTTTTTTTTTTTTTTTGCACTTTGTCTATCTTGTAAATTTGTATATTATTATTTTATTCTTTTTATTATGTGTCGTGTCTTGTCGCTGTCACTCTGTTGCACTGTGTAGCTTCTGTCACTAAAACAAATTCCTAGTATGTGTAAACAACATACCTGGCAATAAAGCTCTTTCTGATTCTTCTGAGATACGATACCCCCGATGGGGGTATGTGACAAGCAGGGCGGGGCAAAAGCCGTGAGGGAGCAGGGCAAAAGCCATGAGGGAACGGCGCGAGGCCGGAGGCATAATTGCTAAAGAGCGTCACCTGCGCTTGGCACCAGTCTCGTATCTCTCACGGAGGAGCCCTAGAAGCATAAAAGGAGGAGCGACGACAGTGAAGGACGAGAGAGGACCAGGCCTGGATTTTATGTTATGTTTTATTATGTTTGTGTGGCCGGCAGTTGGCCGTGAGGGACTGCCAGCATTTTACTTTCGTTTTGTTGTTTGTTTATTTTATATATTAAAGTCGTATAAAGTCGTATAAAGCAGTATATTTTTGTAGCCTTCCCCAGATCTTTGCAATGACACAATCTTTGTTTCTGAGCTCTGCAGGAAGTTCTGTTGACCTTATTGTCTTTGTGGCTTGATTTTTGCTTTGATATGTATTTTCAACTGTAAGGCCACATCGACAGGACTGGTGTGTGTCCTTCCAAATCATGTTCAATCAATTGAATTTGCTACAGATTTACTCCAGGTTCTAACCAATCTGTATACACTCACCAACTCAATGCATTTAGGCACTTCAACATGGTCTAAATGATCTGCTGAAGTTCAAACTGAGCATCAGGATTGGGGAAGTAAGATGATTTAAGTGGCTTTGAACGTGGAATGGTTGTTGGGATGGGCTGGTCTGAGCATTTCAGAAACTGCATATCTACTGGGATTTTCATGCACAATTATCTCTAGGGTTTACAGAGAATGGTCAGAAAAAGAGAAAATATCCAGTGAGCGGCAGTTCTGTGGGTAAAAATGCCTTGTTGAGGTCCAGAAGTCAGAGAAGAATTAGCACACTGGTTGGAGCTTTAAATGCCACAGCCTACTTTAGTATTGTTGCTGACCACGTCCATCCCATTATAACCACCTTCTGATGGCTACTTCCAGCAGGATAACGCGCCATGTCACAAAGCTCAAATCATCTCTAACTAGTTTCTTGAACATGACAAGGAGTTCACTGTACAGATTTGCACCTACAGACAATTTAGTGTATCAAAACTGGAGAAAACCCACACCAACACTGGGAGAACATGCTAACTCCACAAATTTTTGAACTAGGGAACTGGCTGTGAGATAACAATGTGCCATCCTGGCTTTAAAGTCATACTTTTAAAATAATATTAAACTTTTGATGAGATGTTTTTAGCCTCTTTGTTCATCGCAGTGTAAAAGAAGAGGTCAAGTCCTAAAAAGAGGTCCTCCATGTGTTATTGTATCAGCTAGAAGAGAACTAATTCAATATAAAATGTCAGTCATCACTTAGAGTGAACCTACTTCATTAATTAATTACAACACTGCTTCAGTGAATGGACTGTGGGTGTTCCCTGGGCTAAGACATTAAGACACTATGAAGCTAATTCTGACACTCTGTCCCCTGACACTAGGAAGCTAATTCTATACAGTGGGAATAACATCAAGATATCTTCCAGCTCTTCTTGGTTTCCCAAGTTGCTTTGATTGAGGGACATTTTTGTTATTTAAAAATAAAAATAAATCAAGAGGAAAACACCAGTGATGGGAAATTTTCTGGCTGTTGACATGTAACTTGTTTGCTTTGATTTCACAGTAAACTCCACCTGACCTGAATGACTTCAATAGAAGAGGTTCAATAGAGTCTGACAGAGTGTGTAATTTCTTCAAAGCCTTACGGATGCTGTGCGGGTCTACGAAACAGAGGACAAAGACCCAATGAGTTACGCTTGAATTCCCACCCTCCACCAGAGCCAGCCATCCACACTGATGTCCTGTAATGGCTTCTGAAGGACCTTGAATGCCCCAAATGCAGATATTAGAGCCAGATTGTTTAAGTTGACATCAAGTCAAATCACATAAGCCCATGACAGAAGTCCTCTGTAAAGATTTGAAATAAAGTGGATTGTTAAATTATAAATTCACTGGGCTAAATTACTACTCAATTGGTTGGGGTGTGGCCCAGTGTTAATTTCGTTGACGAATCATTTTCGTCAACGACATTTTTTCACGGACGAAAATTAGACGATGACTAAATAAATTTGAATGACAAACTATGACAAAAATCTACTCTAATTTACGTCAGTGGATAAAAACTAGACAAAAATGAGAGAGAGGGATGATTTGGGAAGATATCCAGTCAGGTCTGCTGTCCTGTGTAGAAGATGCACACATTTGAAGTGTAACGTGCTGATCTAACCGCGGGAAAAAGTGGCGCTATTGCGCGCTCTACAGGTTTGCTCAGCAGCACTTCAGACTGCTTCGCAATCAATGAATAGCGCACATTTATGCCAAGCGATTGCTTATAAGCTAATGTTGATGAATTATGACAATGTTTATTACACAATGTTTATATGGTAGTATGTTTCAGACAGTTGTAAGAATGCATATTTTATCTCCCTCATCTGAGCTTAAATGAGCAGCCTGCTACAGTGCAGACTGCAGACATTTCAGAATAAGTCATGGTGTATTTCGGGATGGTTTATAATGATTTTTTCCTGGTCATTGTTATTTTGTTTAAACTATATTTGAATTTAATTTATATTTAATTCATAGTAAACTACTGTATCTTCTGTCACAGGAAGGAAAGACTAAGAACATTATTTGACACATTCCATATATTTTACAGGTATAAGAATTATAGTTAACTAAACCTAAAACCATAAAAAAAAAAAAAAAACTTAATTACTTGAAATAAACGTTAAATGAAATAAAATGTAAAAAAGAGTAAATTTTTTCATCTATTTTCCAAGCTTTAGCTTAACTTGATGTACTAAAATAAAACAGAATAAAAAAAAACAAAACTATATAGACATTTAAAAGCAAAAACAAATACATAAAATTACTAAAATTTAAAATTACAATGAAAGCAGAAAATCAAATCTAAACAATTTTAAACAAACTATAATAGTACCTAATGATAAGAGTCAATCCCTGACAAGTACTGAATTGAGCTCTCATTCGTGTGTTTTTGCACTTGAACAGTCAAAAACCATCTGCTTTGGCGAGTAAAGTACAGTTGGTTGTCTTAAGTGAACAAACAGTTTAGAGAGTAGGCTATATCAGATGTATATCAGTGTATTGGATCTGTGTATTGTTAGAGAAATGCTTAATGCATTACAATTTAAATTAGATTTTAGTTGACTAAATCAACTGTAGATTGTCAGCTAAAATCTTAGTCGACTAAAACTAGACTAAAAAAAAAAAAAAAATCATTAAAGTATGACTAAAACGGCATTTTAGTCAAGACTGACTAATCAAAATTTGCTGTCAAAATTAAACACTGGTGTGGCCATTGATTTTTGCATAATTATGACAATGAACCAAACTTGCAAATAATGCTAACTGAGCACACTATTAAAGACTTGATTTTGTAGTCATCCATTAGTGCGAACAACTCTTATTAAACCGTCAAATGAATTCCAAAATCCAATTAATCTTGGGGAAAAAAAAAAAATATATATATATATATAAAATGAGATACTTCCCAACTGTTTAATATCCTTAAAGTCGAGACACCTTTATTTCTATAGCACTTGGTTCAACGTAAAAGGTTTTAAAGCAGCTTTACAATGATAAACAGGAAAATAAAGATTAAATGATGTAAATAGATTTTAATTTTGCTGTAAAGCAGCTCTAAAAAGACAAGTGTCATTATTCAGTGAAGCCACTCGGTCAGCGGATAGACGAGGAACACAGAGGTAAGGGATATAATCAACAGCAGGTTTATTGAACGGAGATGAAAACACAGCAGTAATAATAGTCCAGGTAAGCAGGCTGGGAGAGGGAATGTCTTGGTGTAGCTTATCTGTGGGTGATGCAGTCTTTGTGTTTCTTTCTCAGGAGATCCAGTGGGGCTGAGGAGCGTGGAAACGATGGAGAGCAGGAGCTGAGGAGAACTAGGACGGTCAGCAGAAACAACAGGTAAGAGTAACGCAGGTAAGAGTAACGCAGGTAAGAGTAACGCAGGTAAGAGTAACGCAGGTAAGAGTAACGCAGGTAAGAGTAACGCAGGTAAGAGTAACGCAGGAACACAACAAGGTAAGGTTGAGACCAGACAGTGAGTGAACGGGTGGAGTGCAGTACATATGGAGCTGGCTGCTGATTGCTGACAGGTGAATGGCATTAGTAATCTGGTGATTGGGATCTGGTGACGGTGGTGAGGGATGACGGTGGTGACTGTGTTGACTCCCTGACAGCTCCCTATTTAAGGTGTCTAAGGGTAAGAGAGTATGTAACATAATTGATAAAGTTAGATAAATTGAGAAAATAATGAAATAAAAGAAACGGGTTCAGTTACACTGTAAAAAAAAATAAATAGAATTTAAAGCAGAACTAAGTAACTTTTTTTACCTTCATAAATAGTTTTCTAAGTCCTTACGATGGTTAATTGACTTGTAGTGGTGTGTTTGAGGCGAGCACTAACCCCCTCTGGCACGTCTACGCCAAAAAACAGCACTTGCAACTTGAGCTGCGCCGACCCGACACAATCTCGCCTCATGTTCACGTTCACGCGAGAGTGGCAAAATGATTTACGGTAATTCAAAAACAATGTATATATTATGACTTTATAAGACAATTTTGAAAATTACCCACCTCCATCGAGTGTACTGTATTTGCAAATTACCCACCTCCTCTTTCTTGAACTGCATTTGCAAAACTACTGCGCTGGTGAGCGTTGTATTCGTTGTAGTCCAGAGCTGCGCTTGGAGTATTTATGACAGTGTGATTCACTGAAGGAAACTGTAGGGGGAGCTTCGCAAATCTTACTGAGTTCCGCTTTAACAGTAGAATTTAACAGTAATATCACATTTTAATAGGAACAGGGAAATTCCATAAAAATGCATAGGCTACAATGACACCAAATGTATTTTACCTGTTGTTCAACTGATTACATGTGTTACTGAAAAAAAAAGGCATTTTCCTTTAATTAAATGTAATTGTTATGTATTAGTAACCTTACATGTCCTTAAAAAAACTGTAGAATTTAACAGTCATATCACATTTTGATCATAACTGTAAATTTCCATAAAAATGCATACATTGACACTAAATGTAGCCTACATTTTGTCAGCTATTTAACTGATTATAATATGTATTACTGGAAAACGTGTAATTTCTGGTGGCACGGGTGAGTACGTCCCCACCACGTTTTCAAACACCTCACTGCACGGATGTACCCAGTAATGATTTTAGGTAGCAGAGCAGAGCATTCATATCATTTGTTTGTTAAAGAGGCGATCAGGCACTGGAATGTGTTGTTTCTGAAAACATACTGAGTGCTCGTTGCCACCGTTATCAGTGACTGAAGGCAACAGTCAGTGTTCCCTTTGATGACGTGCACTGCACAATCTTCACAGTTCACACAGAGGAGCGCTTAATGCTATGGCAGAGACCCTAACTTTGTTGTGGTGAATTCACAAAATAAAATGCAAACAAATGTGTTTGTATTCTTGATAAACAATCATGGATTAACGTCTTTGGTTTTTATGAGATAAAAAAAAAAACATATAGCCTATGAGGTCGGATTCTAACTAAGAATCTCAAACTTTTTCGATGAGGATTCCGCCACCAGCCCATTGAAGCTCGACAGCCGTACAGATGATAAAAAAAATAGATGTCAATAAAATAAAATCAATGTATAATTGAAATTGATTTCTGTACATCATGTTATTTTTTTCTGCAATCGTTATTGCACATATTTCACATAACACCTTGTTGGCAGAGTCCATTTACACTAGCTCCACTCACCAATGTCTGGTTAGAGTAGACAACACTAAAAAAAATACAACAAATTACCTAAAGTCTCAGCTGGTGTAGGGTGTAGGGTGTGAAGCAATAGATGTCAGCCTTTGCTATAAGCGACCCGCGTTCAAATCTGCCTTATGCAGAAGTCATTCTTCTCTCTTTTCCCATCACATATCAAATTGAAAAGACACATAGTTTTTTAATTAAAATGAAGGAAATATTTAAAAATGTAAATAAAGGTCCTCACGGGTATTTAAGCTTATAAAGGGAAAATCCTACAAATTAATTTAAAAAGAGGTCAAGCTGTAAAGATCATTGTCCATGCCTTTTCATCGTGTATTCGGTAAACCCTGACAGTAGTTTTAAACACTAATATAGAGTGTGCAGTGCCACAAAGAGTTAGCAAATCGCCCTAGATATTTTAAGGACATAAACTAATTTAACACTTAAATGTATTTATTTCCACAAAATACAGGGATATGCTCTATGTGCTCTTTAACAGTATGTAAATAATACTAAAAACAAAGTAATAACTCAAATAAAAATGCCTTGAAACTGACATTATATTGCACCTTTACAAAACACCAAAACAGAAAACTGCTTTTGTATTCTTAATCACATTTCATTGTCAAGGGTATGTTACATGTGCCCTGGGTCTGTGCTCTATTCTCATTATATGGACTCCATTTCCCACAATTCTCCACCTAGGAACTAATCACACACTCACACCTGTTTCCCCTCAGTGACACTTTATAATCTGCACTCAAACACCCACAGATTGCTGAGTATTGTTTAACCTTGTTTTTGACCTTGTCTCCGTGTTCCTTGTGCCTTGTCTGCGTTTTTTTTAATTTTTTTATCCTGGACTGATTCCTTGTTTATGATTGTTTGCTGCCTGCCTTGACCTTTACCTGTGTATTGGACTACTCTTTTGCCTTGCCTTTCCTGGATCTGTTTGCTGGTGTTTGACCTCTGCCTGTACGACTACGCTCATATTAATAGTGATGGGAAACCGAGGCTTTCATCAAATTGTGCCGAAAAACGGGTTATTACTCGAAGCTTTTAACACAGTGCGCAGAAGCTTCAAACGTCATCAATCATGTGGTATTGTCATTTCGATACAAGCATTGGTACAGTGTGTGGTACATTATAGTGCTTTGAAAACTACGTCGGAGCATTGGAGCCCCGGTATCAACCGTCCCATCACTACATATTAATAAAGCCTGCACATGGATCTCCAACTCCGTTGTCCCGTCCCATCCGTTACAGGGCACTTCACATCAGGTCAAGTATTTATCTTAACATCAAAACAATGTAAATTCCATTGCATTTACAATCTAGGAGGCATAACTACTCGTATTCACTTTTGTCCATTTACTGATACATATTCCTGTCCACCATTGTGCATTGAACAACGTCATAAAATATGAAATTTTACAAAACAAAATATAGAAGTACAAAATATAGCCAGAGTTGCTGTTAACAAGTCAACAAGTGGTTTATAACTATAGCAAGCTTTTAAAATAAAACCATGGAAATAACTTTTCCAGCAAAAGCCATGCTTCAAGGCACATGTGTAACTACATTTATAAAAAAAAAAAAAAAAAAACTGTTAGGCCTGGATACTAATAATACAGAACACGTCCTTGGGAAATAAAACAGATTTTGAAGGAACATAGGCATGCATTACAGTACAAAAAGTTTGTCCTGTACTGTTGAGAAGAATGTCATGTTTCTGAATTAGGGACACAAACAGTTATAATTAAAACACAAACCAAAAGAAGAGCAGAAACATAAATGATAATTTACAAAATTATCTCATTTGAGGCCACACACTTATTTTAGTTACTCATAAAAACATTGGTGTACTTTATCAGTGATAAATGATGAACACAGGCAATAAAGCCACTGCTATGTATACAAGACAGCATAGAGCTCCCTGCTCAAAATAAAATATTATAGACCTGTTAGACTCAATACTTTTGGGTTGACAGAGTACACTCACTTTTTCTTTCTTTTCCACCGTGGTACCTTTATGAGGATTTATCCTGAAGATGCACCTTTAAAAAAAAACAATAGTAACAACCTTAATTTCTGCACATTTCTTAACCTAGTGAATGCAGCCTATGACTTACCTTTGCAAGAATTCTAGCGTGGCCCCCAGTTCTACAGGGTAACTGATGTTCAATATGTACGTTAGTAGAGGGAAAACATCAGACACAGGGCCTCAGTAAATCTCAAAAGATAGTCATTCACAATCATCTGGTCTACTGCTACCATGTATAAACTGGCTGTCAGTGGGTTCTCTCCTGTGAACAAACAAAAATCAGCGAGCAATAACATTTACAGAATGTGAATTCTGCAGATTTTATATCAAGTCAACCACAATCAGTAATTTTGTGATCACATTAAATGATACCCACCACACACTACTATATATGGAGTAGGTGGAAGCTGCTCTGGGCATATATCATTTGGAACACAAGTGTATTCTACCATCACAAGAAACTGGTCTTGGTCATTTTTGAAATGGGCAAGCAGCAACATCACTGCCCCACAAACATGATCCCCTCCATTCAAATCTTGGTGAGGATTCTCCCTGCTCTACTTGCTCTCTCTGTGCACTGAAACTGAAAGTATTCTAATATTCTTCTGAATTTACTGGTAGTGGCTTCTTCAAAGCTGTCGTTCATGCCAATGCCAGTGAGCTCTTTATAGTGTGCTTTCATTCCTGCTGCCTGGAAAGGATATGGCCACTCATCAAGTAACTCTGCGGTTTCCTTTCCAAATTGGATGTAATTTCTTTGGGAGGTGTAGGTAGCAGTCATCAAGTTGTAGATTGTCTTTACATTGCTTTCCTTATTTCGAAACATTTCAAGCAATTTCTCTTTTTTTTCTTGCTGCAATTCTGAAGTTTCTCCAACTGGAAACTGGGGTTCTGAATTTATACAACCATACTCCAATTTCCGTTTCTTTGACTTTTCTGGCATATCACAAAGTGATCTAGTGGTAGTTTTTGCTCTTTTTAAATTGTCAATTCGACAGACTAGTTGTTTAAGGAGAGAGTCATATCCACTTCCTACAATCTGGGAATTAATTTAATCTCTAAAGGACGTTTATGTCTGGGCATTTCTGCTGACAGTTTGAATTGTTGCAAACAAATGTGCCCACTGAATCCAAATAAGTTTGTTGTCTTTTGTGATGGCGATAAACATGAGCTTTGAGAGCATTGTATTTTGTGAACTTAAGTTTGCAGGCTGGGAAACAACATGGATATTGAGCATTTGCTTCAGGTCTGTGTAAGACCTGATGACTAACGTATCCCTTAACAGTCTTAAGAGAGCAATCACAAAATTTTCACAAATACATCCATATAGTTGAAGGTAACACACCTGATACGAAATAGTTTGTCCATCCAATGAGTCTGCTTCCTTAAGTTCTAAAAAAACACAAATAAATAAAACAACGAACCAGAACCAGACTCTGCTGCAATAAAACAAAATAAATCAAATTAACTAGACAGTTCTGTAGCCCAGAAGTCTTCCAACAAACAGTCTAGCGACTTGCATGAAACCTTCATGATCTAAACTACAAGATGAATAGCTTACAATTTAAAACTTATGTAATTAGCCATTTCCACCGGTTTGCCATTAACATTTAAAATAACATATAATGAAAGGTCACTTGAATAAAAAAATACACTTACCATCAAGGTCCAGTGTTGATTTGTTGTCATTCTGTCATATTGAGCATCCACAGCAGAATATTTTGCTTAAAACAGTCACGTTCACACACTTTAGCTAGCCTACTTGAGAGAAACTTTTACTTAACATTAAAGATTTTTTTTAACGAACGCCTGTATTCAAGTGAAGTAGCGAACCCAACCTAGGAAAACACGCACTGTTAAACTTGTCATGTCATACAATAAAAACAATAAATGTGGCCGTTTCTATATTTGCTGGTGTGTGTTTTTTTTAAATCATGCAATGAAAAGGACGGCCTAACCTCACTCCAAACCTTACTGTGACGTGAGCAAATAAGGTCCTGCAGAGACCTTGTGTGCGTTGCCTGTTTTAGCCAATGTGTGCCACCAATAACTCTGTTTACATCCAGTCACGCAATCCCATCAGAGCAATTAAAGTTACCTTAATTTTTGTGCCAGCATGGGAATAAATGCTGCGTTTTCGTCTCCACTGGCAGGTAATATCTTGATTAACTTAAAGGGGCTATATGTAGGAATAACACCCAGTGGTCGAAATAGGTACTGCAGTCCAAATTCTAAATATTGTTTGCCCCACCCCCTCCTTCAAAGACGCGGGTTGCCAGCTTGAGGACACGCAACAAGAGGGAGACCAATTGACAATGAAAGCTGAGGAGACTTACACACTGTAAGCTGATGAGTTGATTTATCTGTGTTTTAATATGCTGTCGTTCATAGAGATTTTTAGATGCATGCAGAGGCTTTTTAGGTCAGGTAGAATCTGCGATTCTCTGACCCTGTTTGTTTCCTGGTTTCCATGACTGCAAAACGCAGTGTGATGTCGAAACACTATTGGATAAACTGAAAAAAAGACAGACATTCCGACACGGAACGCACATTTCAAAGTAGAATGTCTGGCTGTAGCATTGTTTTTCTGAGAAACAAGTAGGTGAACTTAGCATGTTTCCTAAATATCTGCAAACATATTGGGGTATTTTTATGCTTTATTAAAGTGAAAATCTTACATATAGCCCCTTTAATAATGATGAACTTAAGCCTTGATCCGTGTCGCATTTTTCTTACAGCATTGTTTAAATCAAAAATGACAGCGGCCTTCGTTTACATCAAAGACAAGACAACAACAATCCACAAAACGATATGCAATTACCGGGAAATATTTTGTATTTTTGATTTTTAAATCGTCTCCAAAATCAGAACGAGGTCTGTGGTACGTTGTCTAAATTTATCTGTAGCAACCCAAATTTAGCTACCCTCTCATTGTGTAAAACATTTCTCAAGGACAGGTGGAGTATTGTGCGAAAATTGGTCAACAAACGGAAAGAAGGAGGACACATGGAATATGGTATGCATGTTTAACCTCGCTTTTACTTCTAATTAAAATTCTTAAAATGTAGATGTGTAACCATTCTCTCTCTCGCTCTCGCTCTCGCTCTCTCTCTCTCTCTCTCTCTCTCTCTCTCTCTCAATTCAATTCAATTTTCAATTAAATTCAAGTGTGCTTTATTGGAACACTTTATTGTGCAAACACACAGCAGTTCTTGCATTCTCCTAACAGATATGACAGTTTCTCCTGGTTTGAAAGAGTTTTAAATATCGGCTGTATTTTATCATAGAACACTGTCCGTATGTCTGTGTATTTGGAGCATTCTGTTAGGAAGTGCAGTTCTGTTTCCATCTGATTCAGATCACAGTGTGAACACAATCTCTGTTCCGGGGGCAGCCATGTTTTTCTGTGTCTGCCCGTCTATATCATCACCTTGTGTGCTCTGAGTCTGTATCTGGTCAACGTGCTTCTGAGTTTCTTATCTGACACTGTGTACAGATACTCTGCCATACTGTACTCTCTCTTTAGGGCCGAATAGCATTGCATTTTACTCTGTTGTTGTGTTTGAGTTTGCCAATGAGTGATGCAATTCTGTTTGATTTGTGCAGTAATCTGATTGATTTTGATGTTGTGATTCAGAGCATCAGTAGATGTTTGTGAAACATCAGGACTGAAGCTCTGGATCAGCTGAGGGAAGGGGTTGCTTTCTTTGCTCATCTCTTGGTATTGCAGGGCTTTATAATGATATGATTGTGGGTCATTTAGTTTCAGATGTTTCCAGAATTTAATTGCCTTTTTTTGTATCTTTATGATTAGAGGGTATTTGCCTAATTCTGCTCTGCATGCGTTATTTGTTGTACTATGCCGGTGCACGTGTAATATAGTTTTAAAGAGTTCTGCATGCAGGGTCTCAATTGGATGTTTTTCCCATTTGGTGAGATCTTGATTTGGATTTGCCAGTGGACCCCACACCTCACTGCCATAGAGTGCAATGGGCTCAATTACTGATTCTAATATTTTCAGCCAAATTCTAATTGGGATTTCTATAGGACATTGCCGTTTTATGGTGTAGAAGGCCCTGCGTGCTTTGTCTCTTAGTTCTGTCACAGCATTATTAAAGTTTCCTGTGGATATGATTTTCAAACCTAGGTAGTTAGCGTGATGCGTGAGTTATCTGGTTAGTGCCTAATGTAAATGTGTGTTGTGTTCCCTGGGATCTGGATCTTTTCTGAAACATCTTAATTTTGGTTTTATTCAGGTTGACCGTCAGGGCCCAGGTCTGGCAGTATTGCTGTAGCAGGTCCAGGTTCTGCTGTAAACGGTGTTGAGTGGGAGACAGCAGAACCAGATCATCGGCATACAGCAGGCATCTGATCTGTGAGTTGTGTAGGCCAGGGGCTGCAGATCGTTCCAGACTGCCTGCCAGTTCATTGATGTAGATGTTAAATAATGTTGGGCTTAAGCAGCAGCCCTGTCTCACTCCACCACGCTCCTGGGTACACTGTACTACACGAAAGGTAATTTTCAAAAATCCATAATAGGGGCACTTTAATGCATTTTAGTATAAAAATCGTAAAGATAATACACCCAATTGTTTTTACAGTGCAATAGTGAACCAAGAAATAAATATTTACAGAATATACAAATAATAAAACAACAAAAGAACACAGGAGTAAGGGACAATGAGCAATACTAAAGCAAATAAATTAACAAAACAAAACATACCCTAACTTACATCATTTAATGTACTAAAGTAACAAAGGAAAAAGTATATAAAAAAACAACCTCTCGCAACGAAACACCAACTAAACTACACTAACTAAAAAACAATAAATACATGGGGTAGCATCCGCTCCTTACCTGGTGTGTATAAACAAACTCAGGGCCCTATTTTAACGATCTAAATGCATGGTCTGAAGCACAGGTGCACTTAGGGCATGTCCGAATCCACTTTTGCTAGTATAACGATGGAAAAAAATGGTTGGCGCGCCAGGCGCATGGTCCAAAATGGTTGTACCTAGTCTCTTAATGAGTGTGTTTTGGGCATAATGTGCAATACACCAATCAGAGTGTCATCTCTCATTCCTTTTAAAAGCCAGGTGCACTTGCACCATAGTGGATTGCTATTTACATGGCAGAATATAGGGTGCTTCTCAATATCCCTCCTCGTTTCCTCGCTTTGAAGTGACGCTAAAGGGAGCAAGGATATATCATTTCACTTGATTAAATTCCTCCGTCCTCGCCTCTTTTCCTTGCATCCTTCCCTCGCATCCTGAAGGGGTGGAGCTAAGACGCAAGGAAAGGAAACGAGGATGCACAAATAAGAATTGAGAAGCACCCATAGACACCCTCAACCTGACGAGTCAGTTTAAATACTTAAATACTGTATTGCCACGATTGGTCAAATAATTAGCCAATTTCATTTGTCATTACTGCAAATAGATCATTCTGAAACATGCAATGACTATCCATTATGGCATGTAGGCATTTTTATCTTTATGTACACAAAAATAATCTTTTACATTGTAATCCTGTTATTTTTAATATTTGGCAAGTTTGTGTGCTTCTGCGCGTCCCTGTGTGTAACAAGCAGAGTGTACCCACCTATGGTGCATATTTCTAATGCTGAATACATTGACTTTAGACCAGGTTTGTGTTGGTCAATGGCGCAGTCATTTTCAGTTGCCTCAAAATAGCAACACGCCAACAATGCGCCTGAACACACCTCGTTTTCAGACCAGCACACCGATGGGCGAACAGATGGCCGTGAGTGCATTACGTGGGCGCTGGACGTGAAAATGATAACTGCATCGGGCTGAAACTAACAAAAAAACAAAAAAACAAACAAACGTGCGCCTCTTTCCTCTCGTCACTTCCGGGTCTTTATGGAGAAGGTGAAAACACAACCAAAATATGCCAAAATCCTCAGACATAACAAGTGTTGATTCAGTTCGGTTTAGTAACTGTGTAAAGTTCATCAGTTATTAAATGATTTCAATTAATCTATAAAGCATGATAGTCATCATCCAGCTCAGTTCAGTTCTCATCCAATAGTGTCAGTGCAGTCAAATTAATATTTATGAATATTAAGGATCCACAATCCTTAAAAATTAAGCTTGCAATTTATAGGCCTAATGCATTTATGAAATCTCCAAACTAATAATTGGCTGTAATGGAATGGAATAGCCTACTATAAGTATTTCAGCATCAAACAATTATATATTTCTCCTTAAAATAAATACAAACACAGCATATGTTTTCACAGCATGCAGTATTCTCCACAAACATTGGAGAATTCTTAGTGGAATAACTCATCAAAGTCCACCTGAGAATCATGCAGTGTTGAAGGGTGGAGGAGGGCACTGCTTGTGTGGGTGGGCATTTGAATACTTTACACACAAATTCATGTAAAATACATTTCTGCCAATAGGACCTATTTAGGACCTATTGACAGATGGGCTCTGTTAACATGTTGCAATTAAAAGCAGCCTGATAATTAAGAGAATACTTTATTTGAGGAGAAAAGGAGGTTTTAGATGGATGTCAAAACAGTATAGCACCTTTTTGTTTTGCTCATCTCTGCTTCTTTATTAGCTGAAGCAGTTACTTAACTGGCAAAATTAATAATAATTTCACTATGTACCAGAATTATGGAAAGCTAAAAGTTGATGGCACATCGTAAAAATGCTATCAATTTGTCATTTTGTCAAAATATAATTTTGTCATTCAAAGCAGTAATCATTCATTTATCAGTAATATTTTACACTATTTCCAAATTTGTGAAAATCTCTATGCTGACATACAAAGCTGTGTTGCAGTTAATTGAATCACATTCTTGCCTCAATTTTAGTATGTAATGTTCACTTTTCACAATCCAAACACCAAGCAATGGATAAAATTAGCCTCACCCTGATTTTTCTTGTTCAATTAGCCACTTCACACCAGAATAACACTTAAGTATATATAACAATGAAATAAAGTTTGGTTGCAGTTTCAGTTTGGTTGCAATTTCTGTTTCTTTGCAGACTTCAATGAGTTTGTATGTAAGTTTTAGTTATGTTCAATCAACTTTTGAGTGAAAACTAAACCAAGGGTTCAAATAACTACAAGGTCAAAATAATATCTCTTTACACATTAAGATATATGTTAATTATATTTCTGTCATGACAACTCTCAGAGTGTTTGGCATGGTAATGGGTATGACAATGTTGATATGTTTGGTCTTGTCAGAATAGATCTGCTACGCTGCTGTTGCTTTATTGCTGCTGCTATTGATTATTGCTACTGCTGCTGCAGAGCAATTACGGGACTTGCTACTGCCAATACATACACGACACGCTGCTGTGAGCAAGTAAGACATGCTGCTGCACAATATAGAGTACATGAATTACCCGTAGCAGATCTATACAGGTGGAGCTGGGGAAGGTGGAGTGTTTCTGAAGTGCTGCACTGCTAAGACAAATGCTAACTCATGTATTTGAAGATTGAGCATGCAAGCTCCTTGGCTAATAATACAGCAGGAACCAATCATCTGTGTCCTATAGATAATGATGTGATTATGAGCAGGTTGAGTTAAAGGACCTATTGGCCTGCCCATTAGAGTTTCATGCCAGAACTTTGTATTTGTTAAATTTCATTAGCTGTTGTCTCCCCAGTGTGGCAAATTCGAAAGTAGTAGCAATATACTCTTTCCTTGTTTATAGTTGTCACTGGCGGACATTGGTGAGGAAAGATGGGCAACTCCGCTTCTTGCATCCCACTTCCTCACATGCCACTTCTCCTTTATAAATATGGTCTAAAAAAAAAGTCTAAAAAAACACTTTTTTTTTTTTTCAAATGCTGGGTTGAGCCTGTTGAGTCATTTTGTTAGGTTCTTTTTTTCATGGTTGGGTAGTTTTTGTGTTTCCCAGCTGTTGGGTTAGAGGTAGGGATGGGTATCGTTGAATATAAAACCTCAATTTGTAAATGCACTTTTGCGCAGACATTTTTAGAGTTACATTAGATACAGTAAGAACATAAACAAAGAAACAAAGTGCTTTCATTTGTTCATGTGTTCAAGTTATATAGCCTATAAAAGATATCTAATTGACCAAATGTAAAATAACACTGCATGGTTTTCACAGTATAAATTAATAGATTAATGCTTATTAAAGCTATCTATATTCAGATTAAGAGCTGTGAGTGATTTTCTCTTTGCATTTTGTTGTTTGATTTACACTGATGGCACAATCGTCAGAAGGTAACTGCTGTCACTTTAAGACAATAGATATTAACACACATCGGATTTGAAACACACATCGGATAGCTAAACACTTATGGAAGTAAAATAATGCCATATGTTTTGAATTGCACTACTTGAAAAAAATATGCATTGCATTAACCGTGCTTGTATTTTAATGCATTATATTTTTAGGGCTTGCATTTTTATGGGCTGAAATTCAACATGGTTGTACATTTAAAGGTGCAATACGTAATATTTTTGCAGTAAAATATCCAAAAACCACTAGGCCAGTGTTATATATTTTGTTCACTTGAGTACTTACAAAATCCCAAATGTTTCCAACTATTTGTAAGTCGTGAGAAAATTGCAATTTTAACCAAGGCTCCGGGACGTGTGAGGAGTCGCCTGTCAATTGTGTCATACCCACGTTAACCCTCGGTTTCCGGTTTTATTTTGTAGAAACCATGGAAACGCCAAAGATGCTTTAATATATTACATGTTTTAATAGACAAGGGAACAACTGTTTTGATATATTTATAGACAGAAAACTAATTGTTGTTATATAGCTCAACACGTTTAGTATTATTGTTTAAATCTAATTTTATTGATTTTTTGCGAGTACCATGCTTTACAATGCCTCAGAGAAAAACTCTATTTTGTCAAGTAACTAACATAGCATAATCAGATGCAGCTTTATTTTTAGTAACAGTAATACAGAATTTTCTCCATCATACAATACGTTTTAAAATGAATGCATGCCATTTATCAACATAAGCCATCCAGCATTTAATATGACATTCTAAAATCGATCTATCTTACTGCAGTGTGTCTCAAACAAGTGTCTCACAGCAGCCGCCGAACGAACACACAGAGTAACGTTATAACTTCATTTTCAACACTCTCAAATGTATCTAATATGATAAACAGAGCTGCGTTACCTCATACTCATGACTGGAAAAGCAGAAGCGGCGCCAGCGAGTGTGGCATAATAAATGTTCCGCTGCTTGTGAGGCAAATGTTGCGCAATCGCTCCAGCGGCCTCGTTCAGCCCCCACAACACTCGGTCCTGCTCTGCTTCATACTACAATAACGTTAATAATCACATCCATGAACATGATTTCTTCCCAAGCCCTATCCATATTCTTTTGCACCGTCCGTTGAGGTGGAGACAACATGTCCCAAGATTCTGCGCTCAAACTTGGCGTCATCAAGCTACGCCTTTGTTTTGAATAGGCCTCTAGCGACCTCTAGCGGACAGAAATCTTACATACTGCACCTTTAAGCTGTGAATATTTCAATTCAAAAGATTTCACACACATTTTCATTGTTAAAAATACAATAATCCATATTCACCTTTCAGATTTCACTTCCAAAATATTCATTCTGTTTAAAAATACAACCTATAATATTCAGCAGGCAATTTTCGGTCCATTTTATAATGTCTATTTTGCCTAAAGACTACATATAAAATAGCTATCAAAATTAATGTTGTTGACTGTAGTTTGACTAAAAGTAATGACTAAAACTTGACAAAAAAGCGATGACTTTTTGTTGACTAAAAGTAGACTAAAATATGAAAGACAAAAGTGACTAAAATGTGACTAAGACTAAAGAGCATTTTCGTCTGAAGATAAAAACTAAGACTAAATAAAAAATGGCTGCCAAAATTAACACTGCTTGTATCCAAGATAAACGGCTTCTCCAACAAGAAAAAAATGTAGGGTGGGACTTGATTTTGATTTTAAATTGGGAATTGATTGGATCTTTGGATCATTGTCATTGGCTAGTGCTGTGATCACATGTGAGTGACCGGTTATCCTGCCCTCACTCCAGTAAACACCTCATCAGAGAAGAGAAGTGATGTCACTGCAAGAGGGAGTGTTACTTATTTTGATTAAAGATTGTGAGGTCACACACACACAAAAAAATAATAAATAAAATAAAATAAAATGATGTGCACTGAAAAATCATTTATAATAAATATGGCAATATTCCATAAAAAAATCAAGAATTGTCCATTTTAATTCAATGGTGACTTTTAACAAAGAAGACCAATCAAAATTTACAATGCAAATATTATAATGATGTCATCGTTGTGGATACTATTTTGAATAAACATGTTTTTTTTCATTCTTAGATTTTTTTAAGTTTTAATGTTATATTTCTTAAAACGTGTAAAATTAACAAAAAATGTAGAAAGGAGAAACATCAATACATCACTGCCTTGAGTAATTAGGTGCTCTAATATAAAGGCATGAGTGTTCCATTAAAAAAAAAAAATATTTGCATTTATAATTAAGGAATATACATTGGTCGAAGAGAATCACTTGTAAGAAAAAAAAGTGACGATCTTGTGAAAAAATGTGGGGTAAAAAAACCAAAAAAACAAAAAACGAGGCTCATTGCTCTAAGCATGTGGTCTTTGTTTGAAGTTTGTGTGGCTGAATCCATTCAGCTGTCAGTGTGAGACAGCAGCAGCACTAGAGTCAGTCCACTCTAAATGTGCCACTCGGCACAGGCGGCCGATTCTTCATCTCTCATTCTCTCTTCAGTCCAGGATGGCAAAATAACACGGTGAAGGCGGAGAAATCAGCATCTGCGTATATGGGAGACTGTTATTACAGCCAAGTTTAGTTTCCACTAGAGTTAAACACTCTAGACACACGCTTGTAAATGCTTATTGATGAAATGAAAGTGAAGCGATCGGAGATGTGGAGAGCCCGTGTCCTGCTGCTGTTCACCGGATGCGTGTGCGCGAGTGTGCCGGAGGAGCCTGCGGACAGAGCGGCTCCATCTGACGGCTACTGCAACTGGATAACGCGGGCTCAGCCGCACGGAGCTGGAGGCAGGAGAGAGAGCTTCAATGAGTTCAGACTGCGAGTGGAAGGAGACCCGGAGCATTATCATCCCGGCAGCACTTATCGAGGTACATGTCAATGTTTCAGCTGTTGTAAGGACCACCGGCGCGGACAGAGACGCTTCACAGTGCGCGCGCTGGAGATATGCGTTGTGTCTCAAAAACTAGCGAGTTACCTACATAGACAGCATGTTTGGGCATGAAATTGCCCAAATGATAGTGGAAACTGGAGTTTGTTGTCATGCGAGTTGTCTCGGTAAATATGAGGTTTTGAGTGAAAGGTTAATGTTTGTGTGGTCTAGCATGGCTTTGCTGGTTTGGCGCTTTGTGTCTCTTCCAAACTAACTAACTAACTAACTAACTACAAATATCATCATATATGTATATTTTTTATAGCTACTGTAGCTGCAGTAATCACAGTACCACATTAGCATACATTCAGCAAAAATGTTGTTAGATTTTATTGTTAAACGTGTTTTCAGGACAGTATTTCAAGGCAAGTTGTCACATGTATATCAAGGCATGTTGTCACATATTTAATTTTAATTTAATTGTTTAACTACTGTTTCTGTTGTCCCAAAAAAAAAATTTAATTAACCTTTTCTATTTTTGCAGTATTACAAATTGTTCAGTTTAAGTTCTGCTGAAAGCTCTTATATAACTTTCAATATATTTTAAATACAGATATGTCATTGAAGATGGCTTATTTATTTTAGGCAGTGTTTTCATATTTCTTTTAAAAAAAGCCGCCGTCAGCTTGCCCTGTTCTCCCCATGATACTGAAAATTGTTGTATGCACCTGCTGTCAAAATTCTGTATAATTAGGTAGCCTAGTATACTAGGTTATGAGACACGAAAGGAACACTGCAGATAATGTCAGGTTTAAAAGACACTGAAAGTGTGTATATGAATTGTATCTGAACTATTATGACATTTTTTTTTTTACCTATGTCTAGTACATTACACAAACTTTTACTAATAGGTCATTACCAAACATTATATAATCCTAGATCAGTGTCTGTATACATAGTTTCATGTATAATTTAACTATGAAAGTCAAAGTTTTATAATTTTTCTAACCATTTGTACTGTGTGCATTGATCAATGATCTGCTTATATGTGCATTATAATGTATGTTTGAAATATTGCATATGAGCATAAAGTATAGAAAGAAGAAAAAAATATTGTAAATACAAGACATAGGGTTGTTAGAGTTGTAGAAATTTCAGGAGGAGTGAACCCATAATCTTTCAGTGAACTGCTGGAGCATAAGCAGTGCACCTTGTTCTGGCATCAGCTGTTTCATCATCCCTTCACACCAGAACTAGAGTTGAAGCCGCTTTCTTGAGCCCCTCCACTGCGAACAATTAAAAAAAGTTTAACCTCAATAGCTAAAAATATGGGCAAACACACTTGTGAAATACCTAATTGTATGTGTTTTATTGAATTTTATTACCTGTGAAATCAACCAGAAAATTCTGAATAATTATTGTGATTATTTCCAGTAACCCTGTATGCAACCAACCCCGCGTACTTCAGAGGCTTTACTCTTATCGCTCTGAAGGAAGGGCACAATGGTGACCAAGAGGAGGATTATGCTGGGAATTTCCAGGTGAGATGCATCACACGTGTCACATATACAGTATTTAATACAATATATGACCCAGTGTTTGTTCCATGTGGTAATTCAATTTTGTTTAATTTAAAGGGATAGTTTATGCGAAAATAAAAATTATATCATTAATTGCTCACCCTCGTGTCGTTCCTAACCCATAGGTTTTGTTCATTTTCTAAAAACAAATGAAGACTTAAAAAAAATTATAAGAAAAAACTGAAAGATTTCTTTCCCTCCATTAAAGGGCACCTATATGCACCTTACAAGATTTAAAATAAGTATCTGATGTCCCCAGAGTGTGTATGTGAAGTTTTAGCTCAAAATACCTCACAGATAATTTTTTATAGTATGATAAAATTGCCACTTTTTGGGGGTGAGCAAAAATGTGCCATTTTTTATGTGTGTCCCTTTAAATGCAAATGAGCTGCTGCTCCCGGCCTAAGAGGGCGAAGCTTCAAGAACTCATTCTCTGGTGTCAGGATGCACTAAAAATGTCAGAAACGGTCAGTAACAGTGTTCAGTCCGGATTCGGACAATAATGCCTACAGAGCCAGAGAATGCTGCATGGACATAGAACAGGTATAGTTTAGTTTAATTACGGTTATAACTTATGTTGTCATCTTGCTTTTATGCATTATCAGTACAAGCCTGTTGTACCGGACCCCTGTCCGAATGATGGCCAAAACTTTACTGATGAGTTTTATGACATTTATTGTACTTCACACAAAAGATGAAGCAGCCATTGTGACTCCAGTAAATCACTGTAAGAGCTTAATAAAACACAGTGCAAGAAGTGTGCATTAAAATATTATCCATAAACTCTCTCTCTCTTGCATTATCATCAACATACACAACGAATTACACAGAAACACACACACACACACAC
>RJVU01063416.1:1785508-1820383 GCA_003731715.1 Anabarilius grahami | reverse complement strand
TCCCCCTACACTACCCCTATCCCTAAACCTAACCATCACAGGAAACATTCTGCATTTTTACATTTTCAAAAAAACATCATTTAGTATGTTTATTAATCCATTTCCCTCGTGGGGACCGCTGGCTGGTCCCCACAATGTAGGTGATCTCAGGTTTTTATTACATCGTGGGGCCATTTGGTCCCCACGATGTAATATAAACAAGAACACACACGCATACACACACACACACAAAAAAAAACCCTTGTTACAATTAATAGTAAACAAACATATACAGATCTTATGCCTTTTTGGGGTTATCTTTATAAACTGGTTATCTTTATATCCGTAATTCAACTCCGATGAACTGTAATAAAGTGTGTGCTCTCCCTTTCATTACTGCCGTATCCAGTATCGCTCTGGAGACTATAAGCTGGATCAAGAACAGTTGGTAGTGATCCATCCTTGAGTAACAACTTTTTTAGCAAAACCTGTGTTTTGTATTGTCCCTTTTTATTAACATTCGTTCACAAAGCAGTCTGGTGATGATTTGCGCATAAACAAATTTAGGTATATGGGGGCGCATTCCCTTCAAAAATAAAACTAATCTACTCCGTCTTCAGTGCTCTGGTGTCAGGAGTACATGAAGACTGTTATATTCACTCTTACATCCAACAACTAAACACTTTAATCGCTTACGAGACGTTCTTGTCGCTACAGCTGCTCCAGCCTGAAGAAATGGCGGACTGTGTACAACTCGCTCAGGGCGGGGTCTATGCTAATACGGCAGAGTCTGTCAGCAGTTGTGGGCAGGGCCTGTGCAAAGTGATGTCACTCTGCCCAGAATCTGCAAACGGCTTGTTCTGAGACACTGCTTATGATTTACGGAAATAAAAAAAAATTAAAAAAAGGAGTGGATTTGTATCATTATAGGCTGGTTGTGTACACACACTGCCAACACATTTATGTTCAAACACCATGTAAAAGTGAATTTTGCATAATAGGTGCCCTTTAAAGAAAAAACCTTGATGCTTCAAAAAGTTCGTAAAGACATTTTAAACATAATCCATATGAATCAAATGTCAAACAAGTATGATTGAGCTTCCGTTTACCCTATTTAATGAGCTCAATAAATGTGCATTGATCAATTTTTATATGTGAATTATAAATTAAATCTGGTAATAATATAAAGTGACTGTGTCTCTTCAGAAGACTTTAATTAAACTGCTCAATTCATATGGATTATGTTTACAGTGTCTTTATGAACTTTTTGAAGCGTCAAAGTTGCATGGACTTTCAATGGAGGGACAGAAATCTCAGGTTTAATTAAAAATATATATTTTTAAGATAAACTAAAGTCTCATGGGTTTATATTGACATGAGGGTGACTAACCCTTTAAAGGAAAACTTTATTATTTCTGTACTGTTGGGCCTCTACTTGATATCCAAAGAGCACTAATTAAGTATAAAACCTTATAGATTTCACAGTTGCCTAAGGCAGGATTTCATGAATATTAGATACCTTATAGTCCTTTTGGGACAATGAATTAGAGAAGATTCCACAAATATAAAGCTGATGGTTTAGTTTGTATTAAGGCAGCCATCCTGATTGCCTGGCTGTGGGATCTACTGTACTCCCTTTGTGCGCTGGAGCCAAGCTCAGATTCAGCCACACCTGGCAAAGCTCTTACATCAACACCATATGCTGCCTCTCCGCACGAGCTCTCATGCTATGCCAGAGAGTGGAAACGGAACAAAAAAGGCCCAATAAATGTCATATAAACCATAAATCTCAGCTCCCTGCAGAAATGCTCTGCTCAAACCTGCTCTTGCACAGAAGAGATTTCTTGTCTTGCAAGTGGGATGTACGTAGAACAGTGGCTCTCAAATGGTTTTGTTTCAGGTCCCAGATTAGACATTTACAGTTACAGCTGGCGATGAACACAATACAACACCATACCAAAATTGATTAGTGTTAAAAAGTAAATCCTTTCTGTAAAATCATTGATGAAAATTTAGATTACCAAGAACTATGTTGGACCAACAATATGCAAAATATTGATTCTTTTATGCTCTTGAAAACCAATAACATACTGTATATTTGTACATATGCAATATTTGTAGATGCATATGCCTATGTGAAGAGTGTCATTTTATGTCTGTTACCATAGCAGTGAGACGCTTATCAAAGAAAGCCAGTCATATGACTAAAGAAATTTTCATATGTGTCAGAGCAACTCTGCATCACAGACCAGTGCGTAACTCGTGTGCTACTCTCCCTAAAAGGCAGACCCAATTGTGAGATTTTAGCGTCACTTAACACCAACTTACAAGAAAGTGGGGTGGGGGAGAATACAGAGTGGGGGAGAATATTTGATTTAAACAGAGAGAAAAAAAAAAAAGCTGAAAAAAAAATGCTTCAGACTACACTGGTAATGTGTATGATTGAAGATTACATAAGGAGGCCAAAAACGAATAGCAGGGTTTTTTTGGCAGAACAGCCTTTGTTTTCTGATTTTTCTGCTTGAACACATAGTTCTAGCATAAATCTGTAACAAGATCTGGCAAAATCCTTGAAGTATGACATAACATAGTGGCATAAACACAGGACATAATGTACTTGGAAATATCAAGTTGTACTGTATATGTTGCTTCTCCACTGCAAACAAAAATATACCAAAAAGTTTTTGGTCCAGCCAAGGCACTAAAATTATGATGCCATTGCCTTGGAATTATTGGGCTATAGGCGACCCCCTCACAACATTATGAACTAATTATACAATGGTTCAAGACAGATACTTATACATAGATGAGGCACAAATGCATTTACATTAATTCATGAACTGTGAAAACACACATGTGGGGTAACACTTTAGAATACTGTTCCGTCATTAGGAAAAATTTGTAATGCAATATTAACATACTAGTAACTACTATTAACTAACAAGGAACTCTGATTAACAAATTAGCAAGAAAACATTTAGTAAGAAAACACACAAAATAAACATTTCTGGTTGATTAGCAATTAGTTTGTTTGTGTTAAATAAGAGGTGATCTGGTGTTGGGATGTTGTTTTTGAAATCATGCTGAGTACTCGTTGACGTTGTCGCTGTTAACAGTGTTCTTTTGGCGCCCGTGCACACTGCGCGGTCTTCACACAAACGAGCACTTTAAATGATTACTTAACGCTGTTGTGGAGACTCTATATTCATTCCTGTGAAATCACAAAACAAAATACACAAAAATGTATCCCTCCCTGCTTTTGATATACAATCACCGATTAACATCTTCGGTTTTAATGAGGAAGAAAAAAAAACTATACTAGGCCAGATCCTCTGGCACGCTTAACAAAAATCCTACCACTAGCCCATTAGGACATCAAATGAATTGTTAACGTGGATCTATAGATTTATTCAATACTAACAACATATTGTTTTTTTGTAGATGTAAGGATGAAACTATCATATTAAACTTGAATTCTTTGTCAATAAATTGTGCATTTATCAGGCAATTGTACATTTCTGATATGCAATCTTCNATTAGTAATTCCTTCTGAAGAACTTGGTAATACTTCAGTCATTACTAGTGTGTTACCATGACCTTTACTTTAGAATTAATTATACATTATACATGTTAATTATGAACCTGTATATAGCAGTTCTTAGTAGTACTCTGAGAGGTATGAACAATTAGTAATAGTATCGATTAGCTAAACATGAACTACCTAATTCAACAGAGCTTTATTACTAACTAACTTGTTAATCAGAGTTTCTTGTTAGTTAATAGCAGTTAGTAGAATGGTAATATTGTTACTCATTTGTTCCTGTGTAGTTATTCATTAATGACAGAACAGTATTCTAAAGTGTTACTGAATGTGGACCGTTTTGAGGTTTTTATTGTGCGAGTTGATGCAGCTTTAGTTCCTCCTTCAATGTAAGTCTATGTGATTTTTAATTTTTCTTTTTCCAAAACCTTTTTTTGGCAGTTTTCCCTTAATTATATAGGATAGTAGAGATTTTACAGGAAGCAAAGAGAGAGAAAGGGGGATAGGAAAGTTCCAGAGACTCTGACTTGGGTCACCTGAAGCGCAACCACACCATATGTGAGCACTGCCCACATTTTTTTTTTTCTTCCCAGGTTAAAACAAACAAAACTCCTTTACAATGATTTGATGATCATCATCATCTATATCTGTAGCAGACATGAGTTATGTGCCAAATGTAATACGTTTAGTTTAAGCTTTTAAGCTTTTTAACAAATAACCACCCACTAGACAAATAAATTGTTTGACTAACATGTAATAAACAGTGAAAGTTTGGTTTATTTTACATGCTGTTAAGCGCTAGATCTAAGGGTTTATCTGATAATATAAGTAATGGTATGGTACAGAAAAAACTAAATGCGTGTAGACTTTGTGTTAAGAATAGCTGCCAGTCCAAAAGTAATAAGTACAGGCATGACACTGCAAAACGCTCATTGTATCAACGGGTGCTTTGCAAACATGACTCTACTTGCCTGTGTGAGCCAATCAGATTGAAGCTTGCCAGTTCAAGAAAGTTTTTTTTTTTTTTTTGTGCAGTATGCTTTAGGTGGGCCGTGGGTGTGCTGAGCATGAGACTTGGGGTTTGTCTGAATACCTAGCCTTTTGTATGAGCAATGCTGATGCTGGTTCTTATGACTACCTTGTCCTGTAATCATAAACAGAATTTATTATACCTGGATCTTCTATGTAATTAACTGAAATAGGGTCGACAATGGCAGCTTTTGGTGTAATTACTCAGGCTAAAAAATGCCACGTAGGCAGCACTCCCAAAGGGATATGAGCCGTGGAGGGCTGAAGGAAAGGTCGGCGTCTCGAGAAGACACCCTCACTGCTCCTCTTTCTTTCCTTGTCTCTGTTCTTTTTTGCTCAATTCCCACGAGAGCACACCTTCATGTCTCTGCCCTTAATAAGTGAGAGCACTGCCATACTGACTCTTCCAGTCAGAGCTGCCATACTGAGACTCACCTTTTACCCCTCTGCTACGTTTACCACTGTAGCTGGGAGAGATTGGTCTTAATGATAGGGGTCTTAAGTGCTGTGGAAAAGTTTCACGAGGTGGGATCTATTTTAAGGACAAGAGACTTAAATTTGAACTGCATTTAGCTTTTGGCTACTTGTAATCTTGTTTTTACACCTTACTGTGTTGGGTTACTTCGCACAGAATATAAAAATAAAAATATATCAAAAAGTGTCATGTTATGTGAGACACTGGTACTATGGCAATAGACTACTATGATTTACTTTTTTTAATAATTTATTTTTGGTAATATCTTGATAATATTTGCATACCATGGTACATTAATACAGTAATCGTTCAATAAGTGGTACATTTCAGTGTACCATGGTATCATCAAGATTTTTGTAAGGGTATACTGAAGAGTGTTCCTTCAGAAACCCTGAAGATTCATGACCAAGAACCGACCTCCCCATTAACCTCCAGAATCAACCCGGAGGCAAGTCACATTTATTATTTCGTTTCTTATTATTCCCAAGAGCTGGCATACACATTCTCTTTTTTGGGCTTTTATTTGCTCTTGAAATTGATTTTGTGCCAGAGTTAATTAGTGCCAGCCTTGGGTTTCTTTGAATGGATGATGTGCGGTATGGCTCTGTGAGGGGAGACTGTCGAGGAAACATTCAGTCAGAGCCCTTCAGTCAGTGATATGCTTCCTGGCCGTATTCAAATTCAAATATGATGAAGGCATTGTTAACATATTATTTCTGAATACCTGAATCCCACTGCAGTGACTGAATGACAAAAGTGAGAAAAATGAATTGTTTTGCAGATTTTTTGCTCTGTGTTCCTTTAGAGAAATGACACAGCAGATTTGGAGAGTTTAAATAAAAATATGCTTCATGGCTCTGTTTCAAAACCTAGTGAGCTACCTTGCTGCCTATGTAGCTGCCTTATAGCTGTTTTTTTTTCATATAAGGAAAAAAAACATTTCTTAATTGCTTTGTCTCAATTCTCAAATGAAATTTTTCCCCCTCAAAACAATAAGTTCAGATCTCTAAACAATTAGTTTATTGTTCACACCAGATTTTAATGTCTTATTTATTTCAGCAAATTGCACGTTCCCTTTCAAAGGGAACTTCAACTCTGTGTTTGAAACGCTTTGGGGAACGTCACATGTGAGCTGATGTCTGAAAGCCAAGTATCAAAAAACTCCAATCCTATTGGCCGGCGACAGCCTATGACGTCATCATAGCGTGACCCGGAAGTATATAAGGAGCGCCTAGAGAACCAGTCAGTATATTTTCATCTTTCGGGACTGTTCTGTCTGATCGCGATTGTATCGACTCCGGTAAGGGAATCTGTATTATGCCTTACAAACGTTTTAAGAGAGTGTGTTCATCCGTGTCCCAGGTTTTGACACTTGATATACACATTTCTGGGCGTTTTCTGTCTGGGAGAGGAGCGCGCATGCGAGCGCTCCTCTGGCTGCTGTTTATGCGGGGCTGCTGTGTATGCGGAGCTGCTGTGTATGCGGAGCTGCTGGTGTTTTTGGGACACGCTTCTGGCAGGCTGCGGCTGCCGCGAGGGCGCGTTAAGAAAGGGGCCGCACACGGACGGCTCGACGAGCGGTTCCTTTCTGTCCGTAAGCTCTGCAGCTCCCATAAGCTTTTCCATTCCTTCCTGATCTACATGTTTGAGATCAGGAGGGCATGGAAAAACCCCTAGCCGTTCAGATTTGTATCTGAGCTCAGACAGACGGGAGGGGGAAGAAGCGAGAGTGAGATGGGTGATCGATTGTAAACACCGCTGCGTTTGTAATCGATCCCCCAGCTGCAAAAGGGCGATTTACATCTACCCTCTCCTCCTCTTCTTCCACCTCCTATATATATATATATATATATATGTGTATGTGTGTGTGTATATATATATATATATATATATATATTTATATATATGCATGTGTATATATATATTTTAGAAACATATATCATGCTCAGATGCTTCTTATGGTCAGACTGATGGCTAGGCCCATAGTGATTATTTTCTGACGGCCCGCTTTTCCGGTTTGATAATGAGAGGATCTTTTAGGCTTAAAAGAACCCTAGATTCCATCCTTTCATGTAGAAAAAAAAGGAGAATAGGAATCTTCGGTCTTCGAGCCGCAGGAAGGTAAGCTGGGTCTATATTTTATGTTTTAAAATATGACAACCTTGTTTTTCCTATATATTTTTTTCTGAGCATGTAGATAGCCCTGTCTCGAGCTGAGGCTCAGAGACAGGGCCAGAGGTCCAGTATGGCTGCTCGGGCGCCTCCTCCTTTTCGGAGCAAGGCACAGAGACGGCTGGACTCGAGGAGGAAGCAGGTTTTAAGGGAGGTGATCGATCGCATATGCCAGTATCGTCGGTAAACGATTCCCTCTTGTTGCAAGGGCGACTTTTCATCTGCCCTCGCCCCTTCTTCCTCCGCCTCCTGGGGTTTTGGTTTCATTTAACATACTCAGGCGCTTCTTTAACAGTCAGGCCCGCCTTCTGGCTTGATAGTGGAAGAGGCTCTTTTAGGCTTTAAAGAACCCTAGATTCCATCCTTCCTTTTTAAAGAAAGGGGAAAGAGGAGTCTTTGGTCTTCGAGCCGCAGGAAAGTGAGCTGGGTCTATATTTATATGTCTAAATATGTTGACCTTGTGTTCCTGTATAGTTTTTTCTGAGTATGTAATCGGAAAAAATAAGAGGGGTTTTTGGGCAAACTGAAGTTTGATAGGTAGGCTAGAACGATATATTGTGCAGGCCACAAAATGGCCAAAAAAGTAACTTCTCATCTGCTGTTTGCTAGAGTAGTTTGAGTTAACACTCGTCACTTCAGTTAGTATCTATGTTTAGGTCGGCCTTAATCGGCCGCCTGACATTGTTTGGTTGTTGAGCTTGCTTTATTTAGGCCCACAGCTTAGCGGCCCAGGCTAGGACTAGGTTAGGTGTTTATTGTTATAAACCACCCTTTGTATTACTATCCCTTGTTAGGTTGTATAGTTCCTAGTTCTGGCCTCCTCCTGAGGGAGTTGTTAGGCCGTATGCCCATTTTCCCCTTGTTTATGTAGGTGCAATGGCTGAGTTTAACAGCTAAGGTAGCAGGCTGTTATTAGCCTCCCTGGTGCTGTTTCTCAGGTGGTAGGCCCTTATCTTTGCATAGAAAAGTTTATGCAGTGCATGCTAGGCCCCACTTTCTAGAACTTTAATCATGCTATGATTGTGTTTCCCCTGAGCCCCTTGAATTTCTTCTCAAGGTTGAGGTACGGTGCTAGCTTTTTAGCTTCCATCCTCTAGGGTTCAGTACAGATCTATAAGTTCTGTTTGGTGAGAACATTTATCCTTTTTAACGGATGGCATGTATTTACAAAGCATTCGTTTGCTTTGGGTTCTAAGCTTTTGCCCTACATGTATGTGAGCTTTACTCTAGTGCTGTCACAGGTTAGCACCTGTTCTCATAATAGTAGGCTGTTGTTAAGGCCCCGGTATACTTCAAACGAAGTTCTTTTTCGTTCTTCGTTTAGGGGTAAAACGAAGTTCGAAATGCATGACCAGCGATATACTGTAAAAGAACATCTGACGCCGCCCACACTGCCGAGATCAACATTTAGATGAATATGTAAATATGTGCCGTGCACTTTCTTCACAGTAACAAAATAAACAACAAAAATGAGAAAACAGCAAGCATTTATTATAAAAAGCATAATAAAAGCGTCTGATCATAACAACAGGGGTATGTTAGCACGAGCTCTGCAAATTAGCACTCCAGTCACGTCACATCTTCATATAGCACTTTATTCAATAGATTGCTTAAAATCAAGCATCTTTACAGTATCAAACATGAAAAACAGTGTTAGTGCCTCATTTTATCAGAAGCACAACTTCATTTTTTACTATAAAGCAGCTATCCAGTGTGTTCATGTTTTCACCCGCGGAGATCTTACCTCGATGAATTCAACACACGAAATGAGTCAAAGACGCGTCCCACGCGAGTGAAGGCGGAGTCTCAGCGCACACCTCCTATTACGTTATTGTCACTGACCAATGGTAGTACAAAGGTGTTTTGCAGCTGAAGCGAACTTTTCCTGAAAGTTCGCTTTGGCAAGCCGTTTCGAACTTCCAAAAAGAACACAAAACGAACTTTGTTTTGGCCTGATTTTGTTCGAAATGACGTCACATCAGTTCGTTCTTCGATTTCGTTTGAAGTATACTGGGGCCTTTAGCCTCTATTTAAGGATGTGGTGTTTTTTGTACTCCCCGGCTGGGGTTTATGTGTTTCACTGAGTGCATCACATTTTGGATCGCACACTCAGGTTGAGTGTAGAGAGTCGTACTTTTAGTTTGATCTCTGTTAGGTCCCACTATGTGATCAATGCCACATACTGTAGAAGTTGTTGGCTCTTTATTGTTTTGCCTCCTTCTAGTTGCAGCTTGTGTTTGCGGGCTCTGTTGGTGTATGGTCATGAGTTTTGCTCACGTACGTTAGCACTGCCACAGGTTTATGCTCGTGTCCGTTTGAGGTTGTAGGCCTTGTAGGCCTCCCTTAGACCATGTTAGCATTTCATTGTACCCTGTAATTATGTGAATTATGGTACATTGCCTGCTGGAAGACTTGCTGTGTAGACTTAGCTCAGGTTGTGTTAAGCTAGTTACCCACAACTGTTTGTTGCATTTAGAGCTGGTCCCCTTTGAGCTTGGTTCCCTTTAAAGACCACTAGCTGGCGCTACGTGTTGCTGAAGTCGTAGGCCCCGCTAAGGCCTCCTTTCAGATTACATGTTGGCACAGGTCTGTGTTGGTCTTGCAGGACCCATTACCGCTATCGGCCACGCCCGTCTCTGCTGAGAGTAGGCCCTAGGTCAGGCCTCTCGTAGAGTATTGTGGCGGAGTGTGTACTAGAGGTCTACAAAGAGGACCCGAGACCCGAGGACCCGGGACCCGTATTCTATATTTTAAATGGTCAGACTGGTCCGGGTCGGGTCCCAATCTATTACTTCAGTTCCTGGGTCTGTTTAACATTGTGTGTATACCCGAGCCGATCTGACTCTGAGATCACCCGGGCGTGTTCAGAGTCAGTCAGCGCTGTGCGTGTGTTTTGTAACTTGCAAAGTATGAGCCGGGTGTGAATAAGGTGAAAAAAACACGAGCGACCCCAGCCATCATAAGCAGAGCAGGCGGAGTTAATGCAAACGAACGGTTATCATCGAGTTTTCCTATTCCTATTGTGTGTAACAGTAATGCAAACAAACTTCAAATCTCAAAAACTGCTTGCAGCCTTGCACACTCACATTTAAATAACATATTTCAAATCATCAACAAAATCTGAGATGAACTTTCACATTAATGTTTTATATGACGCTCAAAATGCGTTTAAAAGCTTATGTTTCAGGTTGCTCCAGCTAATGCGCATGTGCAGTCTCATGCGAGTGCATTTTCTTTCTCTTATTCTTATAATAATATTGTGAATGAACTGTCTTGTTATATCTAAAGTTTTGGTCAGACTCGGCTCAGAAAACACAGAAATGATCGCAAATAAGTAGTGCTAACATCAGCGGCCATGTCACTGAACAAGCAATCATTATTATAGTTCAAAAGGGCAAACAGTCAAAATTATTTTATTATATGAGTTGACTCGAGATACAACAAAATGCAAAACTGCAAAGTCGCATTTGTCATCGTGACAGCAAGTGGACTTTTAAAGCTGGAATAATGAGTGGATTAAGCATTTCAATCGCCAAGAGAGGAATAACATGGATCGAACTTTCTTGGCAAGGAGGATTGTGCATCACTGTCAGGTACAAGGGAGAAGGCTACTAACATTAGGTTAGACAAAACATTTTATTTTCGCAACTTGTTTATTGACTTATTAATAGCAATTTGCTGTGGAATGGACCTATGTGCCGATCGGGTCCAGTCGGGTCTGTGTCTTCCCGGCCGGGTTCGGGTCCAGCTTTCAAATAATAGATGGGTCCGCGTTGGTTCCGGGTAGTACATTTATGGCGTTTCTCGGTTCTGCACGGGTCCGGGTCCAACTTTCAAAATAATAGTTGGGCCCGGGTCAGTTCCATGTAGCACATTTACGGGTCTCTTCGGGTTGGGGTATGAATTTTTGGACCCGTGAAGACCTCTAGTGTGTACTCCTCTTGCTTTTAGAGTAAAAGGTGTTTTACTGAGTACATGGCCTGCTGGTTGGTTTGGTCATGATGTCCACTAGCTGACACCACGTGTTGAAGTTGAAGGCCCTGCTAAGGCCTCCTTTCATATTACATGTCGGCACAGTTCTGTGTGGTTACCATCACTGCCATCGGCCACACCCACCTCTGTTAAGAGTACAGAGTACTGTGGCGGAGTGTGTACTCCTCTTGTTTTACTGAGTACTTGGCCTGCTGGCTGGTTCGGTCATGAAACTACCACTGGCTGATGCCATGTGCTATTGGAGTTGAAGGCCACACCAATGATTCCTTTCAGTTTGCATGTTGGCACAGTTTCGTGTTGGTTTTTATGTGACTCATCGCCATAGATGGGTCGTGATTGCCACTAGCTGACGCCACGTGTTTACAAGTCGTAGGCCTTGTAGGCCTCCTGTGTATCATGTTGGAGTTCGGTTGTGTACTCCTCTCAATTTAAGAGTAAAAGGTGCTTTTACTGAGTACGTTTCTGAGTGGCTTGCCTCTCAGGGTGAGTTCTTGTGTTAAACCGCTCTGTTGTTTGGTTTTTCTGCATTTTCTTCCTTGAGCATGGTCTCTCCTTTAGCTCTAGTTGAGGTAAGTAGTTACCTCATTAGTAACTTGGTTCTATTTTTGCTCCTAGAACTTTAGTGGCCACTAGCTGGCACCACGTGTGACAGGTAGGCCCTCTGGGCCTCCTTTGGGAACATGCTGGCGTATGTTGTAATATACTCCTCTTACTAAGAGAGTAGAGGAAAGAATATGATGCTGACTGGCCAGGGCCCCAGGTAACTTATTAACCTCCTTTTATTAACCTCCTTTGCAGTTTGGTTATTTGTTCCGCCTGGAGCTTGAAAACACTGCCACGTGTCCGACTGAGGTTATAGGCCCCATTTTTGGGGCCTTCATTAGCGCGTGATGGCATATGTTGTACTCCTCTTGCTTTAACCCTCTGGAGTCTGAGGCTGATTTGGGGCCTGGAGAAGTTTTGACATGCCCTGACATTTGTGCTTTTTTCAGTTGTTCATAAACATATTAATGACACATGTGTCATTACACTGTATTCAGCACAAACTAGGCTACCACAATATGCGAGGAACATGTATGTGCATGTTTGTGTTTTTGAAGGAATAACATTTATGCGTGGTTATTGAAAAAACAAAAAACTTAAGTCACTGAAATAAGCCCCAAAAAAGTATAGTAAATCTGTGTTTACAATACTTTAGGGTATTGGAGGTTGTAGACTTGAGTTTTTGCTTCAAAATTATGTAAAAATTATGCTGACTACTCTTTCATTTATAACAATATATTGATTTAGTTCCCTTTCGATACTTCACTCGTACTGCGTATGGGGAAAAGTCTCCCTTTTTCCCCGCTACTGAAGCCTTTTCAATAACGCAGTGCAACTGCATCGTCATTGGTTCACTCATTGCAAGTCGTTGAACCAATGACGGCGCAGCTTGGCTGCACGGCTTGGGTGCGCGGCCTATGGCGACAGAGCGCGCAAACTTTCCAGCCGAAATGGGCGGGGTAAAGCCCTATATAAGTGAGCAATTCGCCATAGGCTACTCAGTCCTTTCTCCTTCAGTGACGACTCATCTTCTCTTCGCTGATCCTCGCCGAAGCCTGCTCGCCTGGAAAGAAGCTCACCGCCTTGGAAGAAGCTCTGCCGCCGTCGAAGAGGCCCTCCAGTGGACCCTGCTGAATCGCCGGACTCGCAGCGCCTCGCCCTCGCCGACTGCCGCCTGCGCGCCGTCGCCGAGCCACCGCCTCCCGCTCCCGGTCTCAGCGCGTCTCCTGCCGCCATCCGCTGCATCTAGAGCTTTCTCCACGGTTTACTACCGCTAAAAAGAGCACTTTCCACAGCGGTTTTCACCGCTTACGGTCCTCGCCATTAAGAGCCACACAATCGCCGTTTTCACGGCGCCCCGGCATTTTCTAATGCCCCACCACTGCACTACATGCAGGGCCCCTCTGCAGGACGCAGACGGCCATGGCGAGTGCGTCGGATGTTTGGGCAAGTCCCATGCGGATGACGCATTTGCTGGGGGCTCATGCTCGAACTGCGAGTCCATGAGCCTGGCATCCTTACGCTCTCGGGCCGCCTTCTTCCGAAGTGATACCGATCGCGCCCTCCTCTCGCCTTCCTCCCGCGAGCCGGCTAGGAAGAGACAGCGGGGTAGACCGGTCCAGCGCTCAGAGCTGAGCGAGCTCACGTCGGCCCAATGCCCGCGTGCCTCGCCTTCTCCCAGCAGAGAACAACGTCCCTCAGCGGATGCGAGCGACTTTGTTTCATTCGGCGGATCTGATGACGAGCTGCCCAACGACTCCGTGTCCTTGGCAGCATCGGAACCCGAGCATTGGGTGGGCGAGTCGGACGACCCCGCCCCCCTGCCCCTGTTGGAACCCATTGATCATGGCGCGGGTATGGACGCCGAACTTTTCCGCGTCCTGTCCAAAGCCGTGGAGGAGTTGGACCTCGAGTGGGCCCCGCTAGAGGGGCCATCGCGAAGCCGCCTGGACGAGTGGTTTCTCCCAGGTCGCCGCCAAGCCCCTCGACAGCGCTCGGCCCCGTTCTTTCCTGAGGTTCACGAAGAACTGGCCAAGTCATGGCGCGCTCCTTACTCAGCCCGCCTGCACACTTCGCACCGGTCAGCCCTCACCTCGGTTGATGGCTCGGAGGAGAAGGGTTATGAGCACCTGCCGCCCCTGGATGAAGCAGTGGCCGCTCACCTCTGTCCGCCCGCGGCTGTGGGCTGGAAAACTAAACGTTCCCTTCCGTCCAAGCCCTGCAGGACCACTTCTGCCCTGGCAGGGAGAGCTTACGCCTCAGCTTCACTCCATGGCCATCTTTCAGGTCTTCCAGACCAAACTTCTCCGCTCTATGGACGAGTCTGACGTGGAGGAGACCGCCTTCAGGGACCTCCGCAGCGCGACTGACTTAGCCCTGCGGGCCACAAAGGCCGCGGCCCAGGCCATTGGGAGATCGATGGCCAGCCTGGTGGTGCTGGAGCGCCATTTATGGCTCAACCTGACAGAGATCAAAGACCAGGACAAGACGGCCTTCTTAGATGCTCCCGTCTCTCCGTCAGGACTCTTTGGACCAGCTGTGGAAGGTTTTACAGAGCGCTTCACGGCAGCACAAAAGTCTTCTCAGGCGATGAGACATTTTCTGCCCAAGCGCTCGAGCTCCGCGTCTGCTCCTAGCCGCCCCAGGCCTGCGCCGGCTCAGCAGACTAAGCCAGCCCCTTCTGCCTCACAAGCTGTGCCACCCAAAGAGCACCGCCACCGCTCGCGCTCTTCAAACAAGAGCACGACTTTCCCGAGACACCAGGGACCCCGGCCCAAGATTGTGCTGGACTCAGCGCCTCCGAAGTCGTCCTGATCGGCCAGAAAGGAAGAGGATCGGGGTATGTCTCGCTACGGCCGGACCACCCCGAAAGCTCGCTCGTGCATGCTTCCCTCCGCCTCGTTTAACTCCGGGCGCGGGACACATGCAGTTTGCTGTAAAAGGGCCCACACTTGCTGCGCCCTCAACAACCGCCGTTATCACGGCAGAAATTTTTTTACACACTCCTCAAAAGAGCTTATTTCCTCTTCTTCCCACATCGATGTGCGACCCCCCTTTACGCGGGCCGCCATCCGATGTCATTCTACCCCTTGCTACCCGGGCAGAGGCTTGGCAGGCCATCCCCGGAGTATCAAGTTGGGTTCTGAGAACCATAAGTCTAGGTTACTCGCTGCAGTTTGCCAGAAGGCCCCCGTGCTTCGGCGGGGTTATTCAAACTACGGTACAGCCGGACGATGTCCACGTCCTCCGGACCGAAGTTTTAACTCTTCTGAGAAAAGGGGCTATAGAAATAGTTCACCCTTCGCAGAGCGAGTCGGGCTTCTACAGCCGTTACTTCCTGGTTCCGAAAAAAGACGGCGGTCTCAGATCCATTCTGGACCTCAGACTTCTGAATCTTTCCCTCATGAAGCGAAAATTCAGAGTGCTTACGCTGAAGCAGATCCTCGCACAAGTATGTCACGAGGACTGGTTCTGCTCGCTGGATCTGAAAGACGCTTACTTTCACATCCAGAACAATCTGGCACCCACGACCGGAGCTGTGGGCTCTACACCTGTGGTTCCTCGATGGGAGCAGTCTGACCTCCCTAGGAACGTGCTAGATACCATTTCGCAAGCTAGAGCCCCGTCCACGAGACGCCTCTACGCTCAGAAATGGGCGGTCTTTGTTAGCTGGTGCTCCACACGCAACATAGGCCCGGAGGAGTGTGACGTATCTGCTATACTGTCCTTCCTCCAGGAGCGCTTGGATGCGGGGCGAGCCCCCTCCACGCTCAAAGTTTACGTGGCAGCCATTACAGCGTTCCACGCTCCAATTGCTGGCCAGTCAGTAGGTCGGAACAACCTTGTCACAAGGTTTCTGAGGGGTTCCAGGCGGTTGCATCCGCCACGGGCCCCTACGGTTCCTTCCTGGGACCTCTCACTGGTCCTCAGAGCTCTAAAGAGCCCGCCCTTTGAGCCACTACGGCTGGCGGACCTCAGGCCCCTGACGCTTAAGACCGCCCTGCTGCTTGCATTGGCGTCAATCAAGCGTGTTGTCGATTTGCAGGCCCTCTCGGTTAGCCCTGCATGCCTAGAATTTGGGCCAGGTGACTCTAAAGTCGTGCTGAAACCTAGGATGGGCTACGTTCCCAAGGTGCTTTCTACACCTTTCAGATCCCAGGTCATTTCGCTCTCTGCACTTCCCCCCTTGCCGGGCGAGCAGGAGCAGGAATCGCTTTGCCCAGTCAGGGCAATACGCATTTACATCGAGCGATCACGACTCTTTCGTCAGTCTGATCAGCTCTTTGTTTGTTTTGGTGGCCGCACCAAAGGGTCTTCGGTCTCAAAACAGCGTCTTTCACGTTGGATTGTCGACGCTATAGCTCTTTGTTATTCCTCGGAGGGCACCCCTTGCCCCATAGGAGTAAGAGCCCTCTCCACTAGAGGAATGGCCTCATCTTGGGCCTGGTCCAGTGGAGTTTCCATTAAAGACATTTGTGACGCGGCCGGCTGGTCCTCGCCGTCCACTTTTGCCAGGATTTATCAATTGGACGTTCCGACCTTACAAGCTCGGGTCCTTTCAGCGTAAATTCGCGGCCCAAGGGTGCCGCTTTTGCGCAAACCCGGGAGGTTCTCCCTCGAAGTGCAACAAGGGTGACGGCGGCTTCGGCCTTCTTACTTGACAATTGGTCCCCCCTAAGGTGTCCGGTCAAGTCCAGTCGTTACCCAGCCATGGCACGGCGTGGTTGAATTCGTTCCCCCATACGCAGTACGAGTGAAGTATCGAAAGGGAACTACTCGGTTACTAACGTAACCTCGGTTCCCTGAGATACGGAACGAGTACTGCGTTACTTGCCGTGCCACTAGGCTGTGCTCAGTGTCGTCGCTTCAGTCGATTAAAGGCCTGAGTAGCCTATGGCGAATTGCTCACTTGCAACATCGACGGAGTATTTTGAGTCTCTTTCACACTGGTAAGAAAAAAAACGCGGTGGTATCGCCAGCGATACCTTTAGACCTCAGAGTGTTAAAGAGTAAAAGGTTCTTTTACTGAGTGCACTGCTCGTTGGATTGTGTTGGATGGACTGTTATGTGGGCACTCACAGTCTTATCTGCTGTTACTGAAATCATGTGTTCATTCTTGCTCCGAGCAAGTTAGATGTTCAGGTGTGCGGCCTTGTCAGGCTGCTCTTGGACTTCCACTATGTGACTGAGTATACTGGTGTGATATGTAGTTCTCTCTGCAGAACTTTAGTCATGTTGCAGGCCCCTTTCCGGCCTCCATGATTATGTGCCTACAGTATGGTCTATCTGTTAGGTTGAGCTTCGTACTCCCCTGTAGGGTTGTTTGTGTAATTGTGCTCAGCTCCCTAAGCTGATCATTGGTTGATGACTTCTATGAAGCCTCCCATTGAGATCAGCCCCCAGGCTGGTTTGTGCTCCCCTGTATCAGGGCTTCTTAGCGCACAGCCTCCTCAGTGCGTATATCAGGCGCTGAGTAGGTCCTAGGATTGAGCAGAGTGTACTCCCCTTAATATGAGGGTTCATAGCATTCAGCTGAGTTCTGCTCTCCAGGATGCCGTCTCTACGCGTGGGTTTGTGTTGCTTACTGCCCCTCTCGCAGTCGCTCTTACCTGCTCTCTTCTCTGAAGAATGCGTTATTGAGATTCTGTATTCAGACAGGGTTGGCCAAGACTAAGTTTGTCCATCAGACCAGGTCGGCCTCCCTGGTGGCATTGGGGGTGACTTCGTTCCCCTCTAGTGACTGGCCAGGGCTCCTTTCGGTTCCCTGGCCACATTCCCTTTAAGGGACCACTTTTCCTCGGGAAAATT
Source organism: Anabarilius grahami (assembly GCA_003731715.1). Classification (NCBI taxonomy): domain Eukaryota; kingdom Metazoa; phylum Chordata; class Actinopteri; order Cypriniformes; family Xenocyprididae; genus Anabarilius; species Anabarilius grahami. The sequence goes on along the minus strand of RJVU01063416.1, from coordinate 1,802,843 downwards.
TGGTCCCAGAAGCCTTGAGCGGCCTTGGTAGGCTTTCTACGGAAGGCCTCTTTGAGGCTCAGCTTGGGCTGTTGGCCGTAGGGAATGCTGTCACTGAGAGCCTTTTTGTGACCCGAGGGTGAGTTGCTATCTGGCGTTTCATTGGAAACTGCTTGACGTTTGTCTAGCCATCTTTTGGCATGCACTCTCCTTAAGCATGGCGGCGTGGGTATATCATTCCCCAAAGCGTTTCAAACTCAGAGTTGAAGTTCCCTGTTCTCAGGGAACTATGGTTACATACGTAACCTGAGACGTTTTGGCATGTGTGCAAAAGATTACAATTGTCTACAATTTGTGAAATAATTAATGCACATAGCTTGCTGATCAAAACGGATGAGTTGTTTCTCAGTTCAAATGTATAAAAACATTATTTAATTATCTGAGCCATCACATGCAAAATGATGCATTCAGTTATAAAAATCTGCAAGACATACATGTGTATTCCATAAATATCTATGACATGGAATGTTTGTGATGTCTGCTAAATTGGCAAATGACCTGCCATTAAAATTAAATAGGAATCTTAGCAATCAACCATCGACTTTTTCAAGTAAACTATATCTACTGTTGAAATATGTATCTAAAAACCACAGTGTTAGACACAATAGCATTTAGCTAGACAAAACTGACATTCTTGTATAATATAGTAAGCAAAAAGTGTCAACAACAACAACAACAACACAAAAAAAACATCTAAATATTTTGACCAGTATGACTCACATGCCGAGATGCATTTTGGTGGCATTGGCAAGTTTACTGACACAATATTTTTTTCTCCAGTTTCACATTGGAGAGCTTCTTTGTAGTGGAAATTAAAGTTGTAATTCTAACTAAAAATGGTACTGACACTTTTTTATGTTTAATGTTTAGCTGCTTGCTTTAGAGCAATATATTGTACAAGGTGGTATATAAATAGACGTGTTGTTACTTGAAGTGACTGGGATGACGAATTGCAGAGCTTGTGCAAACATATTGAACATCGCTATGATCAGATGCTATCATTACTGCTGTTTTCTCACCACTGTCATTTTTTTATTTGTGTTTAATTTTCTATTGATAAGAAAGTGCAAAGCACATATTTACATATTCATCTAAGCACCAATCCCAGTAGCATGGGTGGCGTTGGGATATTCGGAAACAGTATACACTGTAAAGGTATTTCAAACTTCTTTTTACCCCTAAGCGAAGAACGAAAAAGAACTTCCCCATGAGTATATCAGGGCCTTTACTCTGGAGACTCAGGCCTTTTTTCGCACTCATCTGGCTGGAGAGACAACTATATCAAACCATCCACCTCAGGAACAGCCTCCCTGGACCTGGTTGCTGGTTTAGATTCAGTGCCTGGAGTGACAGTCACTTAGAGCAGCACTCTGTCTTTCTCTCACTTGTTCGTCAGCCTTCAAGGTTGATATAGCCTAATAAGGTCTGGCTTTTTTTTTCTGTGCCTCCAGAGAAACCTTTTGCAACTAAGGTTATTTGAAGTACGGCTTATTTAAAATCTGTGAGCATGCGCCTTCTCAGCCATTTTTGAGACTGCTCTAAAAGCACTTTTTTGGGGCTTCTCCTGGGAGGTGAGCTGGCACTGGTGCTGACTGACTGCTTTCCTTTGGACTTGATAACAACGTGTGCTTTAAACAAAGCAAATAAGCATATAACTGTATTGCAGGTTCTGCATCTTGTTCTTATTAGGGTGAGTAATCATGCTGTGGTACCTGCCTAAACAATAAGCCATCTATGGTTTGAACTGTATTTAACTTAGAGGAGTAATAAATATTTGAATGGGAGAGAACAACTGTTATTGGCATTCTTTATATAACTATAATGTTATATAATTAAGGGAGGTATTAATTAAGTTGAAGATCTTACCTGAACTTTGTTCAGTTGTATTTATGCTATTTCCAATTTTCTTATTTGTTCTTATTGCATTACAGACTGTATACTTGTGTTTAATAATGTTTCAAATTATATTAGTTAGGATAGTTTATTAGTTAGTTGTTCTTTAGGCTACTGACTTTTGTCATGGTATTCTGCTGCAACAGAATGTTTTGCAAAAAGACAGAATAAATATGTTTGATATCTAAATGTTAGACTTAATTTATTTTACCATATTGGATTCAAAACTGGGAATCGATAAGCAGAATCGGAATTTGAATTGGAATCACTAAAATTCAAATGATACCCAACCCTACTTTTGACCCTACACTTCTCAAACTACTGGACCTTAGACTCACTTTTTGAGTGAGTTGGGTTGTTATAGTACAAACTATATAGATTCTATATAGATCTCTATAGTTTTTCTTTCTACAGGGACTTCTATGCATGAACAAGACCATGGGCGTAAATTTCATCTAACATTTGGGGGGGACAATAAACATAACATTTCTCAAGAGCAGTTTTTGAAGGGGACACAAATAATACAGCCAACATTGTACTTGTAAGGATATGTGTAACACAAAGTGATAGTTGTTTAAATATGAGTTAGGTTCATTGGTTCATCACGCGGTCATATTATAATTATTAAATTTTCTTGAAAAAAAAAATCATCTATGCATGTTAATCCAAAAATGCTTGTCTTTGTAACCTTTTATCAAAATGTGATAATTAGCTTTTTCTCTGGTAGGGCTGTGCAATTGTTTTTCGACTTCCGACGATTATGAAAACAAGATAATTGAGGTAAAACGGTTACTGTACCGCTGCTGCATTCCGTTCAGCACACCTTCCTTTCCTTCACAGTGGGGCGCTTTCATTCCTCCCTACCCAATCTTAACATCCAAATCATCCAAATAAGAGAGGGATGTAAAATGCAGTCTACTGTTGCTAAACTTTGGGACGTGCTTGATATTAAACATAAACCGTGGTATTAAAAAGCGCATTAAGCCATGAAACGGACGCTGTTCCCTAGGTGGACACCTGTGCACGTGCTCCGAGACAGTGCGGAACGCGCATAAGCAAAGTGCTTCAGGAAGTCACGCTCAGTTATAGGGTGCTCTTTGCCCTCGGTGGATGAAATTGTGCAAACAAGGATGGTAGGGAATAGGGCTGCACGATAATGGTTAAACTGATAATCACGATTATTTTGGTCAAAATTATAATCACGATTATTCTATCAAAAAGGGTAATGTAGTAATGGCCATTTTGCACGTTATTTACCAATCTACACTTCACCCAAAAGGCCTGTAGGTGGCACACCAACTATGATAACTTCGTAAGATGGTAAATCAATACAAAACACATGGTTTTGGTGAGCGCTGTGTAATCTGTATTCACATTACATTTTTAAAGCAACACAATTCGTTTGCAAATGAGACAAACCACAGATTCAGATTGCCCTGCAAATTCGTAAAGCAAAGAACGATGCTCTTTGATTATNACGATGCTCTTTGATATATACATATATAAACTGTCCCTGGCTAGGGACATTATAAAATGCTTAACATGGCTTAATGTACTAAGAGAGTGATATTAACGGACCAAACTCCATAAACATCATACTAATAAACCATACTATGTACAGCAAAGCAGATGAGCCCAGAATATGAACGCAATGCGTTTAGTTACACATTAAGTGTTTTCCTCCCATAGAAAACCGTTATAATGAAAAAGCTTAACATCGCTTAATGTAGCCTACTAAGTAATATTAAAAGATCAAATTATGCACAAACCAATTTTTCTGTATAGTATGCTTTATTAGTATAGTGTTTACTAAGTTTGGTCTTTTAATGTCACTGTCTTAGTACATTAAGCCATGTTAAGCATTTTCTTTATGGGAGGAAAATGCTTAAAGCTGCAGTCCGCCATTTTTCCTCTTTGTCGCCATCTCTTGTTTGAAACCTGCAATTGCAGTCATATGCGGAACAGTTATCTGTACGTGCGTTGTGCGTCGGCACAGCTCGTCAGCGCGGATTAATCTAATGTTTGCTGTCAGTCATCGCACCGGTGGATACTGAACTTCAGAATCACAGATTCTACGTCTTGAAAGTATGACCAATATAAGAATTTTCACTGGAAAATATCATCTGAACAAGTAAGTAACATGTCTGCCACTTTTGTTCTGAACAACTGAGGAAAAAAGCATTAGGCCTACAGTAAATCGCACTGCCAATGATGATTAAATCTAACGATCGCTTAGCTCGGATCACGTCAAACTGTTCAAATTATTATTATTGTTATATTGTTCTCAAATTGTTAATGTTAATAACATCAGCATTGCGTGACTGTGTATTTAGTGTGTATTAGCGTTACCTGTAGATTTCAATGTCTGTAGCCACTCCGCAGTCCGAAGTCTTTTGCTTTTGACTACGGGTAAATCTCCAGTTGTCACTGATGATTGTCATTTGAATCTTTCTGGATTACAATCCGCCATCAAAATGATAAGTTTAATTATTTCAGCTGCTGTGAGAACAGGCTATAAATGTGCCGCTACCGGCAGCATCCTCACCCAACCGACTTGCCTGAACTCCTCCTTTCTATTTACGGACGTGACGTAATGACGCACAGACGAACTGCTGCATGCTTAAATTTCACGCGGAAATCCGCCATGTCGCTCTTATTATAAAACATTATTACAAGCTTACCGTTGTGAATTGAGCTAAGATAATGAGATGGTTTTGAACACTGGCTGGTTATGTACTTGCTCAAAAATTGATTTTGGATAATTTTTAACCCAAAAAAGTTGCGGACTGCAGCTTTAATTAAACGTGTTGCTTTCATATTCTGGCTCATCTGCTTTTCTGCACATAGTCTGGTTTAATCAGTATGGTGTTTACTAAGTTTGGTTTGTTAATAACACTGTCTTAGTAAATTAGGCCACGTTAAGCTTTTTCATGTTAAGCGTTTTCATGTTAAGTGTTTTTGAACGTCCAAGTGGCGATATCATTTTCAACTGATTAACATTATGAAAATTGGTAAAACCTTAGGAACTTAAAAAGATAAAACGGCGAAACTCCTAATATTATTTTCAATAATTCCAAATTATTACCATCGCTGAAGGTTTGATCATGGCAGATTTAGTCACACAAATAAAGTGGCTTGTGAAGAAACAAAGATTAGCTGTATGACACTTTCATTGAAGCAGAATTTCACTGTGGAGATCGCTAAACTCCAGCGCACATGTTTGTTTTCAGATCATCAGCGCTTCTTCCACATTTAGAGGGAGCGCGTGCACAGAGTTTCCAGATTGCACCGATTAAGTAAAACACCGGGAAAACAGTATATCTTTTTAAGGGAAAAGCCCTATTTGGGATTTAAACTCTTTGCATCTGGCTACCACAAGCATGACTGCTAGTGGAATCTTATCAATCCAAGATAATGCAAATCCCAAAGAAAAAACACGTTTTCATGATAAATAATGAGGGGGCCAATATTGTGACGATTATTTGTAATCAATCGAGAGAAGCAGATATCGCTATCGCGATTGAAATACGATTAATCGTGCAGCCCTAGTAGGTAAATTGAGTTATATCATGAAGTGTTTCTCACCCCCCTCCATGATACAGTGCAGGCTATGTGCAGTTCATTTAGTAACAGATTTATCTATCCACGTTGCTCTAAGGAGCGTTATAGAAGGTCTTTTCTCCCAACTGCTGTGAGATTATTTAATCAATTGTGATCTTGACTTGTGTTTGATATGTTGTTCTTGGTAGGGTTTTTGGGGGCAGTTTTTCAGTTTTTATTTTTATTTTTTATTTTACATAATGTAACTATTTTATTTATTGTAGTATGTTGTGCTGCTGTGACAAGTGAATTTCCCCTCTGGGGATTAATAAAGTAATCAATCAATCAATCAAAAAATCAATCAGATAAGCACTTAAACAGTCAAACAGCCAACACAAATATATCGAAATGCCGTTTTGGTAAGTATCCTTGTAAATGCAGTCGGTTATATCTTAAGTGTACACTGAGAAAGTGTGCGTGTGTATTGGTGCCTTCACATGATATCGGAAATTTGATAATTATCACTTATGAAGTCGCGATTACGAGCTCATCGCATTCATGTTGCGAAGTGAAAGGGTGTTCATGTGCAATTTTTACCAAGGAAAATAATTTACCATAATTCCAAGACCTCATGAAGGCAGCATAACAGTAGGCCTATATTGGGTCTGTGCAGCTCTTAAAGTGACAGCAGCCAACATTAATGGCTGTATTAATGTATACAGCAGTTATTTTACATTTGATTACTTTATTCCATTTCTGATGGGTATTACCTATCTATATACCACTGTTAGTATATCTATCTGAAAAACCTAAGGTGTTGTTTATTTCATTTGTACTTTTGTTCTGTTGTATTTTTTGTCTGCTATGTTTATAATTAGTTTCTTTGTTCTTATTTACATTTTTGACTGTTAGTTGTCTTCTGTAGCTGTAGCTGAGGACTTTTTACTTACATTAATTAACCTAGTATTAGTTTTTGCTGAAGTATTGATAATTGTGAAATTTCACTGACATTTAAAATTACTCATATCATGAAATAAGACTTTGATCATATCACCCACCAATAATCGTGTTAAATAATCGTGATTTCAGTATTGACCAAAATAATCGTGATTATGATTTTTGCCATATACGAGCAGCCCTGTTCTCTGGAATGGCTTTGATTCTCTGATGGCTTAGGCCAAAAAATATTTTAGCCACTCCACTCTAACTGCTAGTTTGCTACAAGCACATGAAAATAAATAAATAAATAATAAAAATAAAACTCAAACAAACAGAAATGGTGTAATAAAATCAGGCCCTGCCCTCTATTTTTTCTTTTTCAGTATTCTATTTCACTCAGAAATGTCACAATGTTGAAGTAATGTTGGTCACAACTTCAGTTTCACTCAGACTTCAGTGTCACTTAAAATGAATGGCATCATGCTCTGTTGCTCTAAAATCATTTGACGGGTAAAGTTTATTTGGCTGGAAGGGTTTGTTTGACAGTACATTTCATTGCCTCAGCTGCGACAGTTTGCTTGCCATCAGTCACCCAAATAGTGGAGGTCAGGGCAGTGGAGGTCAAAGGTCACCCAAATGCTTTTCACTGGTGAAGATATTACAGGATGCTCATGAGGAGTCATAGAGACAAAAGCACATACGTACACAAAAATGTTTATATTTCCCACAGCTAATGTTAAGATTTTTGACAACCCTCTGGTTCTTTTCACAATGTGAGTGAATATTTACAGAGAACATAGGGCGTGAAAAAAACTTTATATCTGATCAGTGCATTCCTGTGGTCCTATTCACACTGGGATGAAATTGTCTGATGTCAAAGCAACATAAAAAAACTAAACAAAACACATAATATACTACTTATTGATTACTTTTAGATTACTTTTGACCTAACTTGTTTATAACATTAATTTGAATAGCATAATATTGTACCATATGATAAAATAATACAAGAAAGACCTTTTTTCCCGTTATCAACAACATTAAACATTACATTACACTGTAAAACCGGATAAGTTCAGAATAATACATTTTTTAAGACACTGATTATCTAAAAAAAATGTAAGTTAAAGCTCAATTTTTTAAGTAAACAATAATTATAAATTACAATTAAGTCAAACTGAAGAAAAAAAAGAAAGAATTGTATTTAATGTTTAAGTCCACTGTACTTAAAAATACTGTTTACCATTCATAATGTTTCTCATTTTTCAATTATTTTGATGCAGTGGTTGTAAAACCCAATAATTTCAGAATACTCAAAACATTTAAGTAAACAACTCGAAGATCATTTTAGTAGAATTCAAAAAATGAACTTTGTATTACACAAACTCGCTAGTTACAATTAAATTGAAATATTGAATAAACTAACACCTAAACGTTATGGTTAAGTGTTAGTTAGTAACAGCACACCAGCATGCGCTAATGTAGCTAATCAAAAAGACTATCACTCGCATGAACTGTTAATCAACATGCATTATATAGCCTTAAAGTTTTGCAGCCCATTCTCATCCTAACCACAGGCACTACGATGGTAACCCTACAAAACTTCAACATCACAGAAACACCTTTAAATACCAAAATAACAGAACATTAAACAAGAACAAATCTTCCCCTGTATTAATCTTGTGCACAAACACACACAATAACACTCAATTTCAACATTTACTCTCCTTACACAGTGTGACGGAAAGCATGCTGGGAACTTGAAATCTGCTGCAACTCAGTTTAATGTTGGTTAGAGCAACAACATGACGTAGATTTAAGCTTTATGTCGCTCAGTAAACTTAAAAATGTTGAGCTGCAAAAAATAAATCTAAACTGTAATTGTAAATGAAACTGAAACTGAAAATGTAATTATTTTAAGTTGCATCAATGATTTAACAGACTTTAATTGCAGTGTACTCAATTTTTGTAAGTTAGTAGTACTGTTCAGGTTTGGGAAGGAACATCAAGGGGTTTGTAAACTGACGAAAAGCTAATAGTTAATAGTTACCCTAGTAAAAATGTAATATATTTAAGGGTGTTTTCACACCAGAGTGTTTATTGCGGTTCGCTTGTGGTGTGAAAGCAATCTGACCCAACAGACCAATGAACCAACAAACCAAATAATATCATATTTCATAACGGGAAATGTCTTATATAAAATGCAGCAGTGTTTGATTCTGTGCATGTGGACATTAGTTACTGCAGTTAAAAACCAAAGAGTGCCTCTTCATCTTAAAACGGTGTGTTGTCGCGCTTCTCTGAGCAAGAAAGCTGTCCAGACAAAGCCTTGATTCCCGCTCTAGCTGCATTATAACATTCATATAGTGTTTGCATGTGTCTCGACACAGTCTATTATTAGACAGCGCTGGGAGATACAGAGAGATTGCGCTTGAATTAGTACGAATGTAGTACATAATTTAACAGCGGGAATGGCAGCTACATTCGTAATTTCGTATAGTGTTTGCATGTCTCGACAGTAGGTACTAAACAGGCCACAATATGCACATGAAGCGACCTTGTCAATCATTTTAATAGAGCAAGAGCAAACTCTGACCCTGTCTTTAAAGTGTCATGAACTTTATGAACATATATAAGCAATAGGCTTTTTTTAGAGAAGAATATNAACCTTTGAGAAAGGAAAATTTAATAGATAAAAAATAATAATTAGGGAGAGTCAATGAATTCTGAACAATTTACTGCCATTTTGTGAATATTAAGTAATCATTGTAATCCAGAATACATATAATCAGTTACTACCCTGCACAGTTTTTTTTTAATTATTATTATTATTTTTTTTACATGCATGCTCATACTGTTATGGACATTTTAATATCTAAATTATTATTATTATTATTTTATTTTTTTATGTTAAGGTCAGTAGGTTGAAGTCTTAGTTAATTTGGCTTTTTGACATGGTAAATTTAGTTGAGGGACTTTTCTATGGAAGCTTGTTTCCATAAGCATAAAATTTATGTTTCACTAAATAAGTTTTACTAAATATGTTCCACTAAATAAAAAAAAAAGAGAGAGGTAATTGCGACTTTTTATCTCACAATTCTGACTTTTTTCCTTGTAATTGTGTTTTTATCACACAATTCTGACTTTATACCTCACAATTCTGACTTTATTTCTCAGAATTGTTTATATCTCACAATTCTGACTTTATATCATGCAATTTTGACTATAACTCGCATTGTGACTTTAAATCACGCAATTCTGACTTTATATCATGCAATTTTGACTATAACTCGCATTGTGACTTTATATCACGTAATTCTGACTTTATAACATGCAATTTTGACTATAACTCGCATTGTGACTTTATATCACGTAATTCAGACTTTATAACATGCAATTTTGACTATAACTCGCATTGTGACTTTATATCATGCAATTCTGACTTTATATCATGCGATTATGGCTTTATATCTCGCAATTCTGACTTTTTATCTTGCAATTCTGAGACAAAAAGTCAGAATTGTGAGATATAAACTTGCAATTGCGAGAAAAAAAGTCAGAATTGTGAGATAAAAAGTCGCAATTACCATTTTTTTTTATTTTTTTTTATTTCATGGCAGAAATAAGCTTCCTTTCTTTTCTATGCTTGTCTGTGTTTACACGTTCCAGGCAATCTGGCAGTCTGCATTAGTGGTGGGGAATTTTCAGTGACTCTTTCTGCAGGTTACACTGTTACATCAGCAGGTGGCAGCAATTTATCAGCAAGTAAAATGTCTTTATGAGTGAGTCACTGAATCATTCATTCACACAATTGTTCCAAAAACCAATGATTCATTCAGGAAAGAAACAAGTGTATTTATTAATTAGTCAATTAATTATTTACTCAACCAATTCTTTCAAAAATCCTGATTCATTCAGGAACAAAACAATACTTGTTTGTTGCTCAAAATTTGACATTTTTAGAATTAGAAAAGAATTTGCTCTGAAGCTTTAATGTAGGCAAGAGGTTTTGCTGTAAATGAAGTACACTGACTTCCACGTATGGCTCTCCATGTCAAATCAAATACATCACCTCTGTTATTGCTGTTTGGGTTATTCTGTGGAGGAATTGTGAATATTGTTACTGATCTAATAAAAAAATCTGAAAAATCTAATAATCTTCCATAGTATTTTACAGATTTTCAAGGCAAATTACAATTTATTTTCTATTTTTATGTATAGTGTAGAAGATAAGTAACAGGTATGTAACCATATTTAAATCGGACACATTTGTAATGATGAGAATGGGTTTGTGCACTCTGCAGATAATCGACGAGGAAGACACACAGTTTATGACGAACTGCCCTCCAGCAGTGACAGAAAGCACCCCTCGCAGGAGGACTAGGATACAGGTGTTCTGGACAGCGCCACCATCAGGCAGTGGCTGTGTACTGCTGAAGTAAGTTGCACAACTATCCTCACCTCATAATCAAGGGCTAAATTAGGGGGAACTCTAGGATTCTATGGCGATTGTGGTCATAGGACAAACTACTCCTCTCAAAACAATTTCCAAATTGTTTGTCACTTAACACTCTAGATGTAATAAGAAAAAAAAAAAATAATAATAATATAATCAATTAAAATATATGTGTGCTCTATATACAGTCTCAATTTTGTCATGTTGCCATGAGCTATTAATGTGACAACATTTGTCCGGATAATTATTCTTTGCTTTTCTGATTGCTATAAATAAATGTTTTAAACTAATATCACTATAATTCAGAAGCAGTGGTTAGATTCGGGGCGTCATGCATAGTCGAATGATATCCAATTTTCACATGTCGGCCATTTTGGTCTTCAGCAATTTTTAATTTTGTACGAAAATGCTGTATTTTATGAACGCATTAGCGTATCATTATGAAACTTGGTATGGGTCATCAGCACGATGCCCCGAAGGAGCCCGAGAAGTTTCGGACCAGCGCCACCTAGTGGAGAAAAAAAATATTTATATGCTCATAACTTTGGATGTGGTTGACTTATTTTCACGGCAGTCATCTCCTTAGACTCCTGAATCCTTGCCGAGTCCAATGATACAAAACCTGCCAGGTTCCGCCTTATGGTTTGTGCAACGTGGTGATTTAGCACTTAAAAAACGTTTGTGGATATCTTCGAAACCGTCTGATTGAGACGAAACCAACGTAGGAAACACGGAACCTTAGCTGGTTATCTGTATGCTAATTCCAAAATGTCAAAATTTTGATTGGAAATGGCAAAAAAATTAAAACAAAGTCGTCCATGGGTCATTTTTTATGATCTTATACATATAAATGTCTGTAACTCCAAAACGAAATGAGATATTTTCACCACATTTGACACACACATGTATGGGCTAACTCTGAGGACACATAAAACAATTGGTGGGATTGTGCCTCTTGGGGGCGCTATAATTGAACAAAACATGAAAACATGAAATTGCCATTAACTACAATACAGTATTAAGGCCTGTACACACCGGGACGAATATCACGCACGATTATCGCTGACGATATTTTACAGCTACTTTGCCTAAAATGACCTTAATAGGACTTTAATTGCTCCCCATTGCAGTTGGTCTGATGCTCACAGCCATGTTGGCTGGCTTGTTGTGCCACCTTTGTGCTTGGCCCCAATAATTGCTGCTTGCAGCTATATTTTAATATTTTTATTGAAATGTGCTTTTTTATTTTAATTTGACTCTCAAAAGTGTAAGATTTAGAGTGAATGGAAATGACCTGTTTATATTTGACTTTGAGTTATGTTTTACAATTAAAAGACTATATGCTGCTAGCACAGCACAAGTAAGAACAAACTTGACTCAAACATAAACTCTTTCAAATGTCAAACATCGAACATTAACAGATGTTTCCCTTCACACAAAAACACATAAAATAATACTTAATTTCAAAATTTACTATCCATTTCCAGCCATATCCAAAGCATGCTGGGAACTAACAATGGTGTCTCTACATAAAACTGCATAATTTAACTGATTCTCTTAAAATAATTAAGTAGCCTTCTTTACTTAATTTATTAGCTTAAAGGATTAGTCCACTTTTACACTTTTCCTGATAAATTTACTCACCCCCATGTCATCCAAGATGTTCATGTCTTTCTTTCGTCAGTCGAAAAGAAATGAAGGTTTTTGAGGAAAACATTCCAGGATTTTTCTCCTTATAGTGGACTTCAGTGGGCACCAAACAGTTGAAGGTCATAATAAGTTTCACTGCAGCTTCAAATTGTTCTACACGATCCCAGATGAGAAATAAGGGTCTTATCTAGCGAATCGATCGGTCGTTTTCGAAAGAAATACAACCGTTTATGCTTTATAAACAAAATATCGCCGTGAACGTACTTTCCGCTTCCGCATTCTTCATAACGCTTACGCTGAATGTTCTACGCCTTCCCTATTCTACTTACGGAAAAAAACTAAACTGGCGCCATGTTCGTTCCGTAAGTAGAATAGGGAAGGCGTAGGACATTCAGCGTAAGCGCTATAAAGAATGCGGAAGCGGAAAGTACGTTCACGGCGATATTTTGTTTATAAAGCATAAACGGTTGTATTTTTTTCGAAAATGACCGATCGATTCGCTAGATAAGACCCTTATTTCTCATCTGGGATCGTGTAGAACAATTTGAAGCTGCAGTGAAACTAATTATGACCTTCAACTGTTTGGTGCCCAATGAAGTCCACTATAAGGAGAATAATCCTGGAATGTTTTCCTCAAAAACCTTCATTTCTTTTCGACTGATGAAAGAAAGACATGAACATCTTGGATGACATGGGGGTGAGTAAATTTATCAGGAAAAGTGTATTTAAAAGTGAACTAATCCTTTAATCGGTTCCTCAATACAAGCCTCGAAACTGCTTAAGTTTCCTTAAAAAAAAAAAGAAAAAAAGAAAATGGAAAATGTATCTCATGGTTTTATTAGTGAAATGTTCTCAGTATTTTCTATACAACATTGAAGCACAATTTTATTCATAAAATATACACTCTATTTTTAATTATCACCTTATTTTTTTAGTGAAAATTACAATACTGATGATTCATTTTTACAGTGTAAAAGTACAGATATCCTCTTAAATATTACTCTAGTAAAAGTATTAAGTACTCCTTTTCAATTTTACTTGAGCAAAAGAAAAAAAGTACTTGATTTTTGATGTACTTAAGTCAAAAAAAAGTACTGATTAATGAATGTTTATTACTGCTCAAAATGTGTGTGTGTGTGTGTGTTGGGGGCGGGGGGTATAACTTATTAGATACATACAGTGATGAAATAGGTTACAGCTCAGTCTGACATCACAAATTATTATGAATTTTCAAGTAGCCAGCACTAGTCAATAAGGAAGATTATGCAAACACTTAATATGTATTGATCTGCAAGTAAAGGCCGGAACACACCAAGCCGATGCTGACGAACTAGTGGCGACGGAAGCAGACTGCGGGGTTGGCTCACGTCGGCAGCGTCTGTGTCCGAAGTTGCCCTGACACACCAAACCAACGGTAGACAGCCGACGGCCAAGTAGCACGTCCGTTCTGCGCCTGCGTAAGATGAAATGCCTTTCCGAACCAGCAGGTGGCATTATCTGAACAGCCAATCAGAATGATCAGATGGCCCGACGGACCGACGAGCTCCGACGCTGATTCAACGTTTGGTGTGTTCCTGCCTTAAGAAAACAGACATCACATAGGGCAAAATGTGTTAACATTTTAAGAAGAACGCTATGCACTATATGCTATTATACGTTATTTTAATGTTATGCTTAGTTTTTACCAAAAACCTACCACGTTCAGACATTAATACACAAATGTGGACGTCCACATTCAAGCATTTCATACAATGGGCTTAAACAGCTCGCTCTTTTACAGCAGATTTATTTCACAGACGTGACCTAAATATTATTCCCTTTCATGGGAAGTCGCGCTGCGTCGCTTCTGTGTCTTCAGTAAGTGCTATCTGTGAAATTGTTATTTGGTGTTGTCTGTCTACCCACGGTTATGGGGCGATGCATAAGGTGGAAGAAACCACAGATCTTTCTCTCCAGGCCACGGAGAGGCACTTATGGTTGAATTTAAGCACCATCAATGAAAAAGCGAAGAGTTTCCTTATGGACGCCCGCTTTCGCCTCCTGGCCTGTTCTGCGATGCTGTTAACACACCTCCTGACAGAGAAACTGGTTTCTACAGCCGGTATTTTATCGCTGTGAAGAAGGATTGGGGGTTGCGTCCCATTTTGTTTCTGCGTCATCTGAACCAGTCAGTCATGCAGCTCGAGCTCAAAATGTTAACCCTGAGACAAATCGTGTCACAAATCAGATCCAAGGCCACCAGTCCTCACGATAGGTCTCAAGGACGCATACTTCCATGTATCCATCCTTCCACAACACAGGAAGTTCCTGAGGTTTGCTTTTTGAGGCAAAGCGTACCAAATTGGGGTTCTTCCATTCGGTCTAGCTTTGTCAACCCGCACTTCTACCAAATGCGTGGATGCAACACTGGCACCGTTGTGTCTACAGGGCATCCACATTCTGAACTACATCGACGATTGGTTGATTTTAGCTCAGTCGCATCAGTTAGCGATTCGGCTTTGAGATGTCATTCTCGCTCACATGGAAATTTTGGAGTTAAGGTTAAACGGCAAGAAGAGTGTGCTTTTTCCAGCACAGAGGACCACTTTTTTAAGCATGTTGTGGGATTTATTGCACGTCTTTCTCCTGATCCTGTCTCCTTTCTCGGCTGATCCTGTCAGCCTTAAACTGAATAAAGCTAGACCTGTCACTCACTGTGAAACAGTTTCAGAGACTGTTGGGTTTAATGGCAGCAGCATCCAACGTGATATCTTTTGGCCTGTTGTACCAAGACCAGGGGGTTTTCCCAGAGGGGCAATCCTTTTCGCATGTTCAAGGTCACACAGCAATTCTTATGTGCCTTGGTTATGTGGAAGAAACCCTGGTTCCTATACCAAGGTCCCTTGTTGGGAGCTCCTTATCATCACAAAATGTTAGTGACAGATGCTTCCCTCACAGGTTGGGGAGCGATTCTAGATGGTAGCTCAACTCAAGGCATCATCTTTCCTGGCACATCAATTGCCTGGAACTGATGGCTGTCTTTCTTGCTCTCAAGAATTTCCTCCCAGATCTCAGGGGGCCACCATGTGCTCGTCCACTCAAACAACACATCAGTGGTCACCTACATAAATCACCACCCAAAGGAAGGGTTTGCACTCATGTCCACTCTGCAATCTGGTACACCAAATCCTTGTGTGGTCCCAGGAAAAGCCGCTTTCACTCAGGGCAGCGTTCAACCCTGGGTGCCAAAATCAGGGAGCAGACATCCTGTCGAGGCAGAGGCTGAGGCCTGGGGAATGAAGGCTCCACCCTGAGGTGGTGGAGAAGATATGGAGGGTGAGGGTGTTCAGCCCGACACAAGTGGATCTGTTTGCGTCTCGAGAGACGTCTCACTGTCCAGTCTCTTTTGAATGGTATTTGTGCCATGGGTGGTACAGTGGAATGCTAACAGGTTATAGGTATATGTGGTGGCCATAGCTGCTAACAACATTCCTTTGGGTGGAATGTCTTTAGGGAGAGACCTGTTGGTAACATGTTTCCTCCATGGCACATTGAGGCTAAGGCCTGCAGTATGACCTAAGGTACCAGCTTGGGATCTGGCCTTGGTGCTCCAAGGCCTGTCCCTGGCTCCCTTTGAGCCTATTAAAGAGGTCCCAGTCAAGTTTTTGTCTCTTAAAATGTTGTTCCTCCTGGCTATCATGTCTCTTAAAAGAATAAGAGATCTGCAAACCTTGTCGGTTACCCCTTCGTACTTGCACCTGGCATGGTGAAAGAATTTCTTCATCTGAGACCGGGTTATGTTCCCAAGGTCCCCACTAATGTGGCTAGATCTATTGTACTACAATCCTTCTGCCCCCTACCCTTTCAGGACTCTGGCCTCTGCCTAAGGCTCTCTTGTTAGGAGTTTCACTTTAAAGGCAGGAACACACCAAGCCGACGGTCGGCCGTCGGGCAGTTTTTCTTCGTCGGCCGACTAAGTTTCCTCAGTGTGTTCCACACCGTCGGTTGAGGTTGGTCCTCGTCAGCTTTTTTTCGGCCGATTTGACATGTAGAATCGGCGTCTGGCCGTCGGCGAGAGACAGAACTCTGATTGGCTGTGTAGTATAGCAAACCAGTCAGTTCACGAGAATATAAGCAAAAGTTGTGAAAGCAAGCAAATAAGTCATAACGGCACAGACAGAAGGTTGTTCCAATTTTACGTCATCTTACCTGAGCACTCGAATGCACGAATATTTTCATAATAACATGAGCGGAGTGGAATAAAGAACATGATCAGCATGATTGCTATTCAAAACGGTAAGCAAGCCCTGCTTTATTCATGGTTTGTATACATGCAGTCATAGTTTCGCTTTCCGTTTTTGAATGACGAATATAAACAAATATATCTGCTTAAATAGACAGATATCTCATTTATACGCAGGCGCAGAACGCGTGTGCTAGTTGACAGTCGGCTGAAGTTCTTTCGGTGTTCAAGCACATATTTTTTCCCCGACTCAGCCGACGTGAGCCAACCCCGCAGTCTGCTTTCGTCGCCACTAGTTCGTCGGTGTCGGCTTGGTGTGTTCTGGCCTTAAGATGTTTGTGATGTGGCAGGCTGGTCCTCACCACACACATTCGTGAGGTTTACAACCTGATCTTGAGCTCTACACCAGGGGCTCAGGTGTTCTTGTCCTAGTGCTTTTTCTTTCTTATTCTTGTCATATTGGATTTCATTTTTACTACCCACCAGGTTACATCTCTGACTTGTGCTGATCTTTTATCATGGTCATCGGGTCACCCTTGTTTACATAGAGAAGTAGATGAGAGTTGTGACATTTTCACTGTAGATGAGTGCCACTG